>BLSH010036417.1:103658-169719 GCA_018402905.1 Glandirana rugosa
GAGCGGTGGGAGAGATAGGTACCGGCGGACGCTGGTGAGGGATAAGGATAAGGGTATACAGTCTCACCCCCCCCCCCCCCCCTTTGCGGCACTGACAGAAGATCCCCCCACCCCGGGTAGTCGGGACATCAAAGTCCCGCACTTACCCCATCTAAGAGTGGGCAGCATGTGGTGTCCGGCAAGCGGCTTGGTTTCGGCCGTGCATCCCCCTCCTCCGAGAAAGGCGTCCAATAGGATGGCCTGTCTTCTCCGCCAAACGGGAAACTGGTAACATACCAGCGCTTCCTGATTGGTGGAGAGCGGTTTAGTGTTAGAAAGGCAAATGTTCATTTGACTTTCTAAGGGCTTGTGGCAGCACGCTCTGTGTCACAAGCCACACAATATTGAAGCCTATTACAACCTACGGCTCTAATTAGATGCTTTAAAGAAATCCCCCGCATCTGTAATTCATGCGGCCGGCACCTTAAAGGGCTGGCCGCATGAATAGGGAGTGGTCGCAGGCGGCCATGGATAGAGAGGGTGGCGAGGACAGAGGGGGCAGCTCTCAGTGCGCCCTTAATGGACAGGCCACCCCCTGATATCAGGGAATAGGAGTGTTCACTGCTTGAACAGAACATGCTATGGTTGGCCTTATATTCATTCGTTAACTGTTCAAGCTTGCATAGCTATTATATTTGCTCCTTTATTCAGCTTTACTGACTTTGCCAAAATATTCACTTGAATGTCAGGATCAGAGCTCTTGTTCGGTCTGACAGTTGCCTGACTTCATACGGTCTCCAGACTTCTGTGAGTGCCTAAGTGTTAGATAATGGAGCCCTGTCGCTAAAGCGGTATTATAACCTACAGTGCCCTTAAAAAGTATTCATACCCCTTGAAATTTTTAGGCCTGGACTTTGGGTCATTCTAATGAACATGCTTTGATCTAAAACATTCCATTGTAGCTCTGGCTGTATATTTAGTGTCGTTGTCCTGCTGGAAGAACTTTCAGTAAAACACAGCGCATTTGAAGAGCTTTTCAGGTGCTTTTGAAGATCTTTTCATTAATTTCAATGGAGAGGGGTGTTTTTTCACCGCCCTGCCAGCGCACTGTCCCAGTGTGAAAGCATTCATTGATTTTAATAGAAATTGCTTTCCGTAAGCTTTTCAGGCGCTTTTTTTAGCGTGAAAGGGGTCTAACATGTTTTCTTCTAAGACTGCCCTGTATTTGACTCCATCCATCTTCCCATCAACTGACCAGCTTCTCTGCCCCTGCTGAAGAAAAGCATCCCCACAACATGATGCTGACATCACCATGTTTCACGGTGGGGATGGTGTGTTCAGGGTGATGTTAGTTTTCCTTCACACATAGCGTTTTGCTTTTAGGCCAAAAAGCTCAATTTTGGTCTCATCTGACCAGAGTACCTTCTTCAACATGTTTGCTGTGTCCCCCACATGGCTTCTCGCAAACTGCAAATGGGACTTCTTATGGCTTTCTTTGAACAATGGCTTTCTTCTTGCCACTCTACCATAAAGGCCAGATTTGTGGAGTGCATGACTAATAGTTGTCCTGTGGACAGATTCTCCCATATGAGCTGTGGATCTCTGCAGCTCCTCCAGAGTTACCATGGGCCTCTTGGCTGTTTCTCTGATTAATGCTCTCCTTGCCCGGCCTGTCCGTTTAAATAGACAGGCGTGTCTTGGTAGGTTTGCAGTTGTGCCATACTCTTTCCATTTTCAGATGATGGATTGAACAGTGCTACGTGAGATGTTCAAAGCTTGGAATATTTTTTTACAACCTATCCCTGCTTTAAACTTCTCCACAACTTTACCTTTATCGATGACCTGTCTCGTGTGTTCCTTGGCCTTCATGATGTGGTTTGTTTACTAAGGTTCTCTAACAAACCTCTAAAGGCTTCACAGAACAGCTGTATTTATACTGAGATTAAATTACACACAGGTGGACTCTATTTACTAATTAGGTGACTTCTGAAGGCAATTGGTTCCACTAGATTTTAGTTAGGGGTATCCGAGTAAAGGGGACTGGATACAAATGCACGCCATACTTTTCACATACTTATTTGTAAAAAAAATTTGAAACCTCAATAAAATACATTTACGTTTTTGGTTGTAACGTGACAAAATGTGTAAAATTTCAAGGGTTATGAATACTTTTCTAGGCACTGTAAAGCCAAACCATCGGTGAGTATAGGCTCTGTGTTCACCACTAGATAAAACAAGCAGATGATCCATGCAGTCTGGGTCACAGTCCCACTGCATGGGGGGAGAAACATTTTTTTGCCTGGAGTTGGGCCTTAAGGCGACTCCTAATACTCAACCTGACGAGGCAGACACAATTCAAAGTGAAGAAAAAATAAGGGGTATATCTAAATTATTGGTAAGTCTGCATAGTTCGAATAATTTTAAGACCGAATAATCCATTACATTACAAGTACAACCATGGATGGTTCTATATAGGGACTGCTGAGGGAAACTCCTCTGGCCACGTAGATTGTTTTCATTCAGATAAGGCCTAGAACATGGACTCTGCACCAAGAGAAAAAAGGAAGCATAGCTTCTAGTGTATGGTTTCCCAAAACAAATTAAAGTGATACTAAAGTGCTTTTTTAAAAAAATAAAAAAAGTTTGTACTTGCCTTCTCTGCCCTCGCTGGTGCTCTTCACTCCTTCCTACAGGTGACCCCTCAGCAAGCCTGTGCTGAGGGGCACCCATGCAGGTGTGCTTCCAAGCCAAGCTGTACACGTCCATAGATACAGTGTGGCTTGGACATGCCCCTCATGACTCCTGCTGTTGCTTGTGTCTCCTGTGAGAAGAGGAAGTGGAGGGAGAAGAGCCGCAGCCAGGACATCGCTGGATCGATCAGAGGAGACAGGCGAGTGTTTAGAGTGTGTTGGGAGGGGGGGTTAGAAAAGGTTAAAATGTTTTTTAACTTAAAACTTAACTTTTTAACTTAATACAGGGAATTCATTAAGGTAAAAATGTTTAGCCTTTAGAGCCACTTTAAGCATATACTGAAGTAGGGGTAAGTGTTGCAGATTAATGTAATGATCTTTACTTATTGGAGGTACAACATATATGTGTTAATGGCTGTGAGTCATGGTTAGGACACTCATTAGAGTTTGACAATATCAAGTTTAATATAGCCAAATAATTTCTCATGTTAGGAAAAAAAATGGCAATCTAAATACAGGACTAGAACCGCTATTCCCAGCCAGGGTTTCACCATAGGTTGCTTAGGGATTCCTTGAGCTGTGTCTGATTTCCCATCCTATGTTTCCTGCTTAGTTTTGGGGACAGCACTCTTTTGGCAGAGTCAGTGACATGGAAACCGTGGTCTTTTTAGTTTACATTCTTACTACTTCTGTACGGGGCTCATTCTCCCCACTGTCCACCAATGTAAGGATCGTTCTTCCCACTGTCCACCAATGTAAGGATCGTTCTTCGCACTGTCCACCAATGTAAAGGATCATTCTTCCCACTGTCCACCAATGTAAGGATCGTTCTTCCCACTGTCCACCAAATGTAAAGGATCATTCTTCCCAGTGTCCACCAATGTAAAGGATCATTCTTCCCACTGTCCACCAATGTAAAGGATCATTTTTACCACTGTCCACCAATGTAAGGATCATTTTTACCACTGTCCACCAATGTAAGGGGATCGTTCTTTCCACTGACCACCAATGTAAGGATCGTTCTTCCCACTGTCCACCAATGTAAGACACATTCTTCCCACTGTCCACCAAATTTAAAGGATCATTCTTCCCAGTGTCCACTAATGTAAGCAAACATTTTTCCACTGTCCCCCAATGTAATGGGCTTTTTTTTCTACTTACTCCTGATTATTAGGTTTAGGCAGAGGTTCCCCAACACCTTAATTTTATTTTAAGGGTTTTTCGGGTAAAATGTTTTTGAGAAAGATTGGACTAGAACATGACTGCATGTACATGTCCTTTGCAAGGACATTTACTTGCAAAGGACATGGAGATGTTGGACCAGATAAATACATGGACATCTTATGCAATCTCTGTATGTGGACTTGGGTATATGCTGCTTAGGAATGATTGCACTAGTATGGACAGTTGTGAAAGAGAGGTTTCAAAAAATGGCAGTTGAGAGCAGTTCACCCATCGCTAATATTTCCAATTTTCAAGGCGATAAAGAGTTTGTATGTCTCTTAGGTTGTGAGGTTTACGGACTCAAGTTCCTTCCTAGGCTTGCCTATCTGCTATAAGAATTTCAAAAATGTGTTGGGTTTATTATCAATTTTTATTTTAGAAAATGCAGCGGGAGGATTGATACCAGCTAGAGGCGGTGGCAAGAACACCCAAAACTCCAAGTTTGGTGGAAACAGAACCAGGAACAGTGACATATCTTGTTCCTGGTGTGTTAAAAGAAATAAGAAGGTAGCGGGTGGCTTGGGCTACAAGGAACCCACTTATACAATATCTGAAAAATGACTTTTGCATGGACTGGTTGCTTAATGACAAGATGTAGGTGATTTATACTTGTATTGTAACATCTGTTGCTCAGTATATAGTCAAGTCTGTATGTTTATAGGTCATTTAAATATAAATATATATAAGTTCGGGTTTCACCTCTTGTATATATTTCTGTCCATCACACAGGTTCTGTTGAAGTCTGATGCCCCAACAGGTGACGTTCTATTGGATGAGACTCTGAAGCATATTAAAGCCACAGATCCCGCAGAAACTGTACAGAGCTGGATAGAATTACTCACTGGTAAGGTTTGATTATTATCTTCAGATGCTGCTGCTTCTTATTTCTATGACCTCATGAACAATGTATTGTGTTCAAACTGTTTAGGCAATTTGTAGCTTAGAATTTTAAACACGACTAGATTGAGTGCCATGTTTTTTGGTGGTTGTCTATAGGGTTTTCTATTGATTATGCTGGTTGTCTATAGGGTTTTCTTCTCTTGCTTGCAGAGTGGCATTGGCTGCACTGCAGCACTGCCTTTTTGTGGGTCAAAAACTGGATAGCATGGCTTAAAGCGGACCTTTACCCATAAAAAATATTCTTTAGCAAGGAACATGTATTAATAATTATGCTACCAAAATTGGTGTGTGCTGTAAATTGCTTCCATCATCACTCCTGTTCCTTCTTGCTGGAGGCTGCCAGTTTGCTGAAGCCCGGAGCCCCTAAACAGCAGTAAATCTTTAGGCTGTCAGCAGATGGGTCTCAGGGTGAGACAGTGTATTACTGGATTTTAAACAGTATAGGCACTTATTACAAGACTAGCAAGACTTAATTTTGTGACTAAAGTTCCACTTTAGTGCCTTAGCAAATTTATAAAGAACCCCTGGCCCGTGAATACAGCGGTTTGAAAAGTGATTGGTGTAGCTGAAGAGTGAGCAAAGAGGTTAGTGTTTCCAAGGTATATGATCATAGTTTGTACAGTAGATGGTGACCTTCCCCAAGAAGTAACATAGACCTAGCACATGCCTGATGGAGGTTTGAGGCAAAGAGGTGGCTCCAAAGCTCACAGGACTAGGATAGAGCAAAAAAAGTTTTTGCACAGCAATAATATAAGATCTCAGTCACAGGCTCTGACCTAAGGGGACAGTCGTAGACATGTCCTTCTAGAGGGCCCAAGATAAATTGATGAGAGCAATGTACTAGATGTGATTTTGCTGCAGTCCTGAACTGTATGGCAGGTTCTGTCAGAACCATGCTACAGTAATTGTGTGCAGCACAGTAAGTATGCTTGGAAACTGGAGTACACCCTTACATTTTTGTACATATTTTATTCTATCTTTTCATGTGACAATACTGAAGAAATTACACTTTGTTACAAGTACACCCCTAAGTGAAAATGTGCAAATTGGGCCCAAAGTATCAATATTTTGTGTGGCCACCATTATTTTCCAGCACTGCCTTAACGCTCTTGTGCATGGAGTTCACCAGAGCTTCACAGGTTGCTACTGGAGTCCTCTTCCACTCCTCCATGGTAACATCACAGAGCTGGTGGATGTTAGAGACTTTGCGCTCCTCCACCTTCTGTTTGAGGATGCCCCACAGATGCTCAATAGGGTTTAGGTCTGGAGGCATGCTTGGCCAGTCCATCACCTTTACCCTCTGCTTCTATAGCAAGGCAGTGGTTGTCTTGGAGGTGTGTTTGGGGTCGTTATGTTGGAATACTGCCCTGCGGCCCAGTCTCCGAAGGGAAGGGATCATGCTCTGCTTCAGTATGTCGCAGTACATGTTGGCATTCATGGTTCCCTCAATAAGCTGTAGCTCCCCAGTGCCGGCAGCTCTCATGCAGCTTCAGACCATGACACTCCTACCACCATGCTTGACTGTAGGCAAGACACACTTGTCTTTATACTCCTCGCCTGGTTGCCACCACACATGCTTGACACCATCTGAACCAAATAAGTTTATCTTGGTCTCATCAGACCACAGGCTATGGTTCCAGTAATCCATCTCCTTAGTCTGCTTGTCTTCAGCAAACTGTTTGAGGGCTTTCTTGTGCATTATCTTGAGTAGAGGCTTCCTTATGGGACGACAGCCATGCAGATAAATGTGATGCAGTGTGCGGCGTATGGTCTGAGCACAGACAGGCTGACCCCCCCCCCACCCTTTTAACCTCTGCAGCAATGCTGGCAGCACTCATACGTCTATTTCCCAAAGACAACCTCTGGATAGGATGCTGAGCATGTGAGCTCAACTTCTTTGGTCGACCATGGTGAGGCCTGTTCTGAGTGAAACCTGTCCTGTTAAACCGCTGCATGGCCACCGTGCTGCAGCTCAGTTTCAGGGTCTTAGCAAACTTCTTATAGCCTAGGCCATCTTTATGTAGAGCAACAATTCTTTTTTTCATATCCTCAGAGCGTTCTTTCTCATGAGGTGCCATGTTGAACTTCCAGTGACCAGTATGAGAGAGTGAGAGCGATAACACCAAATTTAACACACCTGCTCCCCATTCACACCTGAGACCTTGTAACATGAACAAGTCACATTTTACTATTATATATAAGAACTATATGCACTTTGAGAAGTTATACTAAACAAGTCACATGACACTGCGGGGGGTGGGGGATAGCTAATTGGGCCCAATTTGAACATTTTCACTTAGGGGTTTACTCACTTTTGTTGCCAGCGGTTTAGACATTAATGGCTGTGTGTTGAGTTATTTTTAGGGGACAACAAATTTACACTGTTATACAAGCTGTACACTCACTACTTTACATTGTAGCAAAGTGTCACTTCTTCAGTGTTGTCACATGAAAATATAGAATAAAATATTTACAAAAATGTGAGGGGTGTACTCACTTTTGTGAGATACTGTGTGTGTGTGTGTGTGTGTGTATATGTATGTGTGTGTGTGTGTATGTATGTATGTATATAATATATATGTATGTGTGTATATATATATATATATATCATCTTTTGGTCAATGGAGGCCTTAGCTATGACTAAGGCCATGGTTGGCCAAAAGGTGTAAGCATCAGTGCGCACTTTCATTCTGCTATGTGATCAATAAACCTTTTACATTGGGATGCACCTGGGCTGCTGGTGTTCTAATTTTGTGGAGGATGTGCTGCACCTGTAAAGGAGTTCACTGTCAACTGTTTGTGAACATTATAGTATCTGGTAGGCTGATTACTACTCTTATAGGAATGGAGCAGAGGCCTAGAGGACAGAGGGGTCATTTTACTCAATGACTAATTCATGTGAAATTTTGGGTCTTCTAAGTGAGTCGTGCTGTAAGTTACTCTGGGAGGCCCAAGTAGTACACCATAGAGCAAGAGACTTTTGTTGAGGTCACTGCAAGTATAAAGGAATGTCAACTTTTAATTACAGTTAACAGTCAGAAAAATAGACAATTAGGCTACATGTAAACGGAACGTTTTTCAACCTCCCCTGAATGACTCAACTTGACAGCTAGAAACCGATTAAAAATGTCAGTTTAGCCACGTTTGCATGCCGTGTTTAGCCGCGATCGCGCCTAGAAGCGTTTCTTTTTTTTAATAAACGCCTTTAACCACTTCAGCCCCGGAAGGATTTCCCACTTTAGGACCAGAGCACTTTTTGCAATTCGGCACTGCGTTGCTTTAACTGACAATTGCGCAGTCGTGCGATGTTGTACCCAAACGAAATTTGCGTCCTTTTTTTCCCACAAATCAAACTTTCTTTTGGTGGTATTTGGTCACCTCTGTGTCGTTTCTGATTGCCGCTATAAACAAAAGAAGGGCAACAATTTTGCAAAAAAACCCAAATTTATTACTTTTTGTAAAATACAAATCCAAAAACAAAAATATAAAATGCTCTAAATCCGTGGTTTCCAAACTAGCCCTTTGCTTGCCTTTATCTGACCCTTGGGGCACAAATGCTCTCACTGATACGAGGCACTTTTCCTCCCACTGACTCCCAAAGATGAGGCAACATTCTTTCCACCACCATCAACAGTGGGGAATAATTTCTCCAATTGGCATAAACAATGGGGCACAATTCCTTCCACTGACACAAACATTTGGGCAGTTATTCCTGCCACTGACACCAATAATGGGCCATAATTCCTCCCACTGATATAAATGATGGAACACTATTCCTTCAACTAACATCAATGGTGGGGCCCTATTCCTCCTAGTGACTTCAATGATGGGGCACAATTCCTCCTAGTGACATCAATGATGGGGCACTATTCCTCCTAGTGACATCAATGATGGGGCACTTTTTTTTCCTAGTAACATCAATGATGGGACACTATTCCTTCCATTGACACCTAAGATAGGTCAGTATTCATATCACTGGTAGGCACAATTCCTTCCATTAACATCAATGGTGGGGCGCTATTCCTCCCGCTAATACCAATGATGGGGCACTATTCCTTTCACGAATACCAATGATGGGGCAATATTCCTCCCACTAATAACAATGATGGGGCACTATTCCTCCCACTAATACCAATGACGGGGCACTCTTCCTCCTACTGACCACAGCTGCAATGTCATTTTTTTTTTTTTTTACCCCAGTGACCACCAAGCCCGAGGTATTGTTTACTCCCACTGACGCTGGGGCATTTACTACACCTGCTGACCACAATCCAGCCCTCTAAAGTCTGAAGGACAGTGAACTGGCCCTTTTGACCCCTGCCTTAAATCATCAGTGCCCTTTTCACAGTGCACTGCCCAAAACTCTAGGCAATATTCAATGCCAGTATTTTGTAACTGAATAATAGTTTTGTTGTGGTTTGTATAGCATAGATATACAGTACCTGCCAAGATCTGGATGCATTTGCAGCTGTCACTTCAGTGCTGTTGATTAGCTTACTGGTAACTAGGGTTCCTAAATGTTTCTTTTGGCATGTTTTTAATATATAGATGGCAATACGTTTAATATAAACTAAATGACCAAAAACAAAGCCTTACTTTTGTCTTTCTTTGTGTCAGGTGAAACATGGAATCCATTCAAGCTTCAGTATCAGCTGCGCAATGTGCGTGAACGCATTGCCAAGAGCTTAGTGGAGAAAGGAATTCTAACCACAGAGAAGCAAAATTTTCTACTCTTTGATATGACCACCCATCCTGTCACCAATACCACGGAGAAGCAGCGGCTGGTGAAGAAACTGCAAGAATGTGTACTTGAAAAATGGGTTAATGACCCGCATCGCATGGACAAACGGACACTAGGATTGCTGATACTGGCCCATGCCTCCGATGTCCTTGAAAACGCCTATTCCACCTTGCCAGATGAGAAATATGACATGGCCATGAACAGATCGAAAGATCTCCTAGATTTGGATCCTGACGTAGAAGCCAGCAAACCCAATGCCACAGAAATGATATGGGCCGTGTTGTCCGCTTTCAACAAATCGTAAGATACATGGACAAAGATAGAGACATAGAAAACAATGTAACCGTATGATTCTCTAGGACAGCCCATGGGTTACCAAGAAGAACAGAGCACAAGTGCTGTGTTTAAACAGAGACTCTGAACTTTGGATCCCCCAGTTTGATGGCCCTACCTTTTTGTTTCCTTCACCTTGAGCCTCCACTCTTTAAAAATAACCAATGTGTGTATATAGACCATATTTTACAAAAGATGGACATTCGAGGCACCTTTGTTGATGAGGCAATCTTATTTTCATCACATACGCACCAGTCTGGATCCATCTCTTTAGTTGATTTCATTGTGTTTCTAAGCCTTGTAGTGATAGATGTAAGGGAGACCATTCCATTTATCAATCTCGAGCTGAATTATTCTAGAATTACAAAGGACAAACTACCCACAATGCCCTTGGGGACTCCAGACTAGGCCCATGTCAACACACGGAATACAAACTTGTGTTTCTTTGCTCCCTGTAACCCACCCTCAGTCTTGTCAGTCGTTAACTTTTTTGTCTACCGTTCCAGCTGATCTGCAGCTGCCCTACTGTGGGCAAAATGGGGGAAGTGGCTAATCTGTCCATTTTTTTTTTTTTTTTTTTCTGTAAGCGTTTTTAGGTTTTCTTTTTTAGGCCAACAATGTTATCTCTTATTACTAATCTCAATGCAAATTTATAAGCGGTAAAAAAGTATGATAATCCCCCTTTGAAAAGGCAAATTGCACGCTGGGTTTATAGTTTTGAAGACGGAAAAAAAGATTTATTTTTTCATTGGGTCCAGCTATCTGCCTGGCCTTTTTTTTTTGTTGTACAGTGTCGGTGGATATTTTTTGGTGTGAGTGATGTATATTCATGTTCGCACACTTGTACCTTTTTTGCGTTGATCTCTTGAAAACGTTTGTATGTATATGAGCGTAGTTTGAGGCGATTACTGCAGTAATTGACACGTTGTCCATTTAAGAGTCAATGTAAGTTTCCTTTACTCCACATTGTCCAGGATTGGCAAAAACTTACTGGAAAGCCCGTACCCGTAATAGAACCTTTGCTTTGTATAGAGGCAAATAGACTATCCCAAGAGCTGCACACCATGCAAACTTGTACATCAGAAGAGTAGAAGCAGCCTCAATCTAATATGCTCCTGGCCAAGTGTAGACGTGTTTCACCCTGCTCACGGGGCTTAGTCACTGACCTCTATGACTAAGCCCCGTGGGCAGGCGGAACATGTTGGGGGGAGGCGTGGCCAGGACGGCATTAGACTGAGGCTGCTGCTACTCTTCTGATGTAGGGATCTGCATGGTGTGCGGCTCTTGGGACATTCTTTTTGCCTTGCGAGTATTTACATTGCAAGTATTTGGGTGTACTCTCCACCCAGCCAGCGCAATCGGTGGAACACACCAGACTTGGCTGTATAAGTCGGAGCAGGAACCCAAAGCTTTCATTAGGTGCCCAGAACCTTTGCTTTGTTTTATATCACAAGGACAGGACCATAGCTTTTCTTCCACATAGTTTGTCCTATCCTAAAGTAAAGGTGACAATATGGGACAGACTATATTGTCTGTATTAGCAGAGACCAGGAAGAATTATCCAGCAAATTCCGGACAGTTGTAGCTATATTAGCAATGTTTTGTAGTGCATCATCTACCTTCCTTTGCCAGATTATACGTACACCTTATACTGCATCTATATTCTTGATATATAGTTGTCTATGGTCTTGAGAAGCGGACAAATTAAAAAGCGGACTACTTGCAGTAATAAGCCATGATAGCTGCTTAGCTGTGTCTGTATCTTGGTTTTGATTGTGTTTTGTAGACAAGTCAACAATCCACGTATTTTAGTCTGCTGTAACCCCCCCAAAGACCTGTTTTGGAAATCAAGGGTTCTTGTTCTTCTTGTGTATGTTCAGGACCATGCTAGCTTTTGATTTGAGGCAAAAATGGACCCATCCTTTTAAAAGGTGTCTGTAGCAGAAACTGAAACTGGTTCAGGGATAGAAGGAACTCCTGACCTGCGTATTGTGGCAGGATAAGGATGACATCCATAGATTGTGCTTTGACAGCAGCAGGTCTTGTCTTTCAGATCTCTGTTCCTTTTCAATAGATATTTGGGAGTGTCCACTTTTGGATTAAATTACCCATTTTGCAATGGCTAGTGATGTCTCCAGTAGCTTATGTAGCTCAAGCAGGCTCATTGGGCTATTAGCTCCTGGCTGTTTACATGCTTTCATCCTTTTCTGCCTTTCAGGGATTCCTACACAATGTTCTTTTTTTGTTTTCAAAGGTTCATGTCTCTTGAAATGACTCAATGTATGAATAATCAGCAGCTATTTCAAAAAGAAGTAAATATGGAGGTGTCTGGCATGTGATTCTGTAAGGCCTATGCTGCAAAATTCACTCATCAATCGGAACCCTCCTGGCAAAATATATACAGCTAATAGGAGGCCATATCCAACAGATAGGGCTGCTGCAGGCTCCCGTGGTAGCTGGTCATGCAATCTCTGCTAGAAGTCAGGGTCACAATTCAGAAAGTTCATTACAGAAGTGAACACAGCAATGCTACTACCTCCTCTGGTAATAATCCCTAGCCGATCTAGACCAAAAGGTTGCTGAAGCCTCACAGGTAACTTATTCCAAAAGATAAGCTGGCACAATGGTATAGTTATTCAAACATGTTAACATGTTTCGGTCAAGAATAAGGCCTAAATGTCCAAATGCGTTGACATGTTTGTGGCTGTATTCCTCTGCACCAAATAAAGTCATCATTCCACTGATTTTTAACATTGTGCCAGCTTATCTGATTTGGCTTTACTCTACCTGAATGTCGGTTCCTTCTACTCCAGCTAAGTGTTGGAATTGCTTCAGTGTTTTGTCACCTGACTGGCAGCCATGGGAGCCTGTAGCAACAGCACCTTTTAGGATAGGTACCCATTTACTGTTCTTAATGGTTTCTAAAAATGTATGCCTGTTGGTGTAGGAGTTTTAGACTTTCAAATAAATGCTTTTATTGCTTGTGTTACACTTACCACACAGAAATAATGAATTGATCACGCCTAAGGCTACATTCACACTTGAGATTTGGCATGTTGTTGCATGTGTTTTCAGGTGTAAACATTTTTGTTAACGTCAGTGAAAAGCAAGTTACTAGGACTAGGAGACTGGCATAAAAATGTTTGGAAAACTAATATTACGCAAGTTTCTGAGGTTCTCCCATTAACTTATAAGGCCAAAAATATGCGATCCTGCTCCAAAGAAGCTTGTGTACTGCTGTGGAGAAACAAACAGTACATTGCTCAGATGTAAACAGGAGCCATAGGATAAAATGGAAATCTTATTTTCCAGTGTTGTCACACTTTTGTAAATGCACAACTGATCGCTCAGGTGTGAACAGGGACTAAAATGTAATCTTTACACTCGAGAAGGGTGCCGTCAATGACAAATTACCTTATCTCAGCCTTCTAAACTAGGGTTTTCCAACCAGGTTTCCATGAAACCCTATGGTTGCTAAGGGTTTCTTGAGCAAGGAACAATTTCTGCCTCTCAGATAAGTTCCTATTGACCCCAATGATCGTTTTGGCTTTCTGTAAGGAGGTAATTCTTTCCAATGACCGCAAGTGTAAGAAGCATTCTTCCCACGGACCTTCACACTAATGTATCATGAGTTGTAGATATAGTCATTTTTAGCAGGGGTTCCCTGAGCCTGAAAAGTTGTGTTGAAAAGCTGCTCTAAACCCCAAAGCCCTAAACCTAACCTTTAACCTATCCCCTAATGCTGTCCCTACAAGAAATAACATATCATTCTGGATTGGCGGAAGAAATTGAGACTCTCTGTAGGTCAGGGGCAAGGAGTGGGACAGAACAAACCCTAAAAAAAATAAGGAATCTTAGGCAATAGGCTCGTTTTGACTACTGTAATTCTGACTATTCAAGAAATTCAGTGCATGGGCCAGGCAGATAAGAGTTAGACAACTTTGTTAGCATTGGGGAGAAGTTGGCCCCAAAGAGTCATACATTTTGGTCAGGAAATCTCCAAGGGGGATGAGTGGGGAACCCAGGTAAAGGAGAATGCCATTTGTATAGCAGTAAGGTCATGTGAAAGGAAGATGTTGAGGGCCCTAGACTTGGCGTACCTTCCAACCAGGAGTTTGAGCAAAAAGCTCTCAAGTGTGGAGAAAGTTGGAAGTGGAGATGTGTAGGGGGCTTTTAAAGAGAAGCACATCTTCTGCAAGCAGGCTGAGTAGGAACTATGAAGAATCCATTATAAATATGGTCATTTTAGACAATCCCAATCAAAATACATTGCTCGGAAAAATAAAGATATTTTTTTTTTTTTTTTATGAAAACCATCACTTATCAGTCAAAATGGGCCCTTTGGTGCCTTCAATTCTTGAATAATTCCTTCTTCGAACAATCGTCTCTGATGATCACGTTACATTTGTGACCAGTGCAACGTAACCATTACACTTCACTTGTACTGTCATGGTGATAAATGCTAGATTACAGGAATATTGGCAGCAAAAATACTATTTCAGAGAACAAAATGCAATCAACAATTTGTCAAATATGTTTTTTTAAAGCACAGAATTATACACATCAAACTGAAAGTGTTTGTTAACTCTTGACAACCACTTTAACCTACAGGTAAGCCTATAATAATGCTTACCTGTAGGTTCCCCTGCATATCTCCTAAGCCTGCACAGTTTAGGAGATATTCAGTGTACTTCCCTGTGCCGACATCATCAGGCACATGCACAGTGAAGAAAACAGCCTCTGTGCCGTTTTCTTCACTGAGATCGTGCCGCGATTGGCGACTCGTGACGTCGCACAGCTCCGGCAAACCACAGAGCCGGAGTCTGTGGCCCCAGAAGGAAGAGGGGCGGAAGATGGATGCGGCCTGGAGCGGGGACAGCGCGGGCTTCCAATGCAGATAAGTGTCACATAGTAGACTAATATGCTTTTATATTGCCAGGTAATAACGAAGAACAAAGGGGAAGTAAAACCATCAGGGTTTACTTCCTCTTGAACTGATAGTGACATATTTCATCTGTATATATAATGCATCAAGAGGGTCGGGGTAGATAATACAGCACATGTCCACTGTGAAGGAAACCTAGGCTGAAAGGAATACATAGAGCGCCACTGCTGACCTCCTTCTGAATATGCTAGTTGCCTGGCTCTCTGGTTTCAATACCTTGAGTCCCTGAGCCGGAGCAAGCCTGTAACAAGTGCGATCAGAAAAAAGCCATACTCATGTATTCGTGTTCAGGTCAGTTACTCATCTATATAAAAGAATGAGAGCATTCAGTCCTCAATCAATCCAGAGCTGTGCCCTTCTGTGGCTTTCTCCCCTCTCCCTGCTCTCATAGGCACAGAGGCAGCAGTTGGAGGCATTGGCTTCTGCTGCTGTCAGTCAAATTCTGGGGCAGGGCCAACCTGGGCTGTGTGCATCTATGGAAGCACACAGCCCAATTAGGAGTGTGCCCTCATAGCACACAGTTTGCTATGGGGGCATACTAAAAAGAGAAAGAGAAGGAGCAGAGTGTGCCGGATTGGGGGCTCCAGAAGAGGAGGCAAGGGGCATTGGTAGGCAGGTAAGGATAACAACATGTTTTTTTTTTTTTTATTTTAGCTAAAAGAAAAAAATCTATATCTTTTAGAACCAATTTTAGTCCAGTGAACATTTACACAACAAATTCACAACAAATGGTCAGAAAGCATATTCAGATTGGTTTGGCGGCTCACAAACCCCTCTTCTTCAGGGAAGGAATTCCAGCTGGGGTTGCCTGTCTGACAGCTGTCTGTTGTGAGTAGTAATTGTTCGCTGGCCCTAAGCTTAGGTTTTGGCATTCTAGTCCTTTTATATAGACGTTCAGGAAGCTCCAGGAATGTCTCGGCTGACAGAAATCAACCTCCAAGGGTTGGAATCAATACCCATCTCTTGCATATCTGGGTTCAGCGCTCTACTAACTAGGTTAGTGATTCTGGAAGTATTGAGACCATTGGATTACCATGATAGCCGGTCACCTGGCATTTTCAGAAAAGGTCCACAATGGCAGTCTATGTATTTTCTCATTACAAGTTTCCATTAGAGGTAAAAGCATTTGATTTAGCAAAGACTAATCAAAAAAGGGAACTATTGCTCCATGAGTAGACGTTACTGTTAAAGAAATCAAAGACTAGATCACAAGCTTTGCTTCCTGTAGCAACCAATATAGCTGATCCTTTGTTTTTTCCTCGTTCTGCACAGGAAGGAAAAAAAATATTCCTGTTGCTATTGGTAACTGAGACAGTTCATCCCTCAGACAGTTTAATAAAGAGGCCATTGGTTTGCTAGGAAGGAGGAAGCTGTGGGTGGTTTGGCAGTCACTTTGGCAAGTTTCTGCTGCTGGAGTTTTTCTATCCTGATCTTCACCTTACTGCTACCTAGATCCTCACTGGTAGTAAAAGGGGAATTCTACATTTTTAGATATACAAGAGGGAAAGCTTAGCATCTTTTCTGTCTAATGAAGCCTTTGTTTCAAACCAGTATAGCATTTGTATATTTTCGTTAGTTATTATATATTCTTTTAATTAGTTTTTTTTAATATTACTGTATGATTAAATATCTTGAAATATGTATTTTTTGTTATATTTTTCAAATTACCAATCAATGTACAAGGGTTTCGTTAAAGTGTATGCGTGGCCTATGCGATGTGGAGGCAGCCATCTTGTCACGGATCTAATATTTAACCCAAAGTGTTAGTGACGTTGGGCCTTGTGTATCAGAGCAGTCAATGGAAATCATAAGAACCAATCCATTCCAGGCTTCATTTTTTATTGTATGTTACTTAGAAAGTTAAAGATTGGAATTTAAATTGTTTGCCATGAGCATCACTACCATTTTCTTTTGGAACACCCCATTCATAATGGCTTCCTCTGCTGTACTTAGGTTAAGAATGCACTTTAAAAAAAGTTTAATCAAAACACAACAGATGGTGGATTATATAAATGAGATGTGCAGGACCAAAGTGATGCACTTGTTGAGTCTTTTGAATGAAGTATCTTTCAAATAAAAGTCTGTATAGTATTTTAAATCCTGAGTTTGTGTCTTCAGTTATTGCAAAACTAAAAGGGAAAAGTATAACCAATGCCCCCAAGGCTCTATTCCAGTCTAGAAGGTTGCATTTTCTTGCCTTGATACCCTCATACATGTATGCAGTGCCACAGAGGTGGGCTTTTCTGCTTTGCTGCTGCAAATAAGCATCCATTGATCTTTGCTGAGAGTGTGCTCGCTTGGTGCTTCCAGCACAGTGACCGAGCTGTTCTGGTCACGGTTTACGTTTGGAAGCTGGGGACAGGTGATCATGTGTTCAAAAGGTCCCTCTGCAGAGATCCGATGTTCCCCTTTTGAGTCAAGATTTTCTGATTGTGGAATTATAGGTCTGATTCCGCAAGGGTAGAGGTTCAAGAGCAAAATAAACTTTAGCTGAGCAGGAAAATAGTAGCCTTTAGTAGCTTGATTTTGACCACTCAAAATTTAAAGCGGAGGGTGAATTTCAGCAGGAGGTGGGTGCCACCCAACTTGAGAGACCAAAAAAAGAAATTTGTTTGAGCGCCGGGCGAAATATCCATATTGCTTTATTCTTGATTTGAATAGGTAGTTGGGAGACAAGCAGTAGCCAATGTGTTTTGGGGGCCAAAGTATCATCGTAGACCCAGAGCAGTCTTTTTCTCACTGGGTGTGGACCCAGAGCAGTCTTGTTTCACTGATTTGGTCTCCATTGCCTCATAGATGCAGAACAGACTTGTTTCATTGGGTGGGTCCCCATGGCCCTGTAGAACCAGAGCAGTCTTATTTCATGGGTTGTCCCTATGCCCTCATAGACTCAGAGCAGTCTTGATTCACTGGGTTGTCCCATTGACCCAGATGAGTCTTGTTTCTCTGGTTGGGTCCATATGGTCTCCTAGATCCAGGGCAGTCTTCTCTCACGAGGTAGGTCCCTAGGGGCTCATAGAACCAGAGCAGTCTTAGTTTATTGGGTTGTCCCCATGGCCTCCTAGACCCAGAGCAGTCTTGTTTCACTTGGTGGGCCCCAGGGCCTCGTAGTCTTGCTTCACTGGGTGGCCCCAATTCTCCATTGACCTAGAGCAGTCTTCTTTCTCTGGTTGGGTCTTTATGGTCTTGTAAACCCTAAGCAGTCAGGTTTTACTGCATGGAACCTTAGTCAAGTTTTGAAGCCTGATGTCTGGCATGCTGGCCGTGCTCTACAATGACCCTTACAAGTTACATTTGTACTCCATCCGGGAAAGGTGGATGAGGGAGGGGGGTGTAGGACACATTGTTGTATTTATGGTTTGTATCCTGGCACCTCTCCCTTATAAAAATTAAACACATTCCTGACTACGCAGAAATGTGACATTCCTACAAGGCTTTACAGAAAGCTTATCTCTAGCGTTGTCTTTGATCTATTGTGTGAAAGTGCTGGTAATGAATATTTAACTAAGCCTTGCACAGTTGATTTCCTTTTTCTGCACAGATCCTACAACATATACAGTATCTCACAAAAGTGAGAACACCCCTCACATTTTTGTAAATATTTTATATCCTCATGTGACAACACTGAAGAAATTACACTTTGCTACAATGTAAAGTATTGAGTGTACAGCTTGTATAACAGTGTAAATTTACTGTCCCATCAAAATAACTCAGAAGACAGCCATTAATATCTAAACCGCTGACAACAAAAGAGTACACCCCTAAGTGAAAATGTCCAAATTGGGTCCAATTAGTCATTTCCCCTCCCCGGTGTCATGTGACTCGTTAGTATAGTCTCAGGTGTGAATGGGAGCAAGTGTGTTAAATTTGGTGTTATCACTCTCCCTCTCTCATACTGGTCACTGGAAGTTCAACATGGCACCTCATGGCAAACAACTCTGAGGATCTGAAAAAAACTGTTGCTCTAGATAAAGATGGCTTAGGCTATAAGAAGATTGCCAAGACCCTGAAACTGAGCTGCAGCCAAGACCATACAGCGGTTTAACAACCCCACTCAGAACAGGCCTTGCCATGGTTGACCAAAGAAGTTGAGTGCATGTGCTCCGCGTCATATCCAGAGGTTGTCTTTGGGAAATAGATGTATGAGTGGTGCCAGCATTGCTGCAGAGGTTGAAGGGGTGGGGGGTCAGCCTGTCAGTGCTCAGACCATACGCCGCATACTGCATCAAATTGGTCTGCATGGCTGTCGTACCAGAAGGAAGCTTCTTCTAAAGATGATGCACAAGAAAGCCCACAAACAGTTTGCTGAAGATAAGCAGACTAAGGACATGGAATATTGGAACCATGTCCTGTGGTTTGATGAGACCAAGATAAACTTATTTGGTTCAGATGGTGTCAAGCGTGTGTGGCAGCAACCAGGTGAGGAGTACAAAGACTAGTGTGTCTTGCCTACAGTCAAGCATGGTGGTAGGAGTGTCATGGTCTGGGGCTGCATGAGTGCTGCCGGCACTGGGGAGCTACAGTTCATTTAGGGAGCCATGAATGCCAACATGTTCTGTGACATATTGAAGCAGAGCATAATCCCCTCCATTCGGAGACTGGGCTGCAAAGAAGTATTCCAACATAACAACCTCAAAGACACCTCCAAGACTACCACTGCCTTGATATAGAAGCTGAGGGTAAAGGTGATGGGCTGGCCAAGCATGTTTTCAGACCTAAACCGTATTGAGCATCTGTGTGGCATCCTCAATTGGAAGGTGGAGGAGCGCAAGGTCTCTAACATCCACCAGCTCCGTCATGGAGGAGTAGAAAAGGACTCCAGTGGCAACCTGTGAAGGTCTGGTGAACTCCATGCCCAAGAGAAGGCAGTGCTGGAAAACAATGGTGGCCACACAAAATATTGACATTTTGGGCCCAATTTGGACAATTTCACTTTTGTTGCCAGCGGTTTAGACATCAATGGCTGTGTGTTATTTTGAGGGGACAGCAAATTTACACTGTTATACAAGCTGTACACTCACTACTTTACATTGTAGCAAAGTGTAATTTCTCAATCGTTCATTGACGGACGCAGCCTCTATTCTTGACATGTGGGGTTTATGCACCTTTCACTAGGAGTGGACTAGGCAGAACGTAGTTCAGCTCAAAGCAAACACAGTCCCTCCAAGGGGGCAGTCCTCATTTGGCATAACCCCTCCAGCCCTGCTCAGGAACTCAGTTTTCTCTGCCTAGTGCAAGGAGTAGGACCTGGCTCCCTGCTGGGATCTGCGGTTCCCCATTCTTTTTTTCATTTTTCAAGAATTCTTATGAAGATTACAATCAAGTAGCCGGCTGGGTGACAGGCTGGATATCCTAGATCCAGTGAGTCTCCCCAGCGCGGCTGACAGATGCGAGCCGACCCTTAGCTACCCGCTGCGCCCGTCCAGAGTGGTGAGTACTCCCCCTGCGGAAAGGGGGGCGGCGGGTGGTGTCCCCCCTTTCTGCGGTGTAGGTGTCCTACCTATCCACCAGCTTGCCCCCACTCCCCCCGGGGCTGTAGCTCTCCCTGCCTGGATGCGTCCCACTAGTTGGGCTGCGGGCGATCGCCATTTGCCTGTATCCGGACGCCATTTTCCCGTATCCGCCCGTGTGTATGTAACGGCCGCCATTTGGCGGTAGCCGGCCACTGTGTACAGCCTCTAGTGCCTACGGCGGCCATGTTTGTGTGGTCCGCCGTATCCTGGCTTTAGATTCGCTGGCTGGGTGGGCTGCCCTGCCTCTCTTGGTGCCGGATACAGGCCGGAAGAGCCTCTCCTGACACGTGGGGATCGCGAGCAGTGGCAGATATAGGCAGCTACAGCAGCGCTAGCAGCAGCACCTGGGACGGTGGGGTGAGTCCTCTTGGGAACCTCTGGGGCCTTAGTGCAGCGACTGAGGGGCGGTGTGGGACACACAGTCCGGTGGGTGTCTTCCGGGGTGCAGGCAATGGCGGCCGAAGCAGGTGCTTTCCAGCCAGGGGTCTCCGGCATGGACCAGGGAGCGCTGGGACCTGTGGTTCCGCTGCACAGTTTGACAGCCATCCTGGAGGGATTTTTCTCCCGGGTAGAGCCGATTCGTGACCTGGGGTGACGAGCAAACGGCCACCCCCTCCTCCTCTGGTGAGGACTCTGAGCCGGAGGGGGGCTCTGCGGTGTCGGGGACCCCCCCTGGAGCTGTCGGAAGGTGAGCTCGGGGACCCCTCTGATGAAGAGGAGGAGCCCTCAGGGGCCACCACAGCTCGTGAACGGGCTCTGGTGGGCTCATTGGTCTCAGCGGTTCGTAAGACGCTGAAGCTGGGCCCAACTGCGACACAGGGGGCGCTTTTGGGTCGCATAAACCGGCCCGAACGCCTAAGGCGTTCCCTTATTTGTCGTACTTTGATCAGTTTGTTTACAAGGAGTGGCGACTACCTCAGGGTTCGTTCGACATGCCTAAACATTTTTCTGTGCGTTATCCCTTTGAGGATACCCTGTTGCAGAAGTGGAAGTCCCCGACGGTGCACTCACCGGTTGCTTCTCTGAACAAAGCGACTACTATTCCGATGGAAGGTTCTCCATCATTCAAGGACCCGGCCGGCAGGAGAACTGAGGCGGTGTCCAAGGCTATGTTCCTGGTTGCAGGGTTGGCTATGCGGCCGGCGCTGGCGTCTGCGCTGGTGGCACAGGCGCTTACGGAATGGGTGGCCATTGTGCACCAGGCTTTGGTGACTCTCCAGGTACCTCCGGAACCTGTGCAGATGGCAAACCAGCTGATCCAGGGCCTTAAGTATCTCTGTGATGTGGCCCTCGACATGGCTCCCATGCTGTCCAAACTGTCCATGTTTGCAGTCGTCATCAGACGTCTGCTATGGCTTAGATGCTGGTTAGGAGACCAGGCGTCAAAGAAGGGCCTGACGGACCTGTCTTTTGAAGGGGGTCGCTTCTTTGGGGCTTTCCTCGATGAGATCATCAAGGAATACACTTGGGGGAAGAATACATTCCTTCTGGAGCCCAGAAGGGGCAAGGAGCCCCGGCGCAGGGCGGGCCCTTCCTTCTCTACTCAAAAGAGGTTTTTTCGTGCACCACGTGCCTCGAACAAGGTCTCTCAGCCCGCCAGAAGCGTCCCTGGCAGCGTAAGGCCAAAAAGGTAGAGGACAAGTCCTCCTCCGCATGATGAGTCACATCCACCCGTGGTTTGGGTGGGGGGGGGGGGGCGGCTCTTGCGGTTGGCGGACCGGTGGACCTTGCGCATCTCGGATGTCTCGGTGCGCTGGGTGGTTTTGTCCGGGTACAAGATAGAGTTCCGTACCCAGCCCCGGACAGGTTCTTCGCCTCCAATCTGAGGCTTTCCCCGGAACGACGGCAGGCCCTGTTCGGGGCCGTGCACGTCCTGCTCCATCAGGGGGTGATTGTCCCGGTCCCCTCTGTGGAACGTTTCTGCAGTTTTTATTCCAATCTTTTCGTAGTTCCGAAAAAAGATGGGGTCAGGCCTGTCCTGGACCTGAAGACCCTCAACTTCTTTTTGAAGGCGCGGAAATTCAGAATGGAATCGGTCCACTCTGTGGTGGTGACGGCGGCGCTTCGTCAGGGGGACTGCTTGGCCTCCCTGGACATCAAGGACGCGTATTTACATGTGCCCAAATGCGTGCACCACCAGCGCTTCCTGCACTTTGCGGTGGGGGATCTCCACTACCAGTTTGTGGCCCATCCGTTCGGCCTGGCCTCAGCCCCGCGGGTCTTCACCAAGCTTCTAGCCCCAGTACTGTCTCTGCTGCGGCAGAGGGGCATAGCAGTAGTGGAGTATCTCGACGACCTCCTTCTGCGGGCGGAGTCGGCCTCAGTCCTGATGGACAGTGTGGACCCTCGGTTTCCTGCAGGACTTCAGCTGGGTGATCAACCTTCCAAAGTCGGTGCTGACTCCGTCGCGTCGGTTGGAATACCTGGGTTTAGTCCTGGACACGGAGCGGGCGTAGGTGTTTCTCCCTGCCGCCAAGGTCTTAACGCTCCAGGGGGCGGTGCGGGCCCTGCTGTCCCAGCGGAGGTCCCCTCTCAGATTTTGCATGCGGGTGTTGAGGCTGATGGTCTCCTCCTTTGAGGCGGTGCCTTATGCACAGAATCACACCCAGCTCCTCCAGTGGGCAATCCTGCTGCGGTGGGACAAGCCTCCGCTCTCCCTGGATTGGGTGATCAGTTTGGATCACCGGATTCGAGTTTCCCACACCTGGTGGCTACGGGCCCCGGCCTTGGAGCTGGGGAAGTCGTTTCTTCCTGTGGAATGGACGGTGATCACGACAGATGCCAGCCTATACGGCTGGGGAGGGGTCCTGGGGAGGCTGTCGACACAGGGCCGATGGTCTCCGGAAGAATCCCATCTCCCGATCAACGTGCTGGAACTGCGAGCGATTAGGCTTTGCCTCTCCCACTGGTCGGCGTCCTGTTTATGTCCAGTCAGATAACGCCACGGCTGTGGCTTACGTGAACCATCAGGGCAGAACGAGAAGCACAGCAGCAGCGTCGGAAGTGGCCCACATTCTGCTGTGGGCAGAGCTTCACGTGCCGGCAATCTCCGCCTTTCACATCCCCGGCGTCGGGAATTGGCAGGCGGACTATCTCAGTCACCAGAGGCTGGATCAGGGAGAGTGGTCCCTGTATCCGGAGGTGTTCTGGCAGATTTGTTTAAAGTGGGGCACGCCAGACGTGGACCTACTGGCGTCCCGGCTCAATCGGAAGGTGCAGGCCTTCTTGAGCAGAACAAGGGATCCGCTGGCAGACGAGGCGGACGCCCTTGTGGCTCCGTGGTCTCTGTGTCGGCTGCTCTATGCCTTCCCTCCACTTGCGTTACTCCCGCGCCTGCTGCGCAGGATAGAGGCAGAAGGTATCCCAACCATTCTGGTAGCGCCAGATTGGACTCGGCGTCCTTGGTACGCCGACGTGGTGCGGATGGTGGTCGATGTTCCCTGGCAACCCATCTTGCACCCTGCTTTACCCTCGCTGGCTTTAACGGCCTGGCTATTGAGTCCCAGGTGTTAAAAGATTGGGGACTCTGAGTCTCATTCCCACTATGCTCAAGGCACGTAAGGCCACTTCGCGGAAGATCTATCACCACACCTGGAAGGCTTACGTTGCCTGGTGCGAGGCGGGAGGTTGGAACCCCCATTCTTTCTCGGTGGCTCTGGTGCTGGCCTTCCTTCAGCAAGGCCTGGATCACAAGTTGGCATTGAGCACACTTAAGGGGCAGATTTCTGCCCTGGCGATTCTTTTTCAGCGTCCCTTGTTGACGCATTCCCTGATCCGTACCTTTGTCCAGGGGGTTTGTCATGTCGCCTTTGGTGCCTTGGAATCTTAATCTGGTCCTGTGCTCCAGAAGCCGCCTATCGAAAATATCAGGGAAATATCCCTGCAACTGCTCTTGCAGAAAGTGGCCTTTCTGGTGGCGATAACATCCGCTAGGCGGGTGTCTGAGCTGGCGGCTCTGTCCTGTAGGTCTACATAGGGACAAGGCAGTTTTGCGCCCCTCTCCCTCCTTCTTACCGAAGGTGGTCTCTTCCTTTCACATCAATGAGGACATTATCCTACTCTCACGGTGTCCGCGCCGTCTCATCCTAAGGAGATTGCCTTGCATTCCCTGGATGTGGTTAGGGCTCTGCGGGTGTATCTGGCAGCCACGGCCTCATTTCGGAGGTCCGATTTGCTTTTTGTTGTGGTGGATGGCCCGCGCAAGGGGATGGCGGCCTCCTCGGCCACCATTTCCCGCTGGATACGACAGATGGTGACCCGTGCGTACGCTGTTTGGGGCTAGGAGCCCCCCTTCCCGGTTACGGCTCACTCTACCAGGGCGATTAATACTTCCTGGGCTTTCCGACATCAGGTGTCGGTTTCTCAGGTGTGCAAGGCGGCCACTTGGACCTCTGTGCACACTTTTTCCAAGTTTTACAGAGTTGATGTTGCAGCGTCTTCTGATGCTGCTTTTGGCCGCAAAGTTTTGCAGGCGGTGGTGTGAGGCGTGTCTGGCACCATCCTGCAGAACTCTCTTGTTGGGTACTGTTCTTGTTGCCCAGCCCTCGTGACACTGCTTTGGGACATCCCCACATGTCAAGAATAGAGGCTGCGTCCGTCAATGAACGATTGAGAAAATAGGATTTTTCGACTTACCTTAAAATCCTTTTCTCTGAGTTCATTGATGGACGCAGCACCCACCCCTCTTCTGTTGAGTTTGTACTGCTTGCTATGAACTGAGTTGGAGGGGTTATGCCAAGTGAGGACTGCCCCCTGGGAGGGGCTGTGTCTGCTTTGAGCTGAACACCGTTCTGCCTAGTCCACTCCTAGTGAAAGGTGCATAAACCCCACATGTCAAGAATAGAGGCTGCGTCCGTCAATGAACTCAGAGAAAAGGATTCTACGGTAAGTCAAAAAATCATATTTTCAGTGTTTTCACATGAAAAGATATAATAAAATATTTTCAAAAATGTGAGGGGTGTACTCACTTTTGTGAAATACTGTGCGTATATATAGCCAGCGCAAAAGGTATTCTATATTACTGACATTTAAATAGGGCCAACATTTTACATATTGTACATTCACATCTTTCTCTGTCCTTAAAGAGCTTACAATCTAAGGTCCCTATAGCACAGCCATGCATACACCTGCTAGATAAAATTAACCTACCAGAGTGTCCTTGGAGTGTGAGAGGAAACCCGCGGGAGAACATGCAAACTCTACGAGGTGGTATCAGAAAGATTTGAGACTAGTTTTGTAACATGATGCGCTACCACGTCTGCTATTTCATCATGGACAGCAAGTTAGAACAAAGAGCAAACATGAAATTCTGCATGAAACTGGGCAAATCTGCCACAGAGATGTATGACGTGATTCGGCAAGTTTACGACGATGCTGCAAGGAGTCGTTTGAGGTGTTTTGAGTGGCACATGCCATTGTTCTCCAATGATCCTCATGCAGAAGTTGCAGAATGATTTTGATATTTTCGGTGGTTGAACTCGTTGAAGGTCTTCCTGATCTCTCATCTTCCAGTGATGCTCTTCTTCTCTTAAAGTGCACGTGCCAATCGAATAACCTTGAACGAGTCATTGTAGCATCGCCATAAACTTGGCAAATCGTGTCAAACATCTCTGTGGCAGATTTAAAAAAATGTCATGTTTGCCCTTTGTTCTACCTTGCCGT
The DNA here is from genome assembly GCA_018402905.1 of Glandirana rugosa. Classification (NCBI taxonomy): domain Eukaryota; kingdom Metazoa; phylum Chordata; class Amphibia; order Anura; family Ranidae; genus Glandirana; species Glandirana rugosa. The sequence continues at coordinate 129,645 of BLSH010036417.1, forward strand.
CCATAATTAAATAGCAGACATGATAATGCACAAAGTCAAAGTAGCACCAGTTGCACAGTTCCCGATGTACACAGGACAATGTCTTTTGGCCCACTAACTTATGAAGGTCAGTGCTCCCTGTGATTATGCGTGCAGCCTTGTGCTGTTATCTGTTGGCGTGTTACAAAATTGGTCTTGAAACTTTTTGATACAACCTCGTATGTAGGGTACTGTCTTGGTTGGATCCTCGGACCTAACCAATGACACAGTGTTGCAGAAATGCTAAACACCAAAACTAAGCCACTGCACTGTGCTTAGTTTCTCAACTAACTTGGGCAGCAAGCGTCCTTTGCGCATACAGCCAACTTCATCTCTGCCACCATCTTCTGGTCATCACCAGGGTTCATTCTCTTTAGGGGTGTGCATGGACCATCTACTGCACTACACAAAGAATGCAACAGAGGTGGCTATGTTGCTTAACCTCCCTGGCGGTATTTCCGAGTGTGGCTCGGGGTGGAATTTCAGTACCATTAGCGGTAACCCCGAGCCACACTCGGGATTGCATCGCTGGATCCAGGCAGCGTTACTCACCTTGTCCCCTGGATCCAGCAATGCCCCCCGCCGTGTCTGCGGGCTGTGTCCTCCGCCCGATGCCTCTGTGTGCCGGGCTCCATTCCCTGCGAGCGTCGCACGGGGACGGAGACCGGCGGGAAATTCAAAAAGTGAAACACACAGCACATACAGTACACTGTAATCTTATAGATTACATTGCGGTATGAAATCATTTCACATCCCCTTTGTCCCTAGTGGTTTGCCCAGTGTCCTGCATGCACTTTTATATTATATATGTCATTCTTTCTGCCTGGAAACTTGAGAATGTCCATGGCAACCAAAAAGTGTCCCTTTACGGCAAAAGTGGTTTTTGATCAGCTAGAAAACACCGATAGTAAATAAGAATCATGTGCAGAATTGAGTGATACTGATTTTTGGGGAAATTTATCATCAGACACTGAAAGTGATGACAGCGACAATTCTGCAACTGAGCAAATTTCAGTGTTTTTGGTTTGATTACATTATTGAATAAATTTTATTACTATTACGTTATTATTTTTGATAATTATTTATAGTTATTTATTATATTATAATTTATGGTTTCAGGTTTCAAACTTTATCATACCCGTGATGTCTACTAGACTCTTGTTTGGACAGATTTAAGTGAGTTATTCCTAAGAATTACAGGCCTACAATATAAAACCCCAAATTTCAATGCAAAATAATTGTACCGCTTTCAGCACCAAAAATATGAAATAATCATCCCGCCAGGGAGGTTAAAAACACTTGGAGTGCTGAAGGATAAAATTCCTGCTACTCTGCTGTGGTGGTGTGGTAATGCCTTGTTTTAATCTTTAATTGGAACTTGTATTCATCGCAAATTACTCGTGGGTTAGTGGAAGATGACATGGAAATGATGTTCTAGATACAGGAATAGGTACATCAGGCAGTACCTTTTTTTTCAGCCCCCTGTGACCAAGTCGGAAGGGATGAAAAGTGGTATATAGATGAAAGCTCTATATGGTGGTACGAGGCATGGAGAGGTGCAGTATACAGACCCAAGATAAGCATCCAGTGATGCATCAACAGGCTTGATTTTTCTCGTTCGTAATGTAAGAGCATTGTTGACAGCCTTCCCAGAAGAGTTGAAGCTGTTATAGCTGCAAAGGGTGGGCCAACTCAATACTGAACCCTATGGACTAAGACTGAGGTGCCATTAACAACTTACCCACTGGGCACTTAAAGCGGACTTCCACCTACTTAAAAGTCAGTAGGTACAAAAAGTGTAGCTGCTGACGTTTAAGAATCAAACACTCACCTGTCCCACGGTCCAGCGACGCCGGGCACACACTGCGTATGCGCGAGTCGGCTGGCATATCTTCTGGGACCTGTGACGTGTCCCAGAAGATCGCCAAGAGGGAGGAGGGAAGATTAACTTCCTTCCGGAGCCGCGGCTCTAGGATAGGAAGTGAACCTGGGCCCCTGGTCGTCTTCCCCCCCCCCCCTAAAAAAAATGACATGCCAATTGTGGCATGTCGAGGAGGTCACCTTCCCTTAAAGCAAAAGTTTCACTTTTGGGTGGAACTCCGATTTAAATACCCTTCCTAACCAGACCAATTTTCAGCTTTCAGTGCGCTTACATTTTGAATGACAATTACTCAGTCATGCAACACCGTACCCATTTGAAATGTTTGTCCTTTTTTCACACAAATAGAGCTTTCTTTTGGTGGTATTTAACCACTTCCCGCCCTGCCTAATGACAAATGATGGCCAGGTGGTGGATTCCTTATCTTGCCTGGGAGTCCATTGACGTCCTCAGGATAACCCGCGATCACGGTGATCGGTGGTGCCGTGGGTCACTCTGACCCACCGCATTACCCATTGAGGTAAAAAGCTTCCATCAGAAGCTTTTTACCATGTTATTAGCCATGACCAATCACGGCTGGTCACAATGTAAACAGGAAGAGCCGTTTATCGGCTTTTCCTCTACTCAGGTCTGCAGACCTGAGTAGTGCAGAGCTAAATGGCTGCTCTCTTGACAGGGGGGTCTGCACTGAACGTTTATCAGCGCAGCCCCCCTCAGGAACGCCCCACTGCACCACCAGGGAGCCCCCCCAGGGACACCATGAGGAGGCCGCCCAGGACCACCAGGGAGATGATCTGGAGACCACCCAGGGACCAGCAGGGAGCCCACACTAGACCACCAGGTAAGAGGTATACAGTGCACTGTAGGGATGGCACTGTGCCCATCCCTAACAGTGCTGTATACAGTGCCATGTACCAGTGCCCGCCTATGCCACCTATCAGTGCCATCTATAAGTGCCCAGTGCCACCTGTCAGTGCTGCTTATCAGTGCCAAGCTTTACTGCCTCATCAGTGCAGCCACATCAGTGCCCATCAGTGAAGGAGAAAATGTACTTGTATACAAAATTTTGTGACCGAAACAAAGAAAAACGTTTTTTTTCAAAGTTTTCGGTCTTTTTTTATTTGTAGCACAAAAAATAAAAACCGCAGGGGTGATCAAATACCACCAAAAGAAAGCTCTATTTGTGCGAACAAAATGAGAAAAAATTTTGTTTGGGTACATCGTCGCACGACCACGCAATTGTCATTCAAAATGCAACAGCACTGAAAGCTAAAAATTGGTCTGGATGGGAAGGGTGGTAAGTGCCTGGTATTGAAGTGGTTAATCATCGCTGGGTTTTTTATTTTTTGCGCTATACATGAAATAGACCGAAAATTCTGTAAAAAAACCAAAAAAACTGCATTTTTCTTTGTTTCTGTTATACAATTTTGCAAATTAGTAATTTTTCTTCATAAATTTTGTCCAAAATGTATATCGCTACATATCTTTGGTAAGAATAACTCAAATCAGTGTATATTATTTGGTCTTTGTGAAAGTTATAGAGTCTATAAGCTATTGTGCCAATCATAGAAAATAGATCACACCTGATGTATTGACGGCCTATCTCATTGCTCGAGACCCTAACAAGACAGAAAAGTACAAATATCCCCCAAATTACCCCTTTTTGGAAAGTAGACATTCCAAAGTAGTAAGAGGCATGTGAGTTTTTTGAAGTTGTATTTTTTTTTTCCCCATAATTCTTTGTAAAATTATTTTCTTTTTTCACAAAATTGTCATATTAAAAAGTTATTTCTCACACAGCATATGCATTCCACAAATCACACCCCAAGACACATTCTACTCCTGAGTATGGCGATACCACATGTGTGAGACTTTTACACAGCGTGGCCACATACAAAGGCCCAACGTGCTGGGAGAACCATCAGACGTTCTGGGGATATAAATTACGCATATCATTTCTGGACTACCTCTTGCACTTTTGAAGGCCCTGGAACACAGGACCCAAAGTATATTCTATGAGTCTTTTGAACGCTATTTTTTTTCCACAAGTGTTTGGAAAATGTGGAAAGAAAATGAAAACGTAAAACAAAGTTGTCCATTTATACAATATGTCTAACACATAGCAAAAATTACACCCCATAATACAATATCTCACAAAGGTGAGTACACCCCTCACATTTTTGTAAATATTTTATTCTATCTTTTCATGTGACAACGCTGAAGAAATGACACTTTGCTACAATGTAAAGTAGTGAGTGTACAGCTTGTATAACAGTGTAAATTTGCTGTCCCCTAAAAATAACTGAACACAGACATTAAGGCTCCATGCACACTGTATCTGATAAATGACCGTTTTTGCATTTTTTTAACAGCCCAAAAACGCCACTTTATGTTATCCTATGTGTCCATGCACACATGGACTTTAATTGTCGTTTAACAGCAGTGGTGTTTTTGGGCTGTTATCTCAACGCCCTGAATTGGCGTTCAAAAGTAGTTGTTCTGACCACAACAAACGCCAGGCGCCGATAAACGCCAATTAATGCTCTTAAATGCCGGTAAATGGCCATTTATTGGTGTCCGGCGGTTTTTGTAGTCAATGGAAGCTAATGAAGTAAAACAAAAAAAACGCTCAAAACCGCTGATGCCAATAAACGCTCATAAACGCTATAACAAAATCCTGATAGAAGCTAGTTTTAAAAGCAGCGTTTTTCTGCCAGAAATCTGACGCCCAAAATGACTATATAGAGTATCCAGTGTCTAAACCGTTGGCAACAAAAGTGAGTAGACCCCTAAGTGAAAATATCCAAATTGGGCCCAAAGTGTCAATATTTGTGTGGCCACCATTATCTTTCAACACTGTCTTAACCCTCTTGGGCATGGAGTTCACCAGAGCTTCCCAGGTTGCCACTGGAGTCCACTTACACTCCTCCATGACGACATCACGGAGCTGGTGGATTTTAAAGACCTTGCGCTCCACCTTCCTTTTGAGGATGCCCCACAGATGCTCAATAGGGTTTAGGTCTGGAGACATGCTTGGCCAGTTCATCACCTTTACCCTCTGCTCCTTTAACAAGGCAGTGGTTGTCTTGGAGGTGTCTTTGGGGTCCTTATCATGTTGGAATACTGCCCTGCGGCCCAGTCTCTGAAGGGAGGGGATCATGCTCTGCTTCAGTATGCACAGTTGGCATTCATGGTTCCCTCAATGAGCTGTAGCTCCCCAGTGCCGGCAGAACTCCTGCAGCCCCAGACCATGACACTCCCACCACCATGCTTGACTGTAGGCAAGACACACTTGTCTTTGTACTCCTGATCTGGTTGCTGCCACACACACTTGACACCATCTTAACCAAATACGTTTATCTCGGTCTCATCAGACCACAGGACATGGTTCCAGTAATTCGTGTACTTAGTCTGCTTATCTTCAGCAAACTTGTTTGCAGGCTTTCTTGTGCATCATCTTTAGAAGAGGCAACCTTCTGGGACGACAGCCATGCAGACCAATTTGATGCAGTGTGCGGCGTATGGTCTGAGCACTGACAGGCTGACACCCCACCCCTTCAACCTCTGCAGCAATGCTGGCCTCACTCATTCGGCTGTTTCCCAAAGATAACCTCTGGATATGACGCTGAGCATGTGCACTCTTTGGTCTACCATGATGAGGCCTGTTCTGAGTGGAACCTGTCCTGTTAAACCGCTCTATGGTCTTGGCCTCCATGCTGCAGCTCAGTTTCAGGGTCTTGGCAATCTTCTTATAGCCTAGGCCATCTTTATGTAGAGCAGCAATTATTTTTTTCAGATCCTCAGAGAGTTCTTTGCCATGAGGTGCCATGTTGATCTTCCAATGACCAGTATGAGAGAGTGAGATCGATAACACTAAATTTAACCACTTGCCGACCGCCGATCGGCATTTGACGACGGCAAAGTGGCTCTGTAAGGCGAATCGCCGTCATCTGACGGCGGCCGCCTGATCGCGCACAGTGAGCGCGCTCACTGTGTCCGGGGGGGGCCAGGGAGCGGGTGCGCGCGGAGTCAATCTCCGCCGGCCACCCGCGATGCCCCCCCCGGAGTGAAGGTACGGAGGTCTGTGTAAGTACATGGAGGCTGTGACCACTTCCCTTCCCCAGCTAGGGCAGTCCCCCCACAGTTAGAACACGCCCAGGGAACACGGTTAACCCTTAGAGCGCCCCCTGCAGGTTAACCCTTTCACTGCCAATGGCATTTACACAGTAATCAGTGCATTTTTATAGCACTGATCACTGTATAAATGCCAATGGTCCCAAAAAAGTGTCAAAATGGTCCGACATGTCCGCTGAAATATCGCAGTACCGCTAAAAATCGCAGATCGCCGCCATTAATAGTAAAAAATAAAAACCCCAAAAATTAATTCTCACCATCCGTAAACGCGACCACTTTTGCGCAAACCAATCAATAAACGCTGATTGCGATTTTTTTTATCACAAATATGAGGAAGAATATAAATCGGCTAAAACCGATGAAAAAAAATGTTTTTTTATATATTTTTTTTTGGATTTGTATTTTAGCAAAAAGTAAGAAATTTGGGTTTTTTTGCAAAATTGTCGCTCTTTTGTTTATAGCGGCGATCAAAAATGACGCAGCGGTGATCAAATACCACCAAAAGAAAGCTCTATTTGTGGGAAAAAAAGGACGCAAATTTCGTTTGGGTACAACGTCGCACGACCGCGCAATTGTCAGTTAAAGCGACGCAGTGCCGAATCGCAAAAAGGGCTCCGGTCCTAAAGCGGGAAATCCTTCCAGGGCTGAAGTGATTAACACATCTGCTCCCCATTCACACCTGAGAACACCAATGAGTCAAATGACACCAGGAGGGAAAATGGCTAATTGGGCCCAATTTCAACATTTTCGCTTAGGGGTGTACTCACTTTTGTTGTCAGCGGTTTAGACATTAATGCCTGTGTGTTGTTATTTTGAGGGGACAGCAAATTTACACTGTTATACAAGCTGTGTCATTTCTTCAGTGTTGTCACATGAAAAGATATAATAAAATATTTACAAAAATGTGAGGGGTGTATTCACTTTTGTGAGATACTGTATATTCTGCTACTCCTAATGAGTATGGCGATACCACATGTGTGAGACTTTTCCACAGCCTGGCCACATACAGAGGCACAACATGCAGGGAGCACCATCAGATGTTCTAGGGGCATAATTTCAAATCTAATTTGACTACCTATTCCACTTTTGTGAGGCACTGTAGTGGCATGGATATGGCACAGATGAGAACTGATGTGGCATGGATGGGGATGGATGAGCCATTAATGTGGATGTATGACCCGTGGATGGGGATGGCTGAGCATGGATGGTGATGGCTGAGTATGGATGTGATGGCTGAGGATGGATGGGGCAGGAATGGGCACAGAGCAGCTCTGTGGGCACTAGTGATGAGCCGAACACCCTCTGGTTTGGCTCGCACCAGAACACCACGAACAGGCAATAAGTTTGTTTGAATACGCGAACCATAAAATCAATGGAACTCAAACAGGAAGATTCAAAAGTGCTCATTTAAAAGGCTTATATGCCTTTTTATTGCCAGAAAAATGTGTATGGGGACCCGGGTAATGCCCTAGCCTAGGGGACATGTATCAATGCCAAAAAGATTGTTTTTTTCAGGAGCAGTGATTTTAATAATGATTAAAGTGAAAAAAATATTACATATTCCATTAAATATCATGCCTGGGGGTCCCCTTAGTCTGCCTGTAAAGTGGCGCATCAGTGTGATGTTTAGAACAGTGCCACCGCAAAATGACATTTGTAAAGGAAAAATTGTCATTTAGGCTTCATGTACACAGGACGTTAACGTCCTAAAAATGTCAGTAGCTTATCAGTGATTTTTTGAGCTGTTATTAGTGTTACATTACCGGAGTTTTTGCATGTTTTCTTGCATTTGTTCGTGTTTTTAAAGGGCCAGCATTTTTTTAATTCCTCAATTGATCTAAAATGTTCAAAAACATTGGGGATCTGCTTTTTAAGGGTTTGAGAGTTTTTACTGCTTAAAAACATCTCTCAGAAGCCACTGGTCTTGGGGGGTTTTTTTACAGCTCAAAAATGTCACGCTAAAAGCAGTTAACAGCCTATGTGTGTATGGACACATAAGATAACACGATGGAGGGTTTATTGACTGTTGAAAAAATGTCTGCAGCTAAAAACAGCTGCTGTAAAACAGTCAAAAAAAAACCTGTGTGCATGAGGCCTTGAAATCGCTCACGGTTGTAATGTATTGCCGGCTCTCGGCAAAATAGATAAAAAAAAAAATCCAAACCAGCCCCTTTTTTTTAAATTTTGGTGCTGGGTTTATTTATTTATTTCAGGTACTTATATAGCGCTGTGAATTTACACAGCGCTTTTACATATACGGTACATATATATTCTTACACTGCCTGTATATACTCTACACTAGATCTATATACTACACTGCCTGTATATACTCTACACTAGATCTATATACTACACTGCCTGTATATACTCTACACTAGATCTATATACTACACTGCCTACACGCCACTAACTAAACTAACTAAACTAGACCAACGTCAGTCTCCCGTCTCCACGTTCACACACTACATGCGGCCGCTGTTCAAGCAGCCTTATATAGTGTGAGGCGTGGACGGAGACCCCTTAGACATGATTGGCCAAAGGCACCCTGCCTTTTAGCCAATCATGGCTCTCACAGCAGAGCGCACTGTGATTGGCCAAAGCATGCAGGTCATGTGCATGCTTTGGCCAATCAGCGGGTGCCATTTTGCTCTGCCTATCAATGCATTATGGGGCACATGAATTTGGTGCGAACACCCCATAATGTTCTAAATTTGGCGAACGGCTGAACAGCCAATGTTCGAGTTTGACTCCAATGGACAGCTCATCCCCAGTGGGCACTACAGATCCAGCCCACAGCGCTGCTGCACCCAATCTCTCCCCTCGCACTGTACCGATCGTTAAGGAGAGGGGATCGCTACGCCAGGCATGCGCCGGCTTGTTTACAACCGATCGCTCCGTTATAGTACGCCCTCCCAGAATTATCCGACCGCGCTGCAGCCGTTCCGGCTATGGCCCAGTCGGCAAGCGGTTAAAGTTCATGTGTGTGTAAAGGCAGGCTTCACAATACTTTTGGAAATATATAGTGTATTTCTTCCAGACCTGTGCAGGAATCCAATGTGGAACTTTGCCTCTGTGCAGAAGCTTCCTGTAATAAAGACCGCTCACTGCTCCTCCCTCTCTTTGTACAGGGTGACTGGTCTTGTCTCCACCCCCTCCTGTATTTTTCTGCAGGCAGCCTGTAGTGGGTGAAGCTGATTGGTCCCTCCCATGTCTGCACTAGTTATGTTCAGGACAGTGATGATGTCATTGCACTAGGTTTGCAAAGTGGAATTACATCCAACATTACACATTATGATGACCCACCTGATTGTAAGTCCCCCTTTTTGCTGCCAAAACAGCCCTGATTCATCGAGGCATGGATGCCACTAGACCTCGGAAGGTATGCTGTGGTATCTTGCACCAAGTCATCAGTAGCCAAACTTTTAGGTCCTATAAGTTGCAAGATGGGGCCTCCAAGGATCGAACTTGTTTTTTCAGCACATCCCACAAATGTTCAATGGGACTGGAGGATTTGGAGGCCAAGTCAACACATTGAACTCGCGTTCCTCAAAGCATTCTTGAACCCTTTTTTCAGTGTGGCAGGGTGCATTATTCTTCTGAAAGAGGTTGCTGCCTTCAGAGAACACCATTTTTATGAAGGGGTATTCCTGCAATGTTTAGGTAGGCGGTATGTGTCAAGTAACATCCACATGAATGGCAGGATCCAAGGTTTCCCAGCAGAACGTTGCCCAAAGCATCACACTGCCTCCACCGGCTTGCCTTCTTCCCATACTGCCTCCTGGTGCCATCTCTTCCCCTGGTAAGTCACACACACCTGGCCATCCACATGGAAAAGAAAATGTGATTCATTGGACATGCTCACATGCCCATTGTAGGCACTTTTGGCTGTGGACACGGGTCAGCATGGATACCCTGACCAGCCTGCCGCTACCCACATGGCGGAAAAGAAAATATGATTCATCAGACCAGGTCACCTTCTTCCATTGCTTCATGGTCCAGTTCTGATGCTCATGTAGGGGCTTTTGGCTCTGGACAGGGGTCAGCATGGGCACCCTGATTGATCTGCAGCTATGCCCCCATACACAACTAACTGTGATGCCCATTTACTCTGCTTTCAGTACATCAACTTCAGGGACAACATTTTTTATACAACTCAGAAATGTGTGGGACTTTAAATGAGGTGCACATAGTAGTGCATCTCCATCCCTATTTGATTCAAGAAAAAAAAGGAGGGATTTTTGGGACTTTAGATGAGGCAAGTATCAACACAAAGGATAAAAGGTATCAATGTATTTATTGCATCAATTTGATCATGGACTATCTAGGTATATCAAAGTAGTAAACTATTATGAATCCAGATATAGATTTATACCAAAACCATGGAACATAATACATCATAATACAACAGTAGAAACATGATATATTGATATATAACCCATTCACCATCTATAAAATAGATATATGATGAAATTAAGTCCATGATAGAATCTGTAAGCTGCATCCTATAAAAGCTCTACGCGTTTCGTGGAATGATATCCTACTCATCAGGAGCGGATGCTGAAACGGGGTGTGTTGTTGGTGCAGTCCTCTATACCTCAGCTCCTGGGATAGACCTACTCGGCGACCCTTTCGATGTCACGATTGCATAGGTGAGCTTGCTATCCCATGCAATTTTTCTTGGATTATATCCAAGTTTAATGAAATTGTATTTACCCAATTCTTTTTTATAATTTTTCTTATATTCTTTTTTTCCCTCTTTTTTCTGGCCATTACCAATTATTGTTAGGATTTTTTATTTATCTTTTTCAGATAGTCTCAGCATCCGCTCCTGATGAGTAGGATATCATTCCACGAAACGCGTAGAGCTTTTATAGGATGCAGCTTACAGATTCTATCATGGACTTAATTTCATCATATATCTATTTTATAGATGGTGAATGGGTTATATATCAATATATCATGTTTCTACTGTTGTATTATGATGTATTATGTTCCATGGTTTTGGTATAAATCTATATCTGGATTCATAATAGTTTACTACTTTGATATACCTAGATAGTCCATGATCAAATTGATGCAATAAATACATTGATACCTTTTATCCTTTGTGTTGATATTTGCCTCATCTAAAGTCCCAAAAAATCCCTCCTTTTTTCTTCAGGGACAACATGTTTACTTGCTGCCTGATATATCCCAGATATCATTGTAACCAGACAATCAATCTTATTCACGTTACCTTCTATCAGTGGTCATAATGTTATGGCTGATCATCATATATCCTTTATGGCTACTGAAAAATAAATTTAAATGAAAGTTTTTGTGCCAGGAGTTCAGCTTTATTTATATAGCTGGTTAACAACTTGATTCCAAGGTGGCAGCAATACAATTTCTCACAATGCGGAAACCATCCTCTTTTGCCCTTTGGAGTCTGGGGCCCCGATAACCCGCCACTGATTGGTTGTAGCAACTTTAAATAGCTCAGTTTTTTGTTTTCACTATCATGTACAGTCATGTCATATGCTAGTTTTACCACAAGATGGCAGCAGTGTCTTTTTATAAACTTGACCACATCACCCAGAGCTCCAACCTAGACAAATGACTGGTGCTCCACTAGCCCACTCTGCCTTATTATGCCATTCATTATTTAAGTCTGCACAGTCTTCCCTTATTTTCTATACACAATTAGAACTGTGCATTTATTGTGTGATGTAACTGCAATGTTCTCATTTATTTATGGTGCTCTCGGGACTCATCAGTGACTTATTGGTTTAGATGTTACAATGCACTGTAGGAAAGTAAAATGGAAGATGAATCTGCTTTACAAATTAGGGGAGAACTGCTCATTTGCTGATGAAACATGGCTTAAGAGTCTCATTATTTTTTGCGAAATGGTAACTGTCACCTAGATGCAGTCCAAGCCTTGACAATGGGCCCTCGCTGATGAAGAATTATACGTTGGGCAGCGTTTGTTTCCCAGAGCAACCAGCTTGCACCTTTCTTTGGGTCGACCGAAAGAATGAATCACTCTTGGCAATACAGACCGTCTTTGTCTGTTTATTAAAGCATATTTATCGCCAAAACCTTTTCTTTTAGGCCCCTTTCACACTGGGACCGCCCGATCATCGGCGGTAAACCGCCGCTAATTTAGCGGCGATCTACCGCTGTAATAGCGGCACTACGGGGCCACTATTCGGGCGGCAGCACAGCACTTTTAACCTCCCCCCCACAAGGGGTTAAACAGGGGTTAAAAGTGCCGGTGCTCGGCGCTCCCGGAGCGGTGTACAGCCGCTGTGGGAGCGCTGCCCATTCAATCCAATGGCAGGGGCGGTGGAGAAGCGGTGAATACACCGCTCCCCACATTCCTGAAAAATCATGCTTGCAGGAGTTTAATTTTACTCCTGCAAGCGCACCGCCCTGAGCCGCCCAGTGTGAAAGGACACACTGGGTTGAATGGGGAGACGCTTTACAGGCGCATTTTTAGTGCAATAGCGCCTGTAAAGCGCCTCACTGTGAAAGGGGCCTTAAGGAATGTTCAATCCAAATGCGTTGGGCTGCACTAAGCAAGCCTTGCCCAATGCATAGACAAGGTAAAAAGCTTTGTTCCCTATCATGGCATCCCCTATCACTACAGCTTGTAGTACTTTTTTCACAATCTAATGCATCCCACTACGGCCAATAGAACTTAATGAAAAGTCACATTTTAATAAAGTTTTAACAAAAAAAGAAAAAAAAAGACTACAGTGCGTCGGCACCACTCCCTCCACATGAGGATCACAGAGGAAAGGCTTCCACTTGTTCTGCAGTGAGGGAAAAAAGTATTTGATCCCCTGCTGATTTTGTAGGTTTGCCCACTGACAAAGAAATGATCAGTCTATAATTTTAATGGTCGGTTTATTTTAACAGTGAGAGACAGAATAACAACAAAACTATGCAGAAAAATGCATTTCAAAAAAGTTATAAATTGATTTGTATATTAATGAGAGAAATAAGTTTCTTTCTCGGACATCACAGGACACAGAGCAGGCTATATATTCAATACATACTGGGTTATACGCCACCTATAGATAATTGGACACTGGCAATCAAATTAAAAAACAAACAGGAAGTTCCCCCTCCTATATAGCCCCTCCCACACTGGGAGCACTTCAGTTTTTTTGCCAGTGTCTTGAAGGTGGATGGTCACTTCTACAGCTCTGTGGAGCTTCTATGCTGGTTCCCACACAGGTTCTTTTAGAATCGGGTACAGCCTTCATACCGGATCCATTTCAAATGGCATTAAGCTAAGATAAATGGCACCCGGGCCTCGCTAAGAAGACAGAAGAAACTGCTAGGTTTTGCCTGTAAGCGACCATATATGGCGCTGGATCCTGCGTGTAGGTAAACCTGGAACACTGAACCAAGGTACGCCTGCAGGGTGCTGTACAGGTCCAAGGGAGTGGACCCTCAGAATGGGTACCCGGTCCTTGAAGGTCCTTGAGACAAAGCCTGCCATGATGGGTGATGGTTGGGCCTGCAGTCTCCTCCAGGCCCTGCGACGAGGAATGGTGAGTAATCCCCAATGGGGATAATGTTACTGAACCAAGCTGGCTTCCTGCAAACATAGGAAAAAGTTTGTTTAAATTTTCCATCGTTTTGTCTGCACTTCTTTTTTCTCACCACCAGAGGGCTCAGCTACAAAGACACAGTCATGCTTGGTCTTGCCTGCAGCTCCTGTGAAGCTGCCACCAGGGGGAGCCTGCGCCAGTACTAATCTGTTTTTTCACTAGGTAAGTGAATGGACGATCGCAGGAAGTCAGGACAGGGCTGGAGAGCAGGCTAAAGATCCTCCTGGTGACACGTGAGTCTAGGGGTGGGAGCTGAGTCAGGCTGGGCAGGAAGCTGGGTTCGGAGAACGTGGGCAAAGCAGTGCATGCACTAGCGGCCAAGGCTTCCAAAAAGCAGGGGGGGAGCGAAGCTGCCTGTAATAAGGCTAGCGGCATAGGTGTTACCACAGCCCTTGCTGAGGCTAGTCGGACCACTGTTGCCATTGCTTCCCCTGAGAGACCAGAAGCGACCGGGCTATCTGAGCCGCTGCGGTTTTCTGGTATGGTAGCTGACCCCTCATCTTTCCTCACAGTATGTTACTAAAGATGACCTGCCGGCAGCCTTATGAGCTTGGAAACCAGGATTGCTGATATGATTGCTTCAACCACACAGGGTGAGAGGGTGACAGGTCTCCTTCCCCTAACCTTCTGATTCTGGAGTGAGAATGGGCTGATGAGGAAGAGGAGGTAGCTACAGGGGATCTGGCCGATTATTTTGCAGACACTTCTGTTTCAGAGAGTCCTGAGCCAGAAGAATCCCCAAGGACACCTGTCTCTCAATCTCAGAGGCTGCGGATCCAGGTACTTACACATAAGGTACGTGCAGCATTCAGGTTACCTCCAGCAGAGAGTCCTGTGGATGTGTATTCCTCCCTTGGGTCATTAAAATACCACAAGGTGCGCAGGGATTCTCTTGCACCCTCTCCTTGAGTGGGTGATATATGCTAACTGAGTGCACCCAGACAGATTGTTTGTTCCTTCTAATATATCCTATGCAGGAAAGCTTTTTAAAAGGGGGGAGTACCAGCTGTCTATGCAGCAGTCACATCCCTGAGTAAATCCCTGGCCTGTCCTGTTGATAATGCCCAGGTGTTAAGGACCCTTCAGATAAAAAGCTGGAGTCCTTATTAAAGGCTTCTTTTTCCTTGGCTGGGTATCGGAGCTTATTTGTCTACTGTTCTGAAGCAGCATAGAGGCTGCATTGGATGCATATGTGCTTGGCTCATCCTGCTTGGGTCCCGTTGCAGTTGAACAGGGGCATGCTTGCAAACTGGCTTAAATGCATGGTTGCTAAAAAAGCATGTCACCCTAAATAAATGTTTGCTGGAGCACCTGTTTAAACGCTTGATTGCTTAAAACACGTTTGTTAAAATATGTTTGTTAAACATGGTTGTTAAAACACGTGAGCTAAAACACAGGGTTGCAAAGCAACACATGTCGCATAGACTTGGGTCG
This sequence comes from Glandirana rugosa, assembly GCA_018402905.1. Lineage (NCBI taxonomy): Eukaryota > Metazoa > Chordata > Amphibia > Anura > Ranidae > Glandirana > Glandirana rugosa. Next base: position 144,714 of record BLSH010036417.1, read on the forward strand.
CATACAGGCTCGTGTTGCATAAACTTGTTTCACATAGAGACGAGAAACTCGTGTCGCGTTGGGCCCGGGTCGCATGGAGGTGCGGGTCACATGGAGACGCATGTCGCGTGGGCCTGTGTCACATTGGCCTGTGTCGCATTGAGACTTGTGTCTGCATGGGTGCGTGTCTGCATAGGAAGGTGTCTGCATAGGTCACATGATGCATAGCACACATGATGCAGAGACACCTGATGGCTTTGAATGCATGTTATTCATAAACACATGCCTGCTTGCTTACTGCTCACACCTATTACGGTCCAGAGGCAAAACGGGGAGGTAAGGCCTATTCTAGATGTCAAGGGCCTAAACCAATTTCTTGCAATGTGGCCATTCCGCATTGAGTCAATCCGCTCAATGATTGTCTTGCTCCAGGAAGGAGATTTTTTGGCATCAATAGACATCAACGATGCATATTTGCCTGTGCCAATTTTGCTACCTCATCAGAGATTTTTTTTTGCGTTTTGCGATAGAAGAACAATGCTACCAGTTCTGGATCTGCCATTCAGGATCGCAATAGCTCCCTGAATCTTCATAAAGATTCTGGCTCCAGTGCTGGGCCTTCTAATGTCATCATGAGGAGTCCTAATAATGGGATGCCTGGACAACCTCTTGCTCAGAGATCAGTCTCGGTGCAGACTCAAGCAGAATGTGACCCTAACAATGCTGGAGAGCAGGGGTTAAGTCATGTATGTAAGGTATTCCTTACTAGACCCGGTTCAGTCTCTGGAATATCTAGGTCTATAGCTACATACAGTCCAAGGAAGGATACTCTCTCCACGGAGAGGATCAGCGACCTCAAGGCTCTGGTAAGCCAAGTGAGGGCAATGAGACACTCTTCAGTTCACCTCTGTGTGAGGCTGCTAGGGAAGATGGTAGCCTCTTTCGAGGCAGTTCCCTATGCACAGTGTCACTCCAGGGCACTTCAGCGCAACATCCTGGCAGAGTGGAACAGACAATTGCAGACTTCGGATTCCTGCATATCCTTATCTCCTAGGGCTCTATGGAATCTCGTCTGGGGGTTAGTAAACCAGAATCTGTCTCAGTACAGATCTTTTCTTCCGGTGTCTTGGAAGATTGTGACCACAGATGCCAGTCTTGTAGGCTGGGGAGTGGTCATGGGGGACTCCACTGTCCAGGGGAGATGGTCCTTGGTCGAGCAGAGATTGCCCATAAACCTCCTAGAGCTACGAGCTATTCGGCTAGCTCTGAGGGATTGGACATCCAGGTTGCAGGGCTACCTGGTAAGGGTACAGGCCGACAAGACCACGGCAGTGGCAAGTTTGCAAGACTCTCTGCAGTTCACATCCCAGGCGTGGGAAAATTGGAAAGCGGACTTCTCAGCCCCCAACAGATACACCCGGCAGAGTGGTCACTGCGGTTCGAAGTGTTTCGGGAAATTTGCCTGCGTTGGGGGACGCCAGAGGTTGATCTACTGGCATCCCGATTCAACATCAAAGTCCAGCTGTTTGTGTCCTGAGCAGGGGATCCATGAGCTATAGGTGTAGGGGCTCTGGTGATTCGATGAGCCCAGTTCTTCTTGATTTATGCCTTTCCCCCAATCTCTCTGCTACCGCATCCCTTGCGCAAATTTCGGGAGGAGGCGGCGACAGTCATTCTGGTGGCACCAGATTGGGCCAGAAAGCCTTGCTACTCAGAGTTAATGAGGTTATGGCGGACGAGCCTTATCAGCTTCTGGTCCGATCCGATTTACTCTCTCAGGGTCCTATATTCCACCTGAATTTACGTGCACTAAGCTGACGGCATGGCAATTGAAGCCATGGTATAGAGAGATCCTGGGGTTTTTGGGCCCTGTGTTATCTACAATGGTAAATGCTAAAAAGCTAACCACCAGGAAGATTTATCACCGGGTCTGGAAGGCTTACATTGCGTGGTGTGAGGTCAGGAAATGGCATCCCCGCAAGTATGTGATTGGTAAAATGCTAGCCTTTCTTCAAGCAGGAGTAGACTTGAAGCTGGTTTTGACTACAATCAAAGGACAGGTTTCTGCCTTGTCCATATGTTTTCAGAAGCCTTTGACTTCTCATTCCTTGATCAGGACCTTTCTTCTAGGGGTAACTCATCTGTTACCACCTGTTAGATTTTCTTCCTGTCCATGGGATTGAATCAGTTTTTTTCAAAGGACAAGTTTCTGCCTTGTCCATATATTTTCAGAGACCTTGGCTTCTCACTCCTTCATCAGGACTTGTCTACAAGGGGTAACTCGGCTGTTACCTCCAGTTAGATTGCCTCCCTGTCCAGGGGATTTAAATTTGGTTTTGTCAGTGCTGCAGAAACAGCCTTTTGAAACTATTAGGGAGATTCCCTTGGTCTTTTTGACTAGGAAACTAGTCTTTCTCTTTGCCATCACCCCAGCCAGAGGGCTTTCGGAGTTGGCAGCTCTTTCTTGTAAAGAGCCAGACTTGAGATTGCACCAGCATAAGGTGGTGTTGCGGCCTCTTCCATTCTTCCTACCGAAGGTAGTGTCCGCCTTTAATTTCAACGAAGATATTATGTTACCTTCTTTTTATTCTCACCCTAGGAGAGACCATTGCACTCTATACATGTGGTGCATGCTGTTAAGATCTATCTGAAGAGATCTGCAGACATCAGTAGGACTGATGAGTTTTTTGTTGCCTGAAGGCCCTAGGAAGGGTCGGGCAGCATTCAAGGCAGCTGTTTTCACTGTGGATTAGCCAGCTGATTACTCAAGTTTATGGTTAAAGGGGGAGAGCTCCCCCATTCAGGGTGAGAGCTCTTTCCACCAGGAGATAGGGACCTCCTGGGCTTCTGCCACCAGACGTCGGTGGCACAGATTATGAGGCCGCTACATGGTCCTCAGTACATTCATTCACAAGATTCTATCAGGTTAATGTTAGAACAGCGGAGGATTACGCTTTTTGGCCACAGTATATTGAGGCCTGCGGTTTAAATGGAATTGTGTCTCCCTCACCTCAGGGATTGCTCTGGGACTTCCCAGTGAATATAGAATATATAGCCTGCTCTGTGTCCCCAGTGATGTCCAAGAAAGAAAATTGGATTTTTTAGACATACTTACCTGTAAAATCCATTTCTTTCGAAGGACATCACGGGACACAGAGGTCCCTCCCCTCTCTGTCTTTGTGGAGTTCATTTCTTGCTACAAAACTGAAGTGCTCCCAGTGTGGGAGGGGTTATATAGGAGGTAGAATTTCCTGTTTGTTTTTTTATTTAATTACCAGTGTCCATTCACGTATAGGTGGCGTATAACCCAGTATGTATAGAATATATAGCCTGCTCTGTGTCTTGTGATGTCCTTCGAAAGAAATTGATTTTACAGGTAAGTATGTATTAAAAATCCAATTATTTGATCCCCTATCAATCAGCAAGATTTCTGGCTCCCAGGTGTCTTCTATATAGGTAACAAGCTGAGATTAGGAGCACTCTCTAAGGCTGGGTTCAAATTTGTCCGACACGACAATGATCAGACTTTCATCCTACTTTGCTGTATGACATGTGTCCTACAACGGTCCTATATCGGACCTACATCAAACTTCAGTGAACGGGGATTCAGCTTTCATCCATCCTGACAATACCAGGCACCTTGTGCTCTGGGGATCTTCAAGGGGAACCCCGCCAAAATTAAAAAAAAAAAAAATGGCATGGGTTCCCCCTCCTAGAGCATACCAGGCCCTTCGGTCTGGTATGGATTTTAAGGGGAGCCCCACACCAACATTTTTAAAAAAAATGGCGTGGGGGTCCCTTGAAAATCCATACCAGAACCTTATCTGAGCACGCAGCCTGGCAGGTCAGGAAAGGGGGTGGGGATGAGCGAGCGCCCCCCTCCTGAACCATACCAGGCTGCGTGCCCTCAACATGAGAGGGTGGGTGCACCTCCCCACCCCAAAGCATCTTCTCCCCATGTTGATGAGGACAAGGGCCTCTTCCCAACAACCCTGGCCAGTGGTTGTCAAGGTCTGCGGGTGGGGGGCTTATCGGAATCTGGAGGTCCCCTTTAACAAGGGGGCCCCCAGATCCCGACCCCCCACCCTATGTGAATGTGAACTACACAGCTTTTTACAGTATTTTATTAAATCATCTCCGGCGCCTTCCGATTTCTTCTCCCCTCTCCGGCTCTTCTCCCTCCTCTGGCAATGTCTTCTCTCGGTTCTTCCCCGCTCTGCACTTCTTCTCCATCTTCTGTCTTCTTGCTCTTTTGCCGGATCTTCTTGCTCTTTGCTCTGCATAGCCTCTGGATGACGTCAGCGGGTGTCCCCGCCCCATGCCAATATAAGTCCTTGCACACAGCGGAGCCAGCATTAGTGCGGGAGATCACATCGAGTGAACATCAGAGGAAGAACGGAGGGAGAAGACCCGGCAAAAGAGTTATGAGTGTACATATGCAGGTGTTGTACCCTCTGTCACATTCAGTCGACAAATGTGACCCAATCAAATGAATGGGGCTGATCTGTAAATGCTCCGCAATGACATGCAATGCATGGTGTTGTGACGTGCTAGTGCAGGATTCACTCTTCAGAGATCTATAAAGAAACAGCAAAACCTAAGTGTAGTCTATACAAAGCTTTATTGATATAAAAGACAAAAGGGGACTCACATGAATGTTAAATGGAAAGCACATCTCATCCATCATGGTGGAATGGTAACAGTTTCCCTCTGGACTAGTGACTTGTTCCAAGCCTGGACTTCGAATATGCCACCATCAGTAAGAAATAGAGATGCAGGCAGGAAGCGCCAAATACCAGAGTGCAGTAACCACTGTGAATTGCAAGTGCCAGACTTGAACTGACATCACACATCATAGGAATGCAATAAGGGGGCGTGGCTACGTGTTTCGGAGCCTGAATGCTTCTTTCTCAGACCTCCAGCTCTTCAGAGATCAAAGCACATGTGAATGAGGCCTTAGGCCTCCTTCACAAGGTCGTCAGGTTTACTGCCCCTCTGGAAAGCTATCAGAGGTGGTTGAACAGTGATTTACAGATGTACGGGAGGTAATACTGCCACCTCCTGGATACCTTTTTTTCTTCAGATCTCAAGGAGGATTTTGCATTGAAATTCCATGCTATATGAAGTTACAGCGCTGTCCTTTTGACTTCAGTGGGGGTCTTGGCAAGCGGTACCGCATGCCAAGCGTGACATGTCCAGTTCAATTTGTTGCACCGGTAAAACCAAGCATTATGAAAGGGCATGAGCAACTGCCATGTTAATTTGGATGTAGGCAGTCAGAAGTGGTAAAAAAGAGGATCAACTACCTGTTTTTTATTGCCACTTTGTGGCCCCCTTGAACCAAGCCTTAGTGAGGGAGTGACGTCTTGCTTTCTTAGCTAGTGGGGGAATGAAGCCATAGAAACAGCTAAGTAAGTTAGAGATCCCATGGACAGGATCGCTCATGTGACCTACCAGCTGGACAACCTTACTCTATGTTAAAGTAAACAGCTGCCATCACATGGTACCTTATATATTTAGGTGTTTTAAATGGCTGACAAGTCCACTTTAAAAAGCCTACATGTATTTCATCTGATGTAGATGCGGCATATAAAAACAAATGATGTTTGCGATTACCACACAGCCTACAGTTGGCAGCAGCTAGAGAAAAACAATTTCCCAACGCTTTAAAAGACATGTACTTATCATCTTTAATGCAGAGGCTTCTGTATATTAACTGGGGAATTACCTGCATGAATACTTACAAATTGAAATGAATTAGCTATGCGGTTTTATCTTAAAGAGCTGTAGCCTTGTTGAACTAATTCATCTTTGTGAAGTCTAAACCACTTATTAATAGCTAATACTGTCAGCCTTTGAATCATGCCTCGGAGCCCTCCTCTGCTCTTGCTTGCCCCTTCTTTGTCCTGATTCCTTTCTCAAAATTGTTGATGTGATGCCTTAAAATACACCTGTCATGAGAGTATTAGGCTACAACTGCTGATCTAATCTTTGGAGAATGCTAGCTGCTTTGGTGATGCTCATGTTTCGGTGAGAAGTGCCTCTAGACCCCTGGTGCCCAACCTGCAGCCCGGGGGCCACTTCAGGAACTAAGAATTGCCCCCCTACCCTTTTTTGTACTCTTCTGGGAAAGCTTTCCACAAGATTTTGTAGTGTGTTATTAGGATTATGAGCATTTGTGAGGTCAGGTACTGATGTTGGACATTCAGCATTCCAGTTCATCCTATGGCGAAAAGTTTGAGGAAACCTAACTATCACACCTATATAAGCTTGTTGGCCATCCAATTCCAAAACCATGTGCATTAATATTCAGTTGTGCCCCCCCTCCCCTTTTTTGTGGCTCTTCTGGGAAAATTTTCCACAAGATTCTGTAGTGTTATTAGCAATGTGAGCATTTGTGAGGTCAAGTACCAATGTTGGACGTCCAGCATTCCAGTTCACCCTATGGCCAAAAGTTTGAGCAAACCTTACCATTACACCTATATGAGCTTGTGGGACGTCCAATTCCGCAACCATGTGCATTAATATTCAGTTGTGCCCCTCTCCTTCTTTTGTGGCTTTTCTGGGAAAGCTTTCCACGTGATTTTGGAGTGCGGTGTTAGAAATAGTATTTGTAAGGTAATTTAGTGGTGTTGGACTTTCAGTGTTCTTTTTCACCCTATGGTGAAAAGTTTGTGGAAGCCTAACCATTACACCTATATGGGCTTGCTGGACATCCTATTTTAAAACCATGTGCATTAATATTGAGTTGCCCTCCACTTCCCTTTTTGTGGCTCCCCTGGGAAAGCTTTCAACAAGATTTTGGAGTGGGTTGGTGGAAATGTGAGCATTTATGAAGTTAGGTACCGTTGGACATTACAGTTCACCCTTTGATCAAAAGTTTGTGGAAACCTAACCGTTACACCTATATGAGCTTGTTGGACACACTCTTTCAAAATTATGGACATTAATATGGAGTTGCCCTGTTCCCATTCATTTGTGGTTCTTCTGAGAAGGCTTTTAAAAGATTTAAGAGTGTGTTGTTGGAAATGTGGGCATTTGTAAGGTCTGTAATGATGTTGGTTATTTAGCATTCCAGTTCACCCTAAAGTTTGAGGAAACCTAGCCACCATACCTATATTAGCTCATTGGACATTCCATTTCAAAATTATGGATGTTAGTGTGGAGTTGCCCCCCCCCCCACCCTTTGAGGTTCTTCTGAGAATGCTTTCGCAAGATTTTGGAGTGTGTTGTTGGAATTGTGAGCCTTTTTGGAGGTCGTGTATGGTGTTGCCATTGTCATTCCTGTTTATCCCAAAGAAGTTCAGTAGGGTTAAGGTCAGGGCTTTGTGCAGGCCAACTGAGCTCCTCCACACCAAACTCATTAAACCATATCTTTAAATGTCTTTAGGGAGTTGGCTTTGTATACAGGGTCACATACATGCTGGAGCAGAGAAGGGTCTTCATCAAACTGTTGCCAGAAGGTTGGAAGAGACAATTTTCTAGAAAAGAAGGAAATTACAACCTGAGTGCAACAACGTGTATCGGACCCTTCCTGACTACCCCCGGTCTCGCCAAGGAGTGGAGTACAAGGAACGGGAAGTGTTCCCCAGGGACCCCCTCATGGGAGTTTGGACTCACACGTCAAGGTTGCTTTCTTGGATTCTAGCAGATGTTCCAGAACAATGCAATCGGACTACCAACAGAAATGGGCAGGCAACTAGTATGGAAACCTAGGAGCTTCTGGAAGCACCTAAGAGAGATTCATGGATATGCCAGAGTGCAGGGGCTCAGAGGAGCAGAATCTGGGAATCAGAGTACCAGGAGTAGTTGTGCCCAGCTCCAAAAGGTCAGGGAGCCAGAGTTAGGCAGATACAGTAAAGCATAGCAGAGTAGGCAATGGAGCATACTAAGAGTGGAGGTACCCAGCTGCAGGGGCCCAGAGGGTTATATCTATGAAAATCAAATTAGTGAACATTTTACAAAGCTCCACTGTTTTTTAAAATCTCCTGGGGCCCCTTGACTTCATAGGCTATCTTCAGTAAAAGGTGAACTTTGTCTTTAAAATGATACTTCACTTTTACCAAAAAACCTGCCTATATAGGTAAGGGGCACCTGTAAATAAAAACATACTGTGCAGCTTTGACCAAAGTTAAATAACACCCTTGCTATAAATTAACATTATTTACATACCTCCCAAAGCCTGTCTGAAAAATTCCCAGAGATGGCTCATCACCCCATCCTTCCTTGTTGCTAGGATGTTGCTAAAACACTTCCAGTCAATTCAAACCCTCTTGCGTGCACTATCTCTCCCGTTGCATTAGCGAATGATGAAAAATTGTGGACCACTTTTGTGTGGGAGTTTGAGAGTTCACTCCTGTGATGGGGATGAGCAGTAACAGCTGGAAGTGCCCTAGCAACAGTCTAGCAACAAGCAGGGCCGGATTAAGAGCATCATGGGCCTGGTGCTGAAGATTTTTATGGGCCTTTTTATGGGAATAAATAAAATGAAAATGCGACCAATTTTTTGTTAAAACAAATGAAATATGCTGCCGCAATTTACATATCAATCATATGTACACTGTATACAGAGCAAGGCTGGGCAGTATTAGTGAATCACTCACACCATTGGGCTGGGCCTATCTTAAGGAAGGGGCCTGGAGCTGCAGCTCCAATAGCCCCTATGTTAATCTGGCCCTGGCAACAAGGCAGGAAGGGATGATATCACCTCTGAGAGTTTTTTTGGGAAGGCTTCAGGAGGTACATAAATGGCTCATACCTAAAGGGCATTATCCAACTTTAGTCAAAGCTGCACAGCTTTTATCTACAGGCACCCCTTACTTGGATAGGCAGCTTTTTTGCTAAAGGTGAATTAACCCTTTAATTTTACAAGTACAATCTAGACAGCGAGAGGCAACAAAGACAATCCTTTCAGATCGCCTGAGCAAGAGGGTTCATTTATAGAATCTTTTTGCATGTTCATTTCAGCTCTCAAATTCTACATGGGAGAAGTCAATGTGACGAGATAATAGAAAAAAAAGAAATATGGAATAAAATTGGCAAGATGGTTTAGAAAATTTGAGATGCACTGCTAAATATGTCTCCACCCCGAACCTCTAGACATCAATGCATATTACAAGAAATACGTCCTTCCTGTCAATAACACCACCTAGTATAGAAACAAAGAATCTACATCATTTTCCAAAGAAAGCAGGGGGGGGAAAAAAAACAGTCAAAGAACAAAAGCAAGGAAGGCGAGAGACACATATCTAGAATTACACAGGCAGGAGAGAGGAAGAGAGAGCAGGGACTGAGAGGCAAGGGAGGTATTGATTGGTGTCTGTCAGGTATTGTGGAACAATGGAGCGGATTCATGTCTGGGCACTGCACCAACGCACAGATCAATGGGGACATCGATGCTAGAGGAAGGATAGGCTCTGCATCCATAGCAACGCTACCAGGAGAGGCAATGACAGGGAGGCCTCCTCCAAACTTAGACATACATATCCAGTGACCCAAATTTTTGTCAAATGGGTCCCCTCTTAAAGAGCACCTGACTTGTGGACAACAAAAAAGCCAGCCGTATCCTGGCACCATTGTTGTGGGCAGTTGATACATTTTCTTTGCATGCATGAAGATGGGGGGGGCGCAGGTTTTTACAACAGCTGCCGCACGCTAAAGAATAGAGTCTTGCTTTCTGACTCCACGACTGTACTGGGGAAATGTCACCTGGCAATGCCACCCTATGATCAACTTGACCATTGTGCCACTTAAACTTGTTGGACATCTAATTTCAAAACCATGTACACTAAAATAGAGTTGCCTCTTTCTACCTGTGTCATCTCTTTGACGCACGGGGCTTTAAACCCTTCCAACAACTCCAGCAGGAGTTTAATCTTCCAAACTCCTATCTATTTTTTTATTACCAATTGAGACATGCAATTAGGGCACAATTTGGCATCTTAGACAACATACCCCACATGCCTCCTCTAGAAAAATTGCTCAGGGACCTGGCCACTACTAAACTCATTTCAACCTATTAGATGGCCTTAGCTGCGGACATCAACCCCAGATTTCGGATTGCCCAAACTAAATGGACTAACCTACAGATTACGGAGGAGGATTGGTGAGAATTCTCCGACACCTTCAAATCATCGGTAATCTCTTCTAGAGACCGAGTGATTCAAATTAAAGTCTTCCACCAGTCTCATCTTACCCCTCACAGACTCTATAAAATGGGTTTATCATCCACGGACACATGCTTTAGGGGCTGTGGTCAACAAGCAGATTTTCTGCACTGTTTCTGGTCGTGTCCGATGGTACAGCACTTCTGGAGAGATATTGGCTCATTCATTTCGGCGGCCTTAGGCCTCCCCAATATTGTTAACCCCAGGAATTGCCTTTTGGGGATCGGTCACTGCCTGCCTCGGCAAAGAGGCTCCTTCGTATCCTATTCTTCTATGCGAAGAAGTCTCTTTTACTGACGTGGAAGAGCTCACAAACACTAAATAAAACCCTGTGGCTGAAATTGGTGAATGAGGCACTACCCCTATACAAAATCACCTTTGATCTTCGAAAACGGAGTAAGGGATTTTACAAGATTTGGGGCGGGTGGCTAGCCAGTCCTCTTACACTATGGCCCGCCTTGCCATAGGGAGCAATGCTACTTAATCTGCTCCAGGTTGGCATTGGCCCACCTGGCCTGTCATAAATTTCAATATGCCATGCAGGGGCGTATCATGAAATTAGTGGGCCCGTGTGCAAGGCCAAACCGCACGGATCATCCCCGGGTGTCAACCAGAGAGAGATCATCCATTGGTGCAGTGTGGGTCAGAGCACAGTGGGCCCCCCCAACCCCTCAGGGCCCATGTTCAGTGAACACCCTGCACCCATGGATGATACACCACTGATGCCATGCTATATATCTGTTGAACTCTAGTCTGACTACTTAAGATATACCCAAATGCCATTGGTTGAAAGCTGTAATTGGGAAAGATTCTGTTAACCATGTACAAGCCACCAATATTTTTGTACTTAATTATCGGGTGTGATGCCCGAAGGCTGGTTGTTGGTTTCTATGTTTGTATGTCTTTATATTCAATAAAAATATCTTAAAAAAAAAAAAAGAGTTGCCTCTTTCTTTGTGGCTCTTCTTGGAAAGCGTTCCACAAAATGTTGGACTGTGTGGAAATTTGAGCATTTGTGATGTCAGGTACTGTCAGACTTTGAGCGTTCCATTTCACCCTTTCATCAAGTTTGTGGAAACCGAACCATCACACCTGTATGGGCTTGTTGGACATCATGTTTCAAAAAAAATGGAGTTGCCCCCTCCCCTTTGTTTGTGGTTCCCCTAGGAAGGTTTTCACAAGATTTTGGAGTGTGTTGATGGAAATGTGAGCATTTGTGAAGTCAGGTACTGTTGGATATTTAGTGTTACAGTTCACCCTTTGACAAAAGTTTGGGGAAGCCAAACCATCGCACTAGAGCTGCATGATTCTGGCCAAAATGAGAATCACTATTTTTTTGCTTAGAATAAAGATCACGATTCTTGCGGCGTAACATCTTACATATACAAAAAAATTGGGCTAACGTTTTTTTTTTTTGAAAGTGTCATTTTTCCAAAAAAAATTGCGTTTGAAAGACTGCTGAGCAAATACCGTGTGACATAAAATATTGCAACAACCGCCAACTTATTTTCTAGGGTCTCTGCTAAAAAAAAATATATAATGTTTGGGGGTTTTAAGTCATTTTCTAGCAGAAAATACTGGATTTTTTCTTGTAAGCAACAAATGTCAGAAAAGATTTAGTCTTTAAATGGTTAAACTAAACTCTTCTATACAAGGAAGTTCAACCCTTTGATCATTTGAAACATAGTATCTTTTTACTTCTTTTATCAACTTGATTTGGCTCTCTGACCAGACTTGGCAGTCTGCCCAGATAGGAGAGACTCAAGTCGCTCCGACTTAGAAAAATTTTACTGGGGAGACTTCAGGCGACTTGCATTGACTTCTATTACAGTCAAGTCGCACTGAGTCTCCCCACAAGTCGTACTCCATTAACTTCACTGAAAATGCAGTTGCCTGATGGAGTTAACGGGGGGGGGGGGGGGGTGGTGAATCGAGATTGCGATTTTAATATGATTAATTGTGCAGCTCTACATCGCACCTACAGTATGTCACAAAAGTGAGTACACCCCTCACATTTTTGTATATATTTTATTATATCTTTTCATGTGACAACACTGAAGAAATTACTTTATGCTACAAAGTAAAGTAATGAGTGTACATTTTGTATAACTGTAAATTTACTGTCCCATCAAAATAACTCAACACTCAGCCATTAATGTCTAAACCACCGGCAACAAAAGTGAGTACACCCCTAAGTGAAAAATGTCCAATTTGGGCCCAATTAGCCATTTTCCCTCCCCGGTGTCATGTGACTCATTAGTGTTACAAGGTCTCAGGTGTGAATGGGGAGCAGGTGTGTTAAATTTGGTGTTATCGCTGTCACTCTCATACTGGTCACTGGAAGTTTAACATGGCCACCTCATGGCAAAGAACTCTCTGAGGATCTGAAAAAAAGAATTGTTGTTCTACATAAAGACGGGCTAGGCTATATTAAAATTGCCAAGATCCTGAAACTGAGCTGCAGAACGGTGGCCAAGACCATACAGAAGTTTAACAGGGCAGGTTCCACTCAGAACAGGCCTCGCCATGGTTGACCAAGGAAGTTGAGTGCACGTGCTCAGCGTCATATCCAGAGGTTGTCTTTGGGAAATAGACATATGAGTGCTGCCAGCATTGCTGCAGAGGTTGAAGGGGTGGGGTGGGGTCAGTGCTCAGACCATACGCCGCACACTGCATCAAATTGGTCTGCATGGCTGTCATCCCAGAAGGAAGCCTCTTCTAAAGATGATGCGCAAGAAAGCCTGCAAACAGTTTGCTGAAGACAAGCAGATTAAGGACATGGATTACTGGAACCATCCTATGGTCTGATGAGACCAAGATAAACTTATTTGGTTCAGATGATGTCAAGCGTGTGTGGCGGCAACCAGGTGAGGAGTACAAAGACAAGTGTGTCTTGCCTACAGTCCAGCATGGTGGTGGGAGTGTCATGGTCTGGAGCTTGCTTTAGTGCTGCCGGCACTGGGGAGCTACAGTTCATTGAGGGAACCATGAATGCCAACATGTACTGCGATATACTGACCACTGCCTTGCTAAAGAAGCTGAGGGTAAAGGGGATGGACTGGCCAAGCATGTCTCCAGACCTAAACCCTATTGAGCATCTGTGGGGCATCCTCAAACAGACAGGTGGAGGAGTGCAAGATCTCTAACATCCACCAACTCCGGGTTGTCGTCATGGAGGAGTGGAAGAGGACTCCAGTGGCAACCTGTGAACTCCATGCCCAAGAGGGTTAAGGCAGTGCTGGAAAATAATGGTGGGCATACAAAATATTGACACTTTGGCCCCAGTTTGGACATTTTCACTTAGGGGTGTACTCACTTTTGTTGCCAGAGGTTTAGCCATTAATGGCTGTGTGTTGAGTTATTTTGAGGGGACAGCAAATTTACACTGTTATACAAGCTGTACACTCACTACTTTACATTGTAGTAAAGTGTCATTTCTTCAGTGTTGTCACATGAAAAGATATAATAAAATATTTACAAAAATGTGAGGGGTGCACTCACTTTTGTGAGATACTGTATATGGGCTTGTGGGACAAAAAATATGGAGTTGCCCCTCTCCCCTTCCTCTGTGTCTCTTCTTGGGAAGCATTTCACAAGAGTTTGAAGTGTGTCAATGGAAATGTGAGCATTTGTGAAGTCAGGTACTGATGGACATTGAGGGCTCATACACACAAACATTTTTACAGCCGCGTTTTTGAGCTTTTTTTACAGCTTACAGCTTACCTCTCCATGTTATTCAATGGCCTCATACACACACAGACATTTTTGAGCTGTAAGTGGCATAGGCGTTTTTAAGCTGTAAAAGAAAACCCACAACCAGTGCGTTCTGAAGCTCCAGTGCTAGAGCTGTTTTAACGCAGATGCCAGTAAAAGCTCAAAAACGCGGCTCAATGCTGTATACAGAGCGTTAAGCCTTGTCAGGCGTTTCTCTGCCTCTATTAAAAATCATTGGTTCCCTATGGGAGCCCATTGATTTGAATAAAAGTCGCACCAGAAGTCGGATCATGATGATCCGACTTGCGGTGTGACTTGTGTGCTGCGGATCTTGAAGGGGAACCCCACCAAAATGAAAAAAAAAAATTGTGTGTGTCCCCCAAAATCCATACCAGACCCTTATCCGAGCATGCATCCCGGCAGGCCAGGAAAGGGGGGGGAGCGAGCGCTCCCCCTCCTGGAACATACCAGGCCACATGCCCTCAACATGGAGGGATAGGTGCTTTGAGGCAGGGGGGCCCTGCACCTCCAACCCCAAAGCACCTTGTCCCCATGTTGATGAGGACAAGGGCCTCTTCCCGATAGCCCTGGCCAGTGGTTGTCGGAGTCTGTGGGCGTCATTCAGAGGCCCTGTCCCTTGTTACGTCACTGCCCCCATCATGACCCAGGTGGTGACATCACAAGGGGGTGGAGCCTCCAGGGGACATCAGCGTGTGGCCGCGCCCCATGCCAATAGAAGTCCTTGCACACAGCGGAGCCAGCATTACAACGGGAGATTGCATCGAGTGAACATCGGAAGAAGAACAGAGGGAGAAGACAGCGGAGAATACCCAGCAAAAGAGCGAGAAGAGTTTATATTTAACACTTTTTTTAGATGAATGGGTAGGGGTACAATGTACCCCGTACTCATTCACATAGAGTGTGGGGTCGGGACCTGGGGGGCTTCCAGATTCTGATAAGCCCCTGCCGCAGACCCCGACAACCACCGACCAGGGTTTGTCGGGAAGAGGCCCTTGTTCCCAACCACCATGGGGACAAGGTGGTTTGGGGTAGGGGGCGCAGGGTCGCCCCTGCCCCCAAAGCACCCACCCCCCTATGTTGAGGGCATGCGGCCTGGTATGGTCCAGGAGGGGGGTGGCGCTTGCTCATCCCCCCCTTTCCTAACCTGCTGAACCTGTTGGACTTCCCATTTCAAAATCTTGTTGGGCATCCTGTTTGTAAAAATATGGAGTTGTTCCCCTTCCCTTTCCTTTGTGGTTCTTCTGAAGCTTTCACAAGATTTTGTGTTTGGTGGAAATATGAGCATTTCTGAGGTCATGCACTGATGTTGGCATTCAGCCTTTCAATTCATGCTAGAGAAGTATAGTATGGTTGAGTCCGGGGCTCTTGAGTTCCTCCACACCAAACCCTGTCTTTATGGAGCTGACTTTGTGCTCAGGGGTACAGCCATGCTGGAATAAACACAAGTGTTCCTCAAATTGTTGCCACAAAGTTGGAAGTGCACAATTTCCTAGGAAAATATAAACTCAAAGATGAAAGTGAAATAGTGATGGTTGGAATGAAGACCTCGTTGGCATGTCTGGGTCTCCAACCCTCACTGTAGCTCAGTGGTCTCCAAACTGTGACCCTGGGGCCAGATGTGGCCCTTTGCTTGCCTTTATCCAGCCCTTGAGGCATTATTCCTGCCTCTGACACCAACCATGGGGCATAATTCATGTTACTGACACCCTCAATAGGGCATTATTCCTTCCACTGGCACTAACAATGTGGCATTATTCCTTCCACTTACAACAAAAATGGGGCACTATTCCTCCCACTGACACCAACTATTTCTCCCCCTAATACCAAAGATGGGGCATTATTTACTCCCACTGAGCACAGTCTGTCCCCCCTAAACTCTGAAGAACAGTAAACTGTCCCTTTCTTTAGAAAGTTTGGAGACCAGTAATCCAGTAATACACTGTCTCACCCTGCTCTGCACATGCTCAGTTGCTCTCAAATTTTAGGCACTGTGCCGAAAATGTATAGGCCGATCTGCTGACAGCCTAAAGATTTACTGCTGCTCAGGGTCTCTGGGCTTCAGCAAAATGGCCGCCTCCAGCATGAAGAAACAGGAACAAAGCCGGAGGCAATTTACAGCACACACTCATTTTGGTAGCATATTTATTAATGTGGAATGTATGTTCCTTGCTAAAGAACATTATTCTTATCAAGTGGGTTGGGTTAAAGTTCCACTTTAAGGATGTACTCACACAGTTGACTCCCAAAGTCTAGTTTGTTTTAATTGCTGTGATCACTCCACACCATGCCTAGGCATGGTTCAACAACCATATCCTTAGGTTTGGTTCAGTTGGACTCCGGCACCGTAAAATATATGTGATTGCTAACATTGCCCAAGCACAGAACTCTCATTGATCACTGAGCAGTGAACACTCATGGAGCACAGAAGCAGAGATCACTGTGGTCCAGCTGGTAGAGGTGATGACCTAAGCATGTCAAACAAAACCAAAGACAATTCCCAGCTCAACTTACCGACCAGTCTGCAACCAACTGAATTATACTGTCTAACAGTATGCATTAAAAACAGGGGTTTTGTTTGCACACATGTGCAAATACATGCATAAGCTGCAGAGCCAATTCATGGCACCCCAGTATTATCTGCAGTCCTAACTCTAAATTTTGAGAGACTTTATAGTAGAAACACATGCATTATAATGGATAGGCAGAGGGCATGTGAGCCTGGAAGGAGCCCAGCCCTCCTTAAGGGCACAGGGGCACACTGGACACCCAGCATATAACACAATGAAATAAGCATGCCTGGGCCAGTGGGGAGTGGGGAGAGAGTGACCCATGAGAATTCTGAATTTTTCATTCACTGATCCATCTCATAGCTGACATTTCATACTGTAAAACAATTAAACCCTAGTGACTGTGCCACTTTTGGGTTCTTAAATCATTTTATTATACTTAAGCCCTGAGGAAGGGGGAGATCTTTGGGCCTTTACAGCGTGTTGGTTTTTATTTGACCTTTAACTAATCATTTTTGCACTCTTGGATCAGTTGTTTGGTCCTCTTTCTGAAACCACTGTATGTAGACTACTCAACTTGGGAGACCCCTATTCTTGAGGGGCCCCCACTGGAGAGCCACTGAACCCAAGCCATTTGGCTCGACTAAGAACTACTTTTCTATTGCAGACCCCTCTCTGCCAGTCCCTCCACTGGCTTCCCATTGCCCAACGAATACATTTCAAAACACTAACAATAGCATACAAAGCCATTTACAACTCTGTGCCAAGCTCCATCAAAAATCTTGACTCCAAATATGACCCAAACTGTCCTCTCTGCTCCTCCCAAGACCTCCTGCTCTCTAACATCCTTGTCTCCTGCTTCCATGCTTGACTCCAGGACTTCTCCAGAGCCTCTCCCATCCTTTGGAACTCATTACCCCAATCTGTCCGCCTATCTCCTACTCTGTCCACTTTTAGGCAATCCCTGAAAACTCATCTCTTCAGGGAGACCTATCCTGCCTTCAGCCGAATCTTCTACTTCCCTCATCAGTGCATCCCTCGCAGTTACTATATTTAGTTACACCAGCGCCTCCCTATTTGATTGTAAGCTTGCAGGAGCAGGGCTCTCCTAACCCTCTTGTATTGAATTGTATTGTTGCTGTATTGCCTCCCTTTATATTATAAAGCACAGTGCAAACTGTTGGCGCTATGTAAATCCTATATAATAATAATATTAGTAAAGGATCCATATTGATCACCTCACCCCCACCTCTAATGTCTTGTAAAGTTTGCACAGTCTGATAAGCAACATTTTCTCTACCTTACTGAAAACACAAAATATGGCTATTGGCTAATTATTCATCTTACAAAAATATAATGTGGTCAGTAATATGCAACAAATAAATATGCGCTTATACGCACACTTCAGAAGAAAAAAAAATGGGGTATAAACCTTTCCCAGCGCTCGACCATTTTATAGATCCCCCCACACGCTTAACCACTTTCCAACCGCCGACCGGCTATCTGACGGCGACCAAGTGGCTCGATATCGCAAACCGCCGTCATATGACGGCGGCTGCGATATCGCTCACTGTGAGCGCACGCGCCGCCAGAGGCGCACTCGCGTGCTCACTGTGTTCGGGGGGGGGGGGGGCCAGGGAGCAGGTAGGGTGGACTCGATCGCTGCTGGCTACCCGCGATGGCCCCCCGGCAGAGAAAGAACGGAGGTCCGTGTAAGTAAACATGGATCTCCGTTCTGTTAGAGGGGAAAGGGCTGTGATCACAGGCTTCCTGTATATGGAAGTCGTGATCACTCCCTTCCCCCAGCCAGGCCAGCCCACACACAGTTAGAACATGGCCAGGGAACACAGTAAACCCTTAGACGCCCCCTCCAGGTTAACCCCTTCACTGCCAATGGCATTTACACAGTAATCAGTGCATTTTTATAGCCAATGGTCCCAAAAAAGTGTCAAAATGGTCCAACATGTCCGCTGCAATATAGCAGCTCTGTCAGTGCGGACATAGGAGATCTACTGATCCCTGTCACTGGGATCAGTTAGATCTCTTATGCCCATGGTAGCCCAGTCCCCCCACAGTTAGAACACACCCAGGGAACACACTTAACCCCTAGATCTCCCCCTGCAGGTTAACCCCTTCACTGCTAATGACATTTATACAGTAATCAGTGGACATTTAAATTTCTGATCGCTGTATAAATGTCATTGGTCCCAAGAAAGTGTCAAAAATGTCCGACATGTCCAC
The DNA here is from genome assembly GCA_018402905.1 of Glandirana rugosa. Classification (NCBI taxonomy): domain Eukaryota; kingdom Metazoa; phylum Chordata; class Amphibia; order Anura; family Ranidae; genus Glandirana; species Glandirana rugosa. Next base: position 163,342 of record BLSH010036417.1, read on the forward strand.
TGCAATATCGCAGTGCCACTAAAAATCGCAGATCGCCGCCATTACTAGTAAAAAATAAAAAAAAAATAAAAACCCCAGAAATGAATTCTCATCATCCATAAACGCGCCCACTTTTGTGCAAACCAATCAATAAACGCCGATTGCGATTTTTTTTTTTTACCAAAAATATGAGGAAGAATATAAATCGGCCAAAACCGATGGAAAAAAATGTTTTTCTATATGTATTTTAGCATAAAGTAAGAAATGTAGTTTTTTTTTGCAAAATTGTCGCTCTTCTTTTGTTTAAATCGGCGATCAGAAATGACGCAGAGGGGATCAAATACCACCAAAAGAAAGCTCTATTTGTGGGAAAAAAAGGACGCAAATTTTGTTTGGGTACAACGTTGCACGACCACGCAATTGTCAGTTAAAGCGACGCAGCGCCGAATCGCAAAAAGTGCTCTGGTCCTACAGTGGGAAATCCTTCCGGGGCTGAAGTGGTTAATACTAATCTATAAACAAAGTGATTATTTGGTAAGGAGATCCATTTCTATCAGAAATGCGGTTTATCCCTGGGTCATGTGATCATAGAGAGAGGCCATGTGATGACAACATACCAGACAGGACCTGACCACAGAGCAGCGTGCAGGTTACAGCACTGAATAGGTTAACACATGGAGGTCACCGGCTGCGACCTAAATAAAAGGGCCCTGTGGTTTTTGTAAGACAGGAACGGAGTGAAATATTAATGGGAATGTACAGATTTCTGTCTGTCCAGGCTGACAAGGACGGGTCTCAGAGCCTATATGCAGATGATTAATAGGGTCAGCGTTCCCTTTCCTCCTGTGCGGTTACAGGGCGGCCTACTTATGGGATTCCTGGAAGCTTGCTTTCTCCTCGCTGCGCTCATTTCCAGGAATCCCACGCGTTTCACCCTCCTGTCCCAGGAGAGGTAGGTTCCCTCAGCCCTCCTTATAGTCTTACAAGAATCCTGCTGCTTCCTATAAGTGAGCAACATCTGATACCTGAGAAAGTGCAAATGGCTGACACAATGCCTCCTTCCATATAATATCACATTGCTCCCATAGACCAAAAAAAAAAATGTCACGGATATGCAAAGGCGCTCATTAGAGAGTATTATTTAGCTAGTAAAAGTGTTTCCCAGCAGTTACTTTGCTGCACAGATCCCACGTTTCCCAATTCCAGGTATCAATTATTATAAGTAGATCTAAAGCCCAATCACTTAGGGTCCATTTCCTAGTGGGCATGTGTTAAAGTGTGCATGGCGAGCGTTGTGCCCACGTGCAGCAATGCATTGTACAATGCGCCATGTGATTGGATTTAGATCTACTTATAAGAATTTATACCCAATATTGGAAGCCATAAGGGTTTAAAAAAAAAAAACGCCTGGGAACTGCACTGCAGTGTTTCTCTTTCCTTTTTTCAAAGACTTTATTTACACTATATTGTCAAAAGTATTGGGACACCTGCCTTTACACGCACATGAACTTTAATGGCATCCCAGTCTTAGTCCATAGGGATCAATATAGAGTTGGCCCACCCTTTGCAGCTATAACAGCTTCAACTCTTCTGGGAAGGCTGTTCACAAGGTTTAGGAGCGTCTATGGGAATGTTTGCCCATTCTTCGAGAAGCGCCTTTGTGAGGTCAGGCACTGATGTTGGATGAGAAGGCCTGGCTCGCAGTCTCCACTCTAATTCATCTCAAAGTTGTTTTATCGGGTTGAGGTCAGGACTCTGTGCAGACCAGTCAAGTTCCTCCACCCCAAACTCGCTCATCCATGTCTTTATGGACCTTGCTTTGTGCACTGGTGTGCAGTCATATTGGAACAAGAAGGGGCTATCCCCAAACTGTTCCCACAAAGTTGGGAGCATGAAATTGTGCAAAATGTCTTGGTATGCAGACGCCTTAAGTGTTCCCTTCACTGGAACTAAGGGGCCAAGCCCAACCCCTGAAAAACGACCCCACACCATAATCCTCCATCAAATGATTTGAACCAGTGCACAAAGAAAGGTCCATAAAGACATGGATGAGTGAGCTTGGGATGGAGGAACTTGACTGGCCTGCACAGAGTCCTGACCTCAACCCGACAGAACACCTTTGGGATGAATTAGAGTGGAGACTGTGAACCGGGCCTTCTCATCCAACATCAGTGCCTGACCTCACAAATGCGCTTCTGGAAGAATGGTCAAACATTCCCATAGACACTCCTAAACCTTGGGGACAGCCTTCCCAAAAGAGTTGAAGCTGTTAGAGCTGCACAAAGTGGGCCAATTCAATAGTGAATCCTACAGACTAAGACTGGGATGCCATTAAAGTTCATGTGCGTGTAAAGGCAGGCGTCCCAATAATTTAGACAATACAGTGCATGTGACATATGCAGCACCCTCTACTTAGGTAGGTGCTAGAGGTAGGATTTTTGTGAGAGCAGGTACATTTAGGCAGGCCTAGCTGGAAGCTAGGCCTGTTTGTTTTGATCTGTGTGGGCTGGGAGTGGCCCAGAGTAGCAGCTGGTGACTCACAGATAGCGTCACTTCTCTGTCACCTCCATCTTCCTTATAGAGGATTCTAGAAGATGAGGAAGGGAAGAGAGGTGGGGCTGTCTGGGGTATCTCAGGGAGCCCTGACCAATCCCCAACTGGGATTGACAGGGGTAGGCCTCCTTGGAATACCCAGGGTCAGCCCAGCTAGGGAGGAGTTGTCGGGTGGAAGAACTGAAGATGGAGCACTAGGTTGTTGGGGCCTTTGAGGGAACTTCCCAGTCTGGGGGGGGGGGGGGGTGACCTTGTGCCTGGGGTTCAGATGCAGAATGGAGCCTTTCTAGAAAGCAAGGAGGATCTGATCAGGAGGCACAGAGAAGAACCAAAGAGGACAACAGGAGCTAGTGTTGCTGGGCAAGTCTCCAGGAGGGAACCATCAGTCACAGCCAGGAGGGCTGGTGAGTGACAGGCACCGTCAGGAGGACTGGGGAGGCACTGAGATGACTGGGATTGTGCAGTCTGGAATGGGTGCAGAGCCAGCAGTAAGGACTGTGATGTCACGGGCAGTGGAGTTGGGCAGCTGCTGCCAGGAGGGCTGGCAGGGCCTGAAGAGGACTGACTGGGAGCAGTAGTCCACCATAGGACAGCTAACACTATAGACTTACTACTATTTTTTTGCTACACTAAAGGGGTCCCTGCCTGCAAAAGGCGGTTGCTGAGTCAGGCTGTGCTAGCTGTGCCTGGAGTCAAGTGTTGTGCAGGAGGGAGAGAGAGAGAGAGTAACAGTCTGCCAACAAGAGATGTGCTGGAGGAGACTGGAGTAACCAAGTGTATATAGTTGTCCCAACTAATTGATATACAATCTTGTTCTACTGGGCATCCCATGTATTCCTATCCCCATCCAAGTTCAAATCCCTCAATAAAAATACAAAAACCAGCACATGGTCTGTTCATTGTCTCCAAGGTGATTGGGAAGTGAATGCCGGGCTGGGCAGGGTAACAGGTGGACCACAGCTTTCAGCAGCCCCTATGGGGGTACCGCTACACATAAAAAATTGGAACTACCACTATTTTATTTTTCAGGGTCTCGGCATGAAAATGTTTGATACACGTACAGCCTGTAGTTTATTGTCTTATGAGTATTAAAAATTTCAGGATGTCTGTCCCACAGGGTGGGGTGGGACAGATCTCCCAATCACATAATGTTTGATTGTCACAGTGGCCACATGATTAGGAGCTTGGTCATTGGTGATTGTGCTGGGAGCGCGTTCTCGGCTCAGTAACCTCGGCCATCTATGGATGCATGTGTGTGGAGTGCAAGAGGTAAAGCCCACCCTCTTTGGCGGCGCACATTGGTGGTCAGAGGTTCGTGGTTCAAATCACAGAAGAGCTTCTTCTTGCAGAGTAGACAGAATTATTTGAACTGGAACAGTTAGCAGATGCAACATAGATAATGTTTGGCTGCTTGAGGGTTAAACAACCCCTCTGTGCTCATATAAACAGTGGAGGTGAAAGGGCTTCCGAATAGTTGACAATATGAGCTCTATGAGCAGTCTGTCCCTGGAGCTTTATTAATTAAAAAAACTCATCAATGGAGGCATTTTCTTGTACTTCCTGTTTTTTTGGCAACTGTCAAATGAGGAGAAATCTCCCAGAGACATACACAGACAGCAATAAATAATTGCAGAGGTACTAACGCAGGGCCAGCCCTACAATGGGTCCCAGTGGGTCCATTGGACCCAGGCAGCACTTTGAGAGGGGCAGCCTGCCCCTATACAACCCTAACCTGTCTATATACTACTCTAGCCTGTCTATATACTACCCCAGCCTGCCCCTATACTGCCCTTACGTACTACCCTAGCCTGTCTATATACTACCCCAGCCTGCCCCTATACTACTCTAGCCTATCTATATACTACACTAGCCTATCTATAAATTACCCCAGCCTGCCCTATACTGCTCTAGCCTGTCCATATACTACCCTAGCTTGTCTATATACTAACCCAGCCTGCCCCTATACTGCCCTAGTGTGTCTATATACTACCTTAGCCTGTCTATACACTACCCTAGCCTGCCCATTTACTACCCTAGCCTGCCCCTATACTACCCTAACCTGTCCATATATTACCCTAACCTGTCCATATACTACCCTAGCCCGCCCCTTGGAATTCAACATAATGGTATGTCATATAATTTTGCATATAGACATGGCGCTGTTGCATGTAAATCTGACTTCCTGATAAATTAAATTTTAGCTTTAATTATCATGATATAAAATAATGGATGTGGGGACCTTTTGGCGTGATTTTTTTTTTTGGGGGGGGGGAGCATTTTATTATTGGACCCAGGCAGCACAATGTCTTGGGCCAGCCCTGTACTAACCTTTCTCCACTCTATTAAAAAGAAAAAAACAGGAGCTTTGGTTGGATTTAGACTACTCCTACGATTTGAACCCATGTGTGCAAGCCCGCCACGGAGCTGTCACCCCTACTGGGCCAATCATCTGCAGCTGGGGCATTCCCTACCCAACAGACACACATATACCTAGAGTATGTATACGTGATGCTGTAAGGAATCTCCCAGCCACTGATGAATGCCCATGAAAATGACAGCTTTCTGGCGGGTTCACGTATGTGGGCTCGGATCCTAGTGTGAGCATGCCCAAGCTCATCACTGCTCCTGAGAGCGCCACAAAGACTTCCTGATTAAATTGCATATTAAAGTGTTTGTATACCCAATTTTTTTTTTCTTTTTTTTTTTTGCAATAGGGGAGTAAGTAAGAATTATGAGCCCCACCTGTTTATTTTTGCTGACTATGAAAATCCAACAGGAAGAGTGGAATAATAATGGGCACAGGAGGTGGGCAAATCCAGGAACTCAGCACTAGAGATGAGCTTCAGCACCCTCTAAACCAGGGATATGCAATTAGCGGACCTCCAGCTGTTGCAGAACTACAAGTCCCATGAGGCATTGCAAGGCTCTGACAGCCACAAGCATGACACCCGGAGGCAGAGGCATGATGGGATTTATAGTTTTGCAACAGCTGGAGGTCCGCTAATTGCATATCCCTGCTCTAAACACATCTCTAACCCAAACTCCCAACTTTGTTCTCCACTGAGTTGCGGGCCAAATCATTTGCCATCCTGCAGTTAACGTGAACTATGGGGTATGAAATGGGATGAGTTTGGAGGGTGCACAAACTCATGTCCTCAATACAGTCATCAATAGAGAAAATAAACTGTCAGGTGGTGTTCTGTTACATGATTTGCATGTAACATAAATATGCAGCTATAGTAATGTTTTTATAGTTGGTTATTACAATGCCATCTTGTGGTTCTTTTGGATATTACACCTTTCTATTGTATTTTCTTAGTGTGTACCTCCCATCCTCTGTGAGCTAATTTCCTCTTCCTAATTCACTCTACTCTGTAACTTCCTGTTCCTGGTGCATTCTGCTATTCTAGTTCCTCTTCCTGTGTCCTCTCTCTCATGAGGTAAAGAATATGGCTACATGCTAGAAGGCCTCACTCAATCTACTCACATCCTAGGACACATTACTATGTTTTGACCTGCAGTTACCATCTTTCGACCATCTGTCACATTTGTTGTATGCTGTACCTGCTATTCCAATGAATAAACGCTCATGGAAGGAATCGGTAATTGGTGAGTCACTATCTGATAAGAACTGTCTGCGGTGATCATATCTGCTTATACAGGCCAGGCATAGAGGTCTCAACAAGGGATAAGTCGCCATTACAACAGTTAGGAGTCAGAATAGTCAAAACATATTAGAAGTCCTTCAGCCTGCTATGTGGATGTGTAGTCAAAACATAGTGGAATTCCTACAGCCTGCTGTGTGGATGGGAAGTCAAACGTGCTAGTATTCTTGCTGTGTATGTT
>BLSH010036417.1:181599-221756 GCA_018402905.1 Glandirana rugosa
ATGAAAATTCCCAACCAGGCAGGTTTTACCTATAAAGGTAAAAACCATCTATGTCTTTTCAATTTGGTGGACTGTCAAATAAAAGAGATAACTACTGACATAACTCCTGTACTCAAACACGTGGGAGGTTTGAGTAGGGTAAAGTATGGGGTGTCAAGTGCAACTGACGTCCTACCGTTTACTAAACCGGGCGTTGAGTCACCTCTTGTTTCAACCCTCAAACCCAATCTCTACACAAATCTCGTCCCTATACGTTAATCGCCTGGAGGTCGACAACGTTTTGATATTTAGGGTAGTACGGAGACGGAGACCCACAGTACGAACACCGACAGTCTCGGAACGTTACACAGCTGGAGGTCCGCTAATTGCATATCCCTGCTCTAAACACATCTCTAACCCAAACTCCCAACTTTGTTCTCCACTGAGTTGCGGGCCAAATCATTTGCCATCCTGCAGTCAACGTGAACTGTGGGGTATGAAATGGGATGAGTTTGGAGGGTGCACAAACTCATGTCCTCAATACAGTCATCAATAGAGAAAATAAACTGTCAGGTGGTTTAACTTTTCTGTATCTACCAAAAATGGAAATATCCATTTTGGACGGACCAACCCTTAAAAGTATATACTTGTCTCACTCCAGACTATTAGGGTGTAGATCCCCAGCCTTGCCCTGAAAATCTTGGGGGGGGGGCACGTGGTCTTAGGATCAGGTTCTCCCCCTCTCATGGGGTCTCCCTTCAGGGGAGCCCCACCTAAGACTAGGATGGGCCTTGCCACGACAGATCCCCTGAAGAATGGGGTACACCTGGTTTTGGCTGGGTGGACAGAGTTCCAGAGTATTGTTTCTGAGAGGAGAAGAAGACTAGATTGTCAGGTTTTGTAATCCCAGATCAGGGTCTCAAAGTGACTCGGGTAGGACTTAAATCCTGTGTCCAGACCATGCTGGAGAGGAGACCTGCAGGTTTTGTGAGTGCACTGGTGTGCATATCTGTTATAAGCCAGGAGCTGGCCATAGCTCAAATGCCATTGTGTCACGTGCCTGGTGGTGGAGTCTGACTTATGCAGGGGTAACCTCTCTTGCGACCCTGATTCAAGAACCCCTGGTAGAGCAGACAGGTGGTTCAAGAGTGAGGATGGCACGAGGGTTCAGCTGATGACAACTGAAGTGGTTCCTCCAGTCTGGTGCTGGTTGGTAGAATGGTGGTACAGGCTGGGTCGGCAACAGGCGGGCGATGCAGTACAGGAGGAGCAGGCAGGAGAATAGTCAGGTACAGGCAAAGTTCATTAACAAGCTGACGGCAGAAGTACAAAGGAGCAGGCAAGAGAATGGTCGTGGAAAGCTGGGTTCGGTCCAGGCAGAGATCAAACAGGGTCAAGGCAAGCCAGGTCACAGGAACAGGTAACGGGTAAACAAAAAGCTCAGGTACACCAAACGCCGTAGAACGGACAGCACTGGCTGCATGGTGCTGCCTGTCAAAATAGGCCGTTTGGCGCCAATGCTGGCGTGCACACATGCGCGCACTTGCTGCGTGTGCACAGGCATTCCGATCAGATTTCCAGACTCATTGTTTGGAGATAGGTGTGTGCCCCAAACAGAAGAGGTGATCCACTTGAGAACAGAATGTTGGAGAGATTCCATACTCTCAGGACTGGGAGAGTTGGGACAGCTGAGCGAGTCTCCAGGACAGAGAGAGCTGAGGTAACTATCCAGTCCAAGAGGTCTGGAGGGGGTCTGTAAGCCTCGGAAGAGTGAGAGAGCCTGGGATGTCAGGAGAATCCCTATTTAGAGACCAGGAGTGGGTGTTTGTTACATTCTATGTCCAGGTCTTGCTGGAGACCTGCAGGCTTTGTGAGTACACTGGTGTGCGTATTTGTTATAAGCCAGGAGCTAGCCATAGCTCAGGAGGCCATTTTTTGGAGATAGTTGTGTGCTCCGGCCAGGAGAAGTGATCCACTTGGGAGACAGAACTCCATAATGGAGAGATTCCATACCCTCAGGACTGGGAGAATTGGGACAGCTGAGCAATTCTGCAGGACTGAGAGAGCTGAGACAACTAGCCAGTCCAAGGAGACTGGAGGGGGTCTGTAAGCCTTGTGTGAGTTATAGAGCCCGGGATGTCAGGAGAACCCCTGCTGAGACGCCAGGAGTGGGCCTTCTATAGATGGGTGCTGCAACAAAAAGGCTGAGTGAGCCTGAAGAGCCTGTGGACACCAGGGACCAGTGCCAGGAGAGAGCCAGGTGGCATTGGAATTTCAGTTGACTGTTCGCTATTGAAAATCCCCTACGTGGGCAACCGGTGGGTTGAACATTTTCTTTTCCTTTAAATAATAAAAGTGGGCCGCCAAGCCCTTCACCACAGTTGGACCGACCTGAACTCATTAAAAACGCAAAATCACTGAGCTAACCAGCTACTTGCATGAGCAAATAAGAGAATAATAAATCAATGTATATTTAAAACTATCTATAGGTTAAAAAAAAGATTATCACTTTAAATAGTTTATTTTCAAATGCTTTGGTTCCAAATAGATCTTAGTGAAGTTAATGATTTTGTTTTTCCTACAACCTATACTGCTAAGCTATACATTGACATTAGGTGGTATAATAGAGCAGGACGCCAAACCCGTTGCCACCTCATGGCAACAGAAATCATAACTCCAGCCTTATCATAACGTCTGAGATGGTTAACTCTTTAGCTGTTACTCCAGCTGATTTACACAGAGTGATTTGTTTACTGCCATCACATTGGAGAAGGGTTAAGCATATAGACGCTGGCGAGCAAAATTCCTCCAGTATTGATCTCTCTGCTCCTGTCTCCAGCGGTTCCCCGTCGTTTCAATCAATAAAGGTAACTGGTAAAACTCACTGGGGCTCCCGCCACCTGCAGTCATAAAGCAGCACTTCTCGCTCGGCTCTTGCATAAGCTTGGCGAGCCAGCCGTGACCCATTCCTTACCCCAGGAGGAAGGCAGGCCTTCTGATGTTCCCAGAATCCTCCCTGGCCTCTTAAATGTGGCGATAGTGACAGCTTTGTGTCAGGAAGTCTTTAGCGTGTCCCTGGCCCTGATATTATGGGTGGCTGTTGAGTGTAGTCCGGTAAATGGCAGTCAAAGTACTGGACTGATTCTTATTGATTTTCCTGAAAATCTTTTCTATCTCTACAGACTGGTGTAACATAAAACCACTGCTATAGCCTGACACAATACACATAGGAGTTTTTTTTAAATACCATGGCAAAGGATGCTGATATGCTGTAACCCATTGAAACCAAGTGCTTTATTGCAGTGCTTGTGGTTATATTCGGGAAGGATAACTTGTGATTGGTTTATAAAGAGCAACTCCTGGCAAGTTGATAATGAAAGTAAATTAGTTTAAGCCTGTAGCTTCTATTGTTAATTAAACTGTTAAATTTGTAGCTTCTATTTTTTTTTATTTTCAAAAAATGTTATTGAGGTTTTTTTACAGAGGACAAAATAGGACCAGTAGGGGTCAGAATGGAGAATGAACAAAATCCAAGGTGGTGAATATATAATTGTCAGAACACAGTGAAATGTAGGTTTTATTTCTAATTATTAAGGTGTTAAAAAAAATTAAAGACAAGATTTCAAAGACTTAATTTTTTTTGCGGGGGGGTTACAGCTCCAACGCCTTTTCAACCTCCCCTTCCTCGAAAAACGACTGCTTTATTTGAGAGCAGCAGTCTTGATCTCCAGCGGCCTGACACTTCTACCACCCAGGAAACATTGTAATTTAGAAAGCCCAAAAAACTACATGTAGCCAATGGCCCCCTTAGGGGTGGCTGAGTGTTGGGGTCCATCTGCTCACACTACCCTCAATCACATCCATACCGCATCCGGAGTCACAGAACAGGCTGGTACTTTGTTTTTTTTGTTTGTTCTATTAGGGGATTGAGCTTGGATGGGGATTAGGGGTGTTATGGGATGCCCATAGAATTGGTTGCAAATTTACACAGGACCACTATATACAGCTCCGTATATACATCTCCTCTTGTCCTCCAGCACTTCACTTGCTCCAGGCCCAGAAGGAAATTTACTAGGCCTTCTCCATTCCTTTAGTCTGACTAGCATATGGTGAGGCCTGCATTGCTATGCGCAGAGCCTCAGAACCACCCGTTACAGGTAGGGACAGTTGATCCCCTAGTGAGTAGGTACACTGATGTGCTAGTCGGCCCGATGGACTAAGCTCAAAAGCAACATGCATAGATGCGAATGTCCACCAGGGATAAGCTTATGCAATTTCAAATCCAACTGAGGGCCTATTCACCCTGTACAGGCAGCACAGGTTGAATAAGTGTCTCCTCTGCCTGTTGGAGATGCACGCAGGTAGGGTTAGCTGAACACATGAGACCCAGGAGTCATGGAGCCCAAGCCACCTAGAGCATGTTACACTGGGAAGGAGTTATGCTCGCACTGCCAGGACAGCATCTACTTTCCTAGCCACCATCAGCTCCTAGACCAATAAGGTTTTTACTTTAAAGCAGTGTTTTTCAACTCCAGTCCTCAAGGCACACCAACAGGTCATGTTTTCAGGATTTCCCTCAGATGAAACAGCTGTGGTAATTACTAAGGCAGTGAAACTGATCAAATCACCTGTGCAAACTCATGGAAATCCTGAAAACATGACCTGTTGGTGTGCCTTGAGGACTGGAGTTGAAAAACACTGCTTTAAAGTATTTCCTAGGCTTTGCACATTCCTCACATTTTCCACAGCTGTGCATTGCAATTTCGTTTTTTTAACACATTACTAGGCTAATTTTGCAAACCAGGTCAATAATGAAGCATTGTGGTAGCTTTTTATAATACTGAAAGAAATGTTCAATCATTATAATTCCTATGCATGTGGCTATAAATGTCTGAGATTATGTAGTAACGCTTCCCAAAATATGGCTAGGCTGAGTCCCACTAATAATACTCAGAAGGGGTTGTTGTGGTGCCCACTTAAGTCCATGGCCATGTCCTCTCCAGACCTTAGGCTTCATGGCATCTTCTTCCCCCAGAGGGAAAAGTGCTCCTACTGCAGACCTGCACCCTACTTATCTCTCTGCATTGGACCCAGGGTAGCTCCTCCTTCATCTTATAAAGGAACAGGGCTGGGCTACCAAGGTCGCATCCCTAAAGAGGAAGTCATTAGATCTCTCTACATATGCAAAGCATCAGAATCTGAAAAAGTCAACATAGTCAAAAGGATACAGCATGGTGACATCAGGTCCCCATCAGAGTTCCTCATTACTTCAAGGTTCCCATCAGAGTCCCTCATTAAATCAAGATCCCATCAGAGTCCCCTCTTAGATCAGGAATCCCATCAGAGTGCCCCCTTACATCAGGCTCCTCATCAGAGTCCCCCATTTACATTAGGTCCTCATCAGGTTCCCCTCTTACCTCAAGGTTCCCACGAGAGTCCCCCTTACATAAGGATACCGTACGAAATCCCCCCTCCTTACATCAGGATCCCCATCAAAGTACCCCATTTACAAAAGGTTATCAGAGCCCCCCCCTTTTCCTCAAGTTCCCCATCAGAGTGTGCCCTTACATTAGGGTCCCCAATATAGTCTTACATCAGGATCCACAAGTCCTGTACATCAGGGAATAACCCTTAAATATCCAAGGTAGAACCAACCAAGAGAGAGGAGAACATTCACTTGGAGATATGTTGGAATTCTTTTAGGAATCACCGCTAGGCGAACATCCTAGTAATAATTCATTTCTAGTAAAAGATGTGAGCTTACCAGACTCAGGTAGGTAATGCGCATGGGTCATAATCCGCTCTGCAGGTAATGGTGTCAGCAGGTCATCATGGACAGCAATGAAACGGAAAATATTCGGGCAGCAAAGGCTCCAATCTTTCCCAAGAATGCTCCACTAAGTTGGTTCTACCTTGGATATTTAAGGGTTATTCCCTGATGTACAGGACTTGAGCGTCCATATTGGGTTTCAAAAGAGACATTAAGACTGTGACACCACTCCTTTTAAATTATTTCATCCCATTTGTGTTGCATATAGTAGTGTATTACACCTCTTACCCTTTTAAAAACTTGTTTTTTGGCGCTGCATTTTTTATATGATTTTATCTTTGAACAATTTTTTGATCTATTGTTTTTTGCGAGCAGCCAGGATTAATATCATCTACACTTTATTTTAAATAGTGGGCGCGGATAATCCTATACATTTCTTACATCAGGATCCCCCTGTGAGGCAGAGCGGGTCTGAATGGAGGAAGTTCATAGTGGTCTTAGCAACAAACCATAGGGATGAGGACAACGCAGCAGGGGGGAACCTGTGCTGGACAATGCTGGAGAGGGAGGTAACAGAGACCATAGGCAGCCTCTGCTGACCTGAATCCTCAATCTGTGCACATGGAGGATACAATTTTGTAGTGGGCCAGATGTGACCCGTGGGCCATAGTTTGGACTTGGAGACTCCTACTCTGGAAAATACACTCCAGGAATAAATCTAAAATTGGTTAAGCTCATACCAAACATACTCTGAACTCCTTTTACCTAGGTTATTGGCACTGTTTAATACTGCTGGCTCTGAGCAGAGACTACCTGAGTCAATGTCTTGGGCCTGCATTACATTGCTGATAAAACCAGATAATATAGCTACCGAACCCTCCTCATACAGGCCTATTTCGCTTCTTCAAAACAGACATAAAAATACTTGCCAAGGTCCTGGCCAGAAGATTGAATACGGTTATATCAGACATAATTCACCCTGACCAGGTGGGCTTTATGCCTAATAAATCCACTGCAATCAACCTCAGGAGGCTGTTTGTGAACATGCAAACCCAAGCAGATAATACTGGCACCAGGGCTTTGCTATCACTAGACGCGAACAAAGCTTTTGACAGTGTGGAATGGGGATATCTGTGGGCAGTAATGGAGAAATTTGGGTTTGGGATCAAATTCATATCTTGGGTCCGACTTCTGTATTATAGACCAAAAGCCACCATCCGAGAAGGTGGGAGGGTATCTGCGCCCTTTGAAATAGGAAGAGGTACCCGACAGATATGCCCCCTGTCGCCGCTCCTCTATGCCGATGAAATGCTACTCCTAGGAGATACAGATGTTTCGCTTCAAAATACTATGGATGTCATTTCAACTTTCAGGCATTTCTCTGGACTGACTATTAACTGGTCCAATTCTGCTTTGCTGCCCCTAGATCGGTCAAATACCCCCTTGTTATTGCCATCATGCCCTGTACCTGTGGTGACCACCTTTAAGTATTTGGGAATTATCATCTCACCTCAAGTCATGGATTTTTGTCGCTTAAACATCACTCCTTTATTGACCAGATTTAAAGACAAGGTTAAGCTATGGAATAAACTGTGGCTATCAGTGGCAGGAAGAGACAATTTAATTAAAATTATTTTTATGCCCCAACTGCTTTATTTTCTTCATAATTCCCCGGTGGTTATTCCTCTTAAGATCTTCTGAATAGTTAACTCCATATTTAGATCATTATTATGGAATAGAGGGAGTGCCAGAATTAAATTAGAAAAATTACAGAAGCCAAAAGATGGGGGAGGGCTTGCTCTCCTGAACCCCTGGCTATATTATATTGCCTCTGAGCTTCAGCATCTGATTGGAGGATTGGGGGAGCCCAATACCTTGGGGGATATGGTCCAGGATTCCACACTGTCAATCTTGTTGCATAGAAGTGGTGCCCTCTCTCTGGCAGAGGGCCTGGAAGCCCAACTATTTTGCAAACCCAACAAACAATGCCCGACTTACAGGCTTATGCAAAAAATCTGGGATAAAACAAAACATCTCCAGATAGTAAAAGGGTACACAGACTTTAGCCCCATATGGGGAAATCACTCATATCCAGAGTTGGCTAAACTGCAACATGCATCTCTCTGGTGGGCATTTGGAGTGACGCATATTAAACATATCCTGATTAATGGGAGACTTCTCACATTCTCTCAATTACAGGATAAATATGGGATCCTGGCCAACAGGGTATTTTATTATTTCCAATTAAAACATGCAGTGACAGCTCAACAATCACTTAAGGATGCTACTCTGTCTCCTACCCCAATATTTCATTACATACATCTAGGGATGAGCCGCACCTCCCCCCCCCCCCCCCCGGTTCGGTTCGCATCAGAACATGCGAACAGGTAAAAAATTTCTGCGAACATTTGAACACTGTTAAAGTCTATGGGACCGAACATGAAAAAACAAAAGTGCTTATTTTAAAGGTTTATATGCAAGTTATTGCCCTAAAAAGTGTATGGAGACCTGGGTCCTGCCCTGGTGGACATGTATCAATGCAAAAAAAAGTTTTTAAATCAATTGTTTTTTCAGGAACAGTGATTTTAATAATGCTTAAAGTGAAAAAAAAAATAAAAATTCCTTTAAATATCATAACTGGGGGGTCCCTTAGTCTGCCTGTAAAAGGGCGCACCTCTGTGATGTTTAGAACATAGCCAGAGCAAAATTACATTTGTGAAGGCAAAATTGTAATTTATTATCATGACTGTAATATATTGCCGGCTCCCGGCAATATACAAAAAAATCACTGAAAAAATTTGCGTAGGGTCCCCCCCCTGTCCATACCAGGCCCTTCGGGTTTGGTATAGATTTTAAGGGGAACCCTGCATCAAAATTATAAAAAAATTTACGTGGGGTCCCCCCTAAAATCCAAACCAGACCCTTATCCGGGCATGCAACCTGGCCAGCCAGGATAGGGGGGGTGCCCCCTCCCTCCTGAACCGTACCAGGCTACATGCCCTCAACATGGGGAGTATGGGTGCTTTGGGGCAGCTCCCCACCCCAAAGCACCTTGTCCCCATGTTGATGGGGACAAGAGCCTCTTCCCCACAACCCTGGGCTGTGGTTGTGGGGGTTTGCGGGTGGGGGGGCTTATCGGAATCTGGAAGCCCCCTTTATGTGTATTAGTATCGGGTACATCGTACACCTAATACTTCACCAAAAGTGTCAAAAAAAGAAAAAAACACAGGAGACAATTAGGGACAAGTCCTTTATTAAAAAAATAAGTGTCCCCCCGTTGTAATCCATCATCAATCACGGCGCGTGATGGACCCCAAAAAAAAAGCAGCAACAGCTCCTCCTCCATGGGAGGGCTCCCGTCGACTGAGCTCTGTTGTGACAGTTTATTTATATGGCAGGGCAGGGCCACTTGGTGACATACGTGTGTGACCCGCCCCCTCTGATGTCACATGACGTCAGAAGGGGCAAGGTCACTCGCTTATGTCGCCGGGTGGCCTGCCCTGCCATATAAATAACTTGTCAGAGCAAAAAGCGCGCAGACAGTAGGAGCCCTCCAAACGGGCAATGCATTATGGGGCGCTCCGTGGCGGCAAAGCCTGCAAACGCCCCATAACGTTCTAAATTTGATGAACGGACTTACATTTGACTCGAACCGCGGGCTCATCCCTACATACAACAAGTGTCCTGTACAAAATATCCATCTGCTACACAATGCTTCTTGGTGGATACTTAGAGAATTTCCCCAGCTCCGCATGTGAAAGTTGGGAGAGAAACGTGGGAGAAATACCCCGTAGAACTTTGGGAGGAAGCCTTTGCTCATTAAATATAGCACAAAGACTCTCCCAGTTGTATATTTTGCTGAGAGTCTCACTCTATGGGACTGCGCCCAGACCCCCTATGTGGCAGATGTGAAAGAGATGTGGGAGATCTCATACATTTACTGTGGAGATGCCCGAAGCTGCACCGATATTGGGGCTCGGTTGTTGCTACAGTGAATGCTGCCCTGCAGATATCTATCCCATTGGATCCTAGACAATGTATTTTAAGTATCCTGGATGCAGTAGTCACTGATAAATACACAAGAGAGGCAGCTACCAGGGCTTTAATCCAAGCCCGCAAACTTCTTCTACAGCACTGGACTTCTCCCAGTCCTCCATCACTTCAAATGTGGATAGAGCAAATGGGTTCAATGCTAAAGATGGAAAAGTTAATTTACCAACATAGAGGCAGTCACTTAAAATTTGACAAAGTATGGGGGGGGGGGGGGGCTTATCCGGGGTTAGCCCCAATTGACCTGGTGATGGATAGACTTTTATTTTAACGATAGGGTTTGCATGTTTCATATATTGGTTTATAACAGGGATATACAATTAGCGGACCTCCAGCTGTTGCAAAACTACAAGTCCCATCATGCCTCTGCCTCTGGGTTTCATGCTTGTAGCTATCAGAGTCCTGCTATGCCTCATGGGATTTGTAGTTCTGCAACATCTGGAGGTCCGCTAATTGCATATCCCTGGTTTATAAGGTGATGCACAGACCTTTATTGGTTACAGATTGGTATTTCCTTATGCCCTAGTGATCTAAATGAGGGGAAATGTGTACAGTAGATGTATGATGAGAGATGCCGCTGAACGCTATGAGATGTATACTGGGTGGATCACATCTATAATACTGTAAGCTGTTAAACTCATATTTGGGTCTTCACTTGTATCTCTGTCTTTTGTTGTGACATCTCAATAAACTTTTACCCAATTTAAAAAAAAATTGGCTAAGCTGTGGCATGCCCAAAATTAAAATGTGATTTTCTCTAATGATTATGTGTTTATGCCACTACTGCTAACCTGTGGCTCCAGAATAGTGCACTGTTTTCTTCAATCCAGTGTTGTAGTCACTGATCTTGTTGGCAAGAGGGGTGGTGAGAAGACCAGTAAGAGTGGTACTGGTCAACACAACTAGAACTGGCAAAATGGAAGACCACAGGACCAGGAATTAAGTTAATAATCTGCTTTACCCATCCTTGTAAGCAGTAGCTCCTTTATTGGGGTGGGCAGGGGGTAGTTTTAATGATTTTGCAACTGCCCAAAGCACTATAAACGTAGTGAACCGTATGTAAATGTAATATATTATACTTCATATGCATGGATCTTTGTATGAGGTACTCACCCCTGCCTTCATAGAGGCTCAGTACGATAATTCTTGGAATGGAAATTCTCAGACATAAATGCCTCCAATAGCACAATATGAGGATTCTTTAGACCTGCTGTTTTTATTGGTGCATGTCCATTTAATGACTTATGGGCTTAAAAAATATGTAAACCCAACATTTCATGTTCCATATATATGTATACTGTACCATGTACTTGTATGAAAATGTATCCTGTTCTCTTTGTATTGCTTCCTTTGTGTGAAATCCCTGGTGTTCCTGGCAGTCCCCCTGTTTTCACACTAGTCATGGAAGCACAGCAGTGGTCAGTTTTCTGACTGTGCTGAGAACTCAGCCTTCTCTCCTACAATAATCAGACTGCTGCTGACACCCGACCCCTCCCCACACACACACACATCCATTCGCTGTGAAGACCAGGGTGCTGCTGTTTCTTCTCCCCCAGCTCTCTGAGCTCCTTATGCAGCTAAGGACAGAGGGTATATGATCACTTATGAAAAAATGGGAAAAAAGAGGATTTATATGTTTTTAGATTATAGAGTCATATATTTAAATGAAGGTTTATTGTGCCCAGGATTCCGCTTTAAGGAATTAGGAATGCTGTGTGCGGGTACATCTGTGTACATGCGGGCCTGCAATGCAAGCCTACTGCAGCAATTAATCTTGCTCTTGTTCGTTTGCTTTAATAAATGATTCCCTTTGTTTCAGTACTAGCAGGACCTAAACATATATTTCCAGCTTTATGGCATACCTTTGATAGATCCCTAAAGTTGACCTAACATGGATTAAGAAGATATTAAAAGTGCATATCCAGCCAAAATCTTTTTTTTTAAGTTTTGATATAGAAGCTTAGATTAGAAGCACATACAATTCCAGGACTATTTTAGAGGGATTTCTTATCACTTCCTGCTACAGTGACAACAGTTTCATCACACAAGATGTGCAAAATAATTTCCAACAGAGACAGAAAAAGGTTTTGGCTGACCATACATTTTAATAGAATAGAGCGTTTTTTCCAGATGTAGTTTTTATTTCATCATTTCCCATTTTGTATCATTTTGTAGCCTTTTGTGTACCTTTTTGTATTACATTTTTTTTATACTTTTAGGCACATAGTGTTATCCTATGTGTCCATGCACACTATGTTATTCTAGAGGTGTTTTTAAATTTTAGCATTTAGAAGCAGTAAAAAACTTTTTTTTTTTGCGTTTTTTTGGGAGCGATTTAATGGTGGTAAAAAAGCGCACACCTTTCTAAGGCCTGTGTAGGGGTGGGTGCTGCAGCGATTCCCAGCTGGATAATGGAAGCGTCAATCAAGTGTAAGCATTCGCCAGCACACCAAGGATCACCGTCCAAAAGTTCTTTATTCAAAAAAAGATCACATCACATTTCTATGATGTGATCTTTCTTTGAATGAAGAACTTTTGGACGGTGATCCTTGGTGTGCTGGCGAATACTTACACTTAAGTGCCAGTACCTGACATTTTTTTTTCTTAGCAGACAGCCGCCAGCATCCTTAACAACCATTGAATAGCTGGTTGTGAAGGAGCAGCCAGCAAGCCAGCTGCCGCGACCCTAGCAGCAGATGACTCATCAGCGGTCAGCCGGGTCAGCTGAATGTAAACAAAAAGTACGCCAGCAATTAAAACTTGAGAAAAAAAGAAGTGAGGAGGCCCTTCAGGTCTGGTATGGCTTTTAAGGGAACTCCACGCCAAAAATAAAAAAACAGTGTGGGGTCCCCCCAAATCCATATGTAGCCAATGGCCCCTTTAGGGGTGGCTTGTAGTTGTGGTTCACCTGTCACTCTGCCCTCAATCACACAATTTTATTTTCATCCATAGTCACTGAACAGGCCGGTACTTTGTTTTTGTTGTTTATTGAGGGGATTTTGTATGGGGTAGGGATCACTGTGGGATGCCCCAAGAAATCAGGAATGGGACCATTCTATATACACCTCCGTATATGCACTCCTTCTTCTAACACTACGCTTGCTGACCGCTACACTCCTTCACTTCTCTCCTGCACAAGGCTTGCTTCTTGCTCTTCCAGGCCACCTCAGCCCCCCTGGCTGCTCCGGCCTACCCAACTCCTCAGTGACACAGCTCCCCTGACTGGCTCCTCTGACCTCCACAGACTGTCCACTGTATCCTCCCAGCCTGCTCCAGTCCTCTTCTCCAGCTCCCAGGGTGGTCACTCACCAACAACAACACTGGTGGATCCTTTAAAGAGTCTTTCCTGTAGCCTCTGTGTTGCTCACCTGCTCCCTTGTGCTGCTCCAGGATCTCTTCTCCACTCCTGCCTGCACCTGAGCCACCAGGCCTCAAGGTCATCCCCCCAGACTGGGGGCTCCCTGGTGAGGACTCCGCAACCTCTGCTACATCCCCACTCTTCCACCCGACACTCTCCTCCTCCAACTGGGCTGATCCTGGGTATTTAAGGAGGCCTGCCCCCTGCCAATCCAAGTTGGGGATTGGTCAGGGCTCCTTAGAACACACCAGATGGCTACACCTCCCCTCCCACCTCTCCTTCCAGAAAACACCAGCACCTTTTGGAAAGAAGTGGGGGGTTCTGATGACACCATCTGTGATCCACCCAGTCCTCCCTGAGCCACTCCCAGCCCAGAACCAAAACAATCAGGCCTGCACAACACTGAGGCCTGAATAAATTTGCCTCTCCTATCAAAAACCCTATTTACACAGCACCTATCACTATAGGGGTGCTAAACATACTAGACCCATAGGTCTGGTATGCATTTTGAGGGAAACCCCATGCCAAAATGAAAAGAAAAGATGGAGCCATACCAGAATTTTATCTCAGCATGCAGCTCTGCAGGCCAGGAAAGGGGGGTGAGCAAGAGCCCCCCCCTCCTTAACCATACTAGGCCATATGCCACATGCCCCCCAAAGCACCTTGTCCCCATGTTGATGTGGTCAAGGGCCTCTTCCCCACAACCCTGGCTGCCTTTGGTTGTGGGGGTCTGCAGGTGGGGGGCTTATTGGAATCTGGAAGCCCCCTTTAACAAGGGAGCCCCCAGATCCCCGGCTCCCCCCATGTGAAATAGTATGGGGTACATAGTATCCCTGCTCATTCACCAAAAGTGTTAAAAGTGAATAAAAATGCAGAGCCAGTTTTTGACAAGCCATCGCTCTCCCCCCCCCCTTTTCATGGCCTCCTGGGCTGCATGCTCGGATAATGATCTAGTATGGATTTCAGGGGGACCCCACGCCATTTTAAAGAAATTTTGGTGTGGGGTTCCCCTTAAAATCCCTACCAGACCCAAAGGGCCTGGTATGGACTGGGGAGGGGGGGGGGGGATTGGCACACAGTTGTTTTTTTAATGCCGGGCATTCTTTTGTTTACATTCACCTGTCAGTGGGGAATCCTGCTGACAGCTGATGAGTCATTGATTGTTAAGGATGTGGGTGGCCGCCTGCTCCTTAACAACCTGCTATACACTGCTAAACACCCCCAAAACGCCATCACAGAAATGGAAAAACGCAGGCAAAAAAAGGCTAATATTGAGCGTCTTTTATCCAGAGATTTTCCTTTCTTTTTTTTAGCTGTTAGTGTGCATGGAGCCTAAAGGTTGTAATTTAACAAAAAAAAAAAACAATCATGTTATACTTACCTGCTCTGTGTGATGTTTTTTTTTTGAGTCCCCCGCTGGTGGTCCTGGCTCTTCCCTCCTGCCAAGTGCTAAGTGGGGGCACTTAAGCAGGCTCGCTTCCAACACTGTCCATTCCCACACAGAGTGGGACTCAGCCTCGCCCCTTCCTGCACTTCTCATTGGCTTACTGGCTGTGATTGACAGCAGCAGGAGCCAATGGCTCTCACTACTGTGTGAGTCAAAGAGGAGAGAGAGATCTGGGAGACCCAATGCTCTCATGCACATTGCTGAATCGAGATGGGGCTCAGTAAAATATGGGGGGGGGGGGGAGAGCTGCACCCATAAAGTTTTTTTACCTTAATGCATTGAATGCATTAAGGTAAAAAACCTTCTGCGTTTAGAACCACTTTAAGGCTTGGTTCACACCTACAGATGCAACCGAGCACGTACGCGTGTTTTCCCGCATGTTCCCACAAGTCACATGTTGAACAGCTCATAAATTTCAATGCACTGCTGTACATGTGAGAAACACAGAAAATAAGTCCCTGAACCTTTACAAAAACACATTGCACCGAAAGTGCGTGTGAAAACGCGTGCGATAGCAGATGCATTATCAAATAATGACACTGCTGCGAGTCTGCTAAAGAGATAGCACATTTCTATGCATTTCAGGAAAGAGTGCTATTTTGCACGCACAAACACGCAAAGGTGTGAACTGAGGGTAAAAAGCGACCTCCAGGCACCTATAAAAAAAAAAACAATATTTATTGCAGATGTGCTTCCCCATAAAAATGATGAAATGTGTTTTACATGCAACCTATATCTTTAAAAACAACCCTCAGACTGGGCGAGGGAGGTGACACCACTGTATTCCATAACAATAACAGAAAAAGCGGTGTCACCCTCCGGGCTGATGTACGTCTGGGATGGGGGATTTCCTTGCATGGGTAAAGTACCAGTTTGCTTTAACAGATTGCCATCCATGAGTTTCTTTACTGTGCTTGTCATTATTGCTCCTGGCATTTCACTACTGATGCTCGTAGTAGGGTTGCCACCTCATCCCTTTAAACCTGAACACACAGGTTCTAAGGCTAATTTAATGCAGATAAGTCACCAAATGAGTTTAATTGCCTCCTTAATCAGCCACAGAACCTGCGCAATTAATTTGTGTTCGGGTTTAAAGGGATGAGGTGGGAACCCTAGTTGGTTTTATATGTGTGCTTTGTTTGTGGATTAGCATGAGGACACTACCAAAAATAGTAGAAAAGAACAACAGCAGGGCTAAAAACAACACATAAGGAGAGGTCACTGGTCCAGTTAGCTTGCAGTCCAATTACTGTTATGGAAAACAAACAAGGGACAGCAGGTCAAAATAGAGTGCAATATCATCCAGGAGCACAAGGGTCAAAGGCCAAAGTGAGGAGTCATTTACTTATCTAATTGATTCACTCCATAAGTGGTGCTTCAGAAGATGGTGTAAAAAGCAAGGTTTTAGGTGGATATATGACAAGTGGGAGTTCAACACGTGTGGGGTCATTCTAATCCAGAGTTTCAATGCTGTATACACAGCATAACCAGATTATTCCCATGACTAATCATGACTATAGGTGACTTATGTCTATTAGATTTCCCAATTCAACTCAGGAGATGTATCAGTTATAAAGGGTCAGTCCCCCCAAAGCTGATATTTCAATGTTTGGTAGATACTAGAGACTTAAGTCATTCTGTTATCTCTTCTGATGAGATCTCTGACCTGATTTCCCTGATCTATGGGATTATGAGGGGTTCCTACCAGTGCCGGATTTAGAACTTGAAGGGCCCAGGGCTCTTTAAGTTCGGGGGACCCTCAACATAGAAATTAAATTATATGTGTAGCGCCATCAAAGGCGTTTTTGAGAGAGGATCTTTTGCAGGAAAGGCAAAATTTAGTCAGGTCTGAGAGTTAGAGCAGGCCTGAATGTTTTGATCTGGGCCTGGGGAGTGGCTCAGGTAGGACTGGGGCAGTCCAACAGATGATGTCACTAAACCCTCCTACCTTCTTCTGGGAAGCACTGGAACTTTCCAGAATGAGGGTGGGACAAGAGGTGTCATCAGTTGGAGTGTCATGGGAAGCCCTGACCAATCCCCAATCTGGATTGGCAGGGGGCAGGCCTTCTCATATACTCGAGGCTGGGTCAGTCTGTGAGGTGTTGTTGGAGGTGGAAGGCAGAAGATGTATCAGAGGGGCAGTGGAGGCCTCTACCCGGGAGGAAGCTCTTAGTCTGGGGGGGGGGGTGACTTTGAGACTTGGAGGTTAGGGTGCAGCCGGGGGGGAGGTGATTCTTGGAATCATACAAGAGAACAGGAGAGCAGCAGAAGTGCTACTGCGAGACTTTAAAGTGGTCCACTGGAGTCGGTGAGTGACAGACCCTGAAAGCTGGAATAAAAAGTGCTGGTGCAGGCTGGGAGAGGAATAGTGGACAGTCTGTGGAAGCCTTGGGAGCCAGTCAGGGGAAGGAGTGTCACTGTGAGGAAAAGCAGGTCGGTGGGACCTGGAAGAGGGATGTTCTAGAAGTTGTAGTGCATCAAAGGCCCGGCTAGCACCAACGTACTAAGCTACATAATCAGGGGCCCGTGATCCCTGGCCTGTAATGGGTGGTCCTGAGGCCCTGCTGACAGAGTGTAGGCCTCACCATGTGCTAGCTGCGGCGAAGAGAAAGGAGTAGAGAAGGTTGATAAACTTCCTTTCAAGCTGGAAACCAAGTGATGTGCTGGAGAGAAGTGAAGGATTGATAGTCTGCAAATATAGTGCTGGAGAGAGAACTGTGAGGAGAAATGGTCAGCAAGCTGAGTGCTGGAGAGCTGTGAGGAGTAACAGTCTGCAGAAGGATAGCCTGCAGGGCAAGTGCGCATATACAGGACTGTATATGGAAATCGTGTACAATAATTCCTGGGGCATCCCACAGTCAGCCCTTTTCCCCATCCAAGTTATTTCCCCTAAATAAAACAACAAAAAGAAGAGCCGGCCTGGTCAATGTCTACGGATGTGTGAGATATGGTGGGATTGTGGGCAGCTATAAGGTGAACCACAACTACTGCCACTCCCAAGGGAGCACATGGCTACATTTTGGGGGCTCAGTCCGGGATTTACCTGCAAGGCTGCCAGTCGTTGCCCATAGAAACTGCAAGAGAACTGAGCCAGGGAATTGTGATAACCTGTTTAATTGTCGATGCAGACTTAACTGTGGAAAAGAACTTGCGTGCTCTGCCCTTGAACTGTGCTAAAAAGTGTGCCGTTGTCCATAGCAACCAGTGGGAGCTGCCAAACAGTATTGCTGCCTGCTTACCCAGTCATCCCAAAACAGCTCTGGGGACGGACACTTAAATACTAATCCTGCAATTCAGTGACTTGTACCATGTATCGCTACCCGCGGCAACCACGGCAGGTGAACGCGCCCATGGATTACAAATATGTTCTGTGCCATGCTACGGCCGGACATTACCACTGGATTACAAATGTGCCCAGCGTTCTGCTAAAGCTGGACATTACAAGTGTTTTGCAAATGTCTGCTCCAATTCCTGCAAACAGTAAGGTATGACTGGGACTGTTCTTGTTGCTAAGGGGAGAGTGTACTTTCCAGCAGAACAGAGGATACTACAACTTACTGTTGCCACCGGCAACCACCATTGGAGTCAGCAAGTTTGGACAAATCCTTCTAGCGTCAGAGTGTCTGTAAAGTTTCGTCCTTCACACAAGGGGTTACAGCATCGTGACAGCAAGCTCGCTTATCAGGACATTTGGCGCCGGCTCGTCTGGAAACATGGGGGCAGCGTCACGCCCTGGAAGAAGCTACGCACCTGCAACTAGCACCAGTCACCACGAGGAGAGAGATGGCAGAAGGTGGGAGACTTGTACCAGCACTGACCTGGTTGCCGGATAGGCCGGAATGGACCCTGGCTGATAAGGGGGTCTGGTTGGAGCCATGTGGGTGTATCACCCTGGGAGTCATCGATGGGATGGAGCGGCTGTGTCTCGACCGTCCGGACTGCCAGATGCTTACCATGGACATCGCTGCCTCGGCCCGGTGTGGCCACTGTGACGCTCCACTCACTTGGCGGGTATCTACAGAGCAGGAGCCACAATATTACTCGTTGGACCTGCGATCAGGACTCTGTTGTGTGCAGCAACAGAAGTCCTGGAAGGCCGGATCGGGCCTGATGACATCGCCTCAAGGCGGAGTGGAGTTGCAGCCTGGCGACTCCCCCATCAAAATTAAGGATGAAGGGGAAGGAGAGACTGTCGTGACCTGCAGCCTGGTCGGCACTCTGGAACCGTAAGTACTGTTAAGCAGGAGCCCAGGGTCCCTGAAATGCTGGCTGTGTCCCCATCTGCAAGCATCCCAGTTAGGTTGGAGTCAGAGTCTGAGGGGGAAGCGCCCCCTGGTGAGCCGGACGAGGATGCAGAACAGAGGGTCATAGACTGCGGGTCATCCAGACTGTTAGCTGAATTTGGGTCATTGGAGCACCTGGCAGAGTGGTCGTCTTCAAGTGAGTGGTCGGATGAATAGGAGGAGGCTGGGAGTCCTCAGTCCCTCTATTTCTCTAAAGGGGATGAGACGGAGCCCCCTCAAGACACCGGATTAGCTGCAGGAACCCTCAGTGTGGGCTACCAGACTTTCCACAACAGGCCTTCCACTACCCAGACCAGAGCACCCACGTACTGGCAGATGGTGGTGAAGTCCCCAGATACACAAGTCAAGCTTGGGGAGGGGAACCTAGCCAGCCTACCCAGATTCTCTCGGTGTAAAAGGGAGGTACAACCAGCGGCGGCTGGTGTGTGAGGGGCGCTGGGGCGCCGCCTCTCCGCCGGCAAAAGAAGAAAAAAAAGTCAACCCCGCCCCCCTGCAGGTGGCGCCGGTACGTTGACTTTCTTTTTTTTTTCCGGCTCATTGGCTGTCACATGACAGCCAAGTAGTGAGCCTATTGGTCGGCCATTAAAAGCTATGAGTGTGCGCTGAACAGGCGCACACTCATAGCTTGATTGGCTGCCCTGAGCCTCCTCTCAGGGTGATTGGATGCGGGGCCGGGGGCGGGTCACTGTGGCAGCGGAGGTGACTTCTGCTCCCACAGAGACCACGACCGCCGGGGACTGACGAGGGGGGACAGCCGCTCTCCGTGTGCCAAACTCTGCAGACCCAGCACGCTCTCCGCATGCCGAATCTCTGCAACACTCCTGCCTGCTGGATGGGGTAAGTGGGGGGGGGGGACGACTCTGCAATGTACCCCACCTGTGTCACTGGCTGCAAACTGCCCCTCCTGTGTCACTGCCTGCAAACTGCCCCTCCTGTGTCACTGGCTGCAAACTGCCCCACCTGTGTCACTGGCTGCAAACTGCCCCACCTGTGTCACTGCCTGCAAACTGCCCCCATTTGTGTCACTGCCTGCAAACTGCCCCCACCTGTGTCACTGGCTGCAAACTGCCCCACCTGTGTCACTGGCTGCAAACTGGCCCCACCTGTGTCACTGGCTGCAAACTGGCCCCACTTGTGTCACTGGCTGCAAACTGCCCCCACCTGTGTCACTGCCTGCAAACTGCCCCCACCTGTGTCACTGGCTGCAAACTGCCCCCATCTGTGTCACTGACTGCAAACTGCCCCTCCTGTGTCACTGGCTGCAAACTGCCCCTCCTGTTTCATTGGCTGCAAACTGCCCCTCCTGTGTCACTGGCTGCAAACTGCCCCTCCTGTGTCACTGCCTGCAAACTGCCCCTCCTGTGTCACTGGCGGCAAACTGCCCCTCCTGTGTCACTGACTGCAAACTGCCCCACCTGTGTCACTGGCTGCAAACTGCCCCTCCTGTGTCACTGCCTGCAAACTGCCCCTCCTGTGTCACTGGCTGCAAACTGCCCCACCTGTGCCACTGGCTGCAAACTGCCCCACCTGTGTCACTGACTACATAACTGCCCCACCTGTGTCACTGGCTGCAAACTGCCCCACCTGTGTCACTGGCTGCATAACTGCCCCCACGTGTGTCACTGGCTACATAACTGCCCCACATGTGTCACTGGCTGCATAACTGCCACCACTTGTGTCACTGGCTACATAACTGTCCCACCTGTGTCACTGGCTGCATAACTGCCCCCACTTGTGTCACTGGCTACATAACTGCCCCCACTTGTGTCACTGGCTATATAACTGCCCCACCTGTGTTACTGGCTGCATAACTGAAATCCTACCTGTGTCACTGGCTGCATAACTGCCCCCACCTGTGTCACTGGCTGCAAACTTCCCCCACCTGTGTCACTGGCTGCAAACTGCCCCCACCTGTGTCACTGGCTGCATAACTGCCCCATCTGTATCACTGGCTGCATAACTGCCCCACCTGTGTCACTGGCTGCATAACTGCCCCACCTGTGTCACTGGCTGCATAACTGCCCCCACCTGTGTCACTGGCTGCATAACTGCCCCCGCCTGTGTCACTGTACACTGTGCCCTGTGATGCAGAGCTGTATACTGTGCCCTGTGATGCTGGAGCAGTATACTGTATCCTGTGATGCTGAGCTGTATACTGTGTCCTGTGATGCTGAGCTGTATACTGTATCCTGTGATGCTGAGCTATATACTGTGTCCTGTGATGCTGAGCTGTATACTGTGTCCTGTGATGTTGAGCTGTATACTGTGTCCTGTGATTCTGAGCTGTATACTGTGTCCTGTGATGCTGAGCTGTATACTGTGTCCTGTGATACTGAGCTGTATGCTGTGTCCTGTGATGCTGAGCTGTATACTGTGTCCTGTGATGCTGAGCTGTATTCTGTGTCCTGTGATGCTGAGCTGTATACTGTGTCCTGTGATGCTAAGCTTTATACTGTGTCCTGTGATACTGAGCTGTATACTGTGTCCTGTGATGCTGAGCTGTATACTCCTGACACAATATGTGGAATACAGGGGACGGAGTGGGTGGATTCTATAAGGGGAGGGGCTTATTAGAAGTAGAAGGGGTCAAAAGGAAGGGCGGGGCCTGGCGCCCCGCCATCCAAAAACTTCACCAGCACCACTGGGTACAACGCCAGGTTGCTTTGGAGTGGGGCCTGGACCAGAGGTGTAACTAGGACCTTCAGGGCCTTGGTGCAAGAAATTATTAAGGGCCCTCCTGACCCCTGGCCCGGGCCCTTCCCGCTGATCCTGGGGCCCTTTATTCCCATCGCGGGT
Source organism: Glandirana rugosa (assembly GCA_018402905.1). NCBI lineage: Eukaryota > Metazoa > Chordata > Amphibia > Anura > Ranidae > Glandirana > Glandirana rugosa. Next base: position 203,304 of record BLSH010036417.1, read on the forward strand.
CCCTTTCTGCCATCTTCGGGCCTCCCCATGGTGGTAAAATGCCAGGGCCCAGTCCCAATAGCAACCTTTGCAATCCTGATAGTTCCCTCACCGGTGTCAGTAGTTTTTAATTTTTATTTTATTTTTTTACCATTTCATTTAATTACTTTTACAATATTATTTTTCATAATTTTTTACAATTTATTTTAGGAGCTCTATTGGGGGGCTTTGATGAGATATCAGGGGTCTAAACAAACCTCAGCCCTCAAACTCCATCTGTGTAGCCTCAGCTGCACAGAATGAATGGACAGGAATAGTTGTGTACCGAGCCTCCCATTCATTCAGAAACGGAAGTATAGTAAAAACAGTGCTGAAAAACCCGGCTTATACTTGATTATATACAGTATACTAAATACTTTCAGTATATGTATTAAACACATGCAGTTATTAGAAAAAAAAAAAAAAAAAAAAAATATATATATATATATATATATATATATATATATATTTTGCTATAGTGATCCCTTATACTGTATGTAAACTGTAACAATGGACTTCTTTCATTTGCTCCATGGTTTGTTTTATATATATTTGTTTATATATCTATATAATATATATATGTATATACACAGTATCTCACAAAAGTGAGTACACTCCTCACATTTTTGTAAATATTTTATTATATCATGTCATATCCATTCAGCTTGTATAAATTGTAAATTTGCTGTCCCCTCAAAATAACTCAACACTCAGCCATTAATGTCTAAAACACTGGCAACAAAAGAGAGTACACCCTTAAAGTGGTAGTAAACCCTCCTATCATTAACAACCACAGAAGCTGCCATCTTGGCCTCTGTTTAATCTACAACTGCCATAATGCTGCACATGTGATCAACTATGACACCAGCCATTGGATGGTTTGACAGTTCGGTTTAGGGCACAACCAATGGGAGTGTTACATTTCTGGCACGTGCTTATCACAGTGTGCAATCAGATAAAACCGCGCTTATAGATAAACACATATAAGTATTGCATAAAAATTGTCATGAATTAAAATAACAGGCCATAAAGTGCTGCGTGCTGAACAAAGTAAGGTGATGCAAATTGTGCACTGTCACTGTATCACCCGCTGATCAAATACAGTTCCAGAGGTATCTTCCGTGGAAACTCTCCACCAGGCACTACTTCGCGATTGGAGCATCCTCTTTTTCTTCCCCTTTTGCACCTATAACCCCACATTAACTGGTGTTAAACCACTGTATGGTCTTGGCCGCTGTGCTGCAGCTCAATTTCAGGGTCTTGGCAATCTGCTTATGGCCCCATTCACACTCGTAGTGTGGTTTTTTTTTAAGGAGCACAATATGATGATACTTTTTTCCAGAGCAGCCTCTATTTCTCCTAAGGTTACCTGTGGGTTTTTCTTTCTATCGCGAACAATTCCTCTGGTAGTTGTGGTTGCAATCTTTCTTGATCTGCCTGACCTTGGCTTGGTATCAAGAGACCCCCAAATTTTCCACTTCTTAATAAGTGATTGAACAGTACTTACTGGCAAATTTAACACTTTGAATATCTTTTTATATCCTGTTCCATCTTTATAAAATTCCATTACCTTGTTACGCAGGTCTTTTGACATTTATTTTCTGCTCTCCATGGCTCAGCGTCTAAGTCTGCTCGGTGCATTAACGTGAGAACCAGCAAACTCATTGCCAATTTATACACAGGCACTAATTGCAATTTGAAAAGCCACAGATGCGGGAAATTAACCTTTAATTGCCATTATAACCTGTGTGTGTCACCTTGTATGCCTGTACCAAGGCCAAACATTCCAGGGTATGTAAACTTTTGATCAGGGCCCTTTGGGTGATTTCTGTTATCATTATTATTTAAAAAGGAGCCAAACAACTATGTGATAATAAATGGCTTCATATGATCACTATCCTTAAATAAAAGAGTTTTTTGGCATGATCAGTCATATTTTTAATATCAATGCCAAAATTTCATGATTTATGCCAGGGTATGCATACTTTTGAGCACAACTGTATTTAGTTGTAAGCTCTTAGGAGCAGGGCCCTCCTAACCCTCTTGTATTGAATTATATTGTAGCTGTACTGTTTCTTTCAGTGATGTAAAGTGCTGCCCAGACTGTTGGCGCCATATAAATCTGGCATATCGCATTATAATAGTATTAATAATATAGTATTAATAGTAATATATATAAAGGAACAAAATATATATTAAAATATATAGTGTAAAGTATGCATTGTTTCACGAACAACGCCGCCTTTGCTCCTTGGCCCTTAAACAAAGGCGCCTATTGTCCATGGACAGAATCGCCCTTCCTTGGAAAAAATCTGCATAAAGCCTCCATTTCGCCTTATCTAACGTTGCTGTCAGCCTGGGTGTATGGCGGACGCCTATGCATGTTCAGTCAGTGGAGATTGGAACGGCATGTTTATATACATAAAGGGGTTAAAGACCTGCATGAATTCCCTCATAGTTTCCATGGCAACATCTGATGTATTGGCCTATTGATCAGCAAATAGATATATTGAGGCTGGAGATCTTGGCCGGCCCAAGTTATGCTGCACGCTGCACATTTTTCTTCTAACCGTAGGCCGAAATCAATAGCAGACACCGCTTCCCACCACAGCTCCTCTACCTTTCCCCTCCTTGGTCATGCCTTGTAAAGCAAAGCTCCAGTACAGCGACTCACGCCATATTTAGATGGGAAGTCGTACATTAGCCTAACTATCATTGTTTCATTTTCCGTCTGATCGTCCCTCCACCTCCAAGCAGAGAGGAGAAGAATTTTTTTTTTTTTTTAGGAATACAATAGATATTTATTTTTATTATCTGCAAAATCCTCGCTTCCGTCCGAAACCGCCAATTCCCGTGCTCATTTGTAGAACTGTGCAGCGCTATTTGTTAATTGATTGTAGGAAATACAAAATGCGCGTGCTGTGAGCGTTACAGAGGAGGGAAAAGCCAGCAGAGGTTTTTTTTTTTATTTTTTTTTGGGGAGGACTGAGATTAGTTAATAAATAATATAAATAAAGTATAAAATGTAAGACTGTATGTGTCGCCCACTTGTGATGTCAGCTAAGAAAAATGCATTTATAGAATATTAAAATGTGTCCGGGTGTTGTGACCTATCACATGCTTCAAGGGAGAAAATACATTCAGTGTGCAAACAATATGCACATATATATTTGTCACTATTTATTTTCCACCTATAACAGAATAAATGACAGCCATAGAATAGAGAGAAAATTAATGAAAAAATAATTCTATCATATAGAAATTATAATATATTTTATATAAAATTATATATACATTATTCATAATATATAAGCATAATAGATTTTTTTTTTGTTTGCTGGCTAGCTTGAAAGTTGAAAATGTGATTAAAGAGTATACTGCATATCTAGTATGTATACAGTATATGCAGTGTATATAAACAGTATATATATTTATAATTATTTTTTTTTTGCTTCCTAGCTTGAAAGTTGAAATGGGGCCTCAAGTGTATATATACGATATTTATAATATATATGTATAATAGATTTTTTTTTTTTTTTTGCTGGGTTGAAAGTTGAAAATGTGCCCAAAGAGTATGTATATATATATATATATATATATATATATATATATGATATTTATAATATATATGTATAATAGATTGTTTTGTTTTTTTGTTTGCTGGCTAGCTTGAGAGTTGAAAGTGTGCTTAAAGTGTATACTGTATATGCAGTGTATATAAACAGTATATATATATATATATTATTGCTGCCTAGCTTGAAAGTGGAAAGGGTGCTTAAAGTGTTCATATACAATATTTATAATATCTATGTATAATAGATTTTATTTTTTTTTGCCGGCTAGCTTGGAAGTTGAAAGTGTGCTTAAATAGTATACAGTATATACAGTGTATACAAACAATGTATATATATATATTTTTTTTTTTTCTTTATTATTTTTTTTTTTTTTGCAGGCTAGCTTGGAAGTTGAAAGTGTGCCTAAAATGTATATATACAGTATTTATAATATATAAGTATAATAGATTGTTTTGTTTTTTTGTTTGCTTTCTAGCTTGAGAGTAGAAAGTGTGCTTAAAGTGTATACTGTATATACAGTATGTATAGATTATATGCAGTGTATATAAACAGTATATATATATATATTTTTTTTTTTTTTGCTGCCTAGCTTGAAAGTTGAAAGTGTGCCTAAAGTGTATATATACGATATTTATAATATATATGTATAATCAATTTTTTTTTTTGCTGGCTAGCTTGAAAGTTGAAAGTGTGCTTAAATTGTATACTGTATATACAGTATATACAAACAGTGTATATATATATATATTTTTTTTTTTCTCTTTATTATTTTTTTTTTTGTTGGCTAGCTTGGAAGTTGAAAGTGCGCCTAAAGAGTGCATAATAGATTTTTTTTTTTTTTTTTTACTGGCTTTTTTTTACTGTAGAAGGTGTGCTGGATTGCTGGATACCGTACAACACACCTCTAACCAGCCAGCAAAAAATAAATAAATATATTTTATATATATGTACTGTATATAATACATATATATATATATATATATATATTTTTTTTTTTTAATTCTGTTTTTAACTACGCATTTTATTGCGCATTGATGCAATATATATTTTCGTTCGTGGAATTATCATATAGTACATTCATGTTTTTTTTTTTATCATAACCGTTAACTGGTTCAGCAAATGAGCGCATACTGTACCTTTGCCACAAACTCCTTCTGCTTTTTAGCACCCGGCAACGGCAAGAGAGAGGAATGCCAAGACAGGTCAGAGGTCATTGCACCAGAATAGAGCCGCGTGGTTTCGATGACCGGACAGACGCGTGCTGAGCATTAGCCCAGGCTGCTGTAGCGTTAGGCGTGCCTATGTACCTCACAGCTGCCTTGGCCACAAATGTCTTTCTTTTTTTTTTTTCAAACAAAAATACCGTGACCTCTAAATGTGACCTTTACGGGTATAAGTGTGCCAGGGGTCTCCCTCTGCGCATAGTGACAAAACAGGATAGTCACTTGGGGAAACAGGAAGTTTCAAAAGGACCCTGATTAAATTTCTGGGCCTGCTGGGAATAAAAGACAGTTCTCCTTGGGCCAGAGTGACAGCAGAATGGATAACTATACAAAGTGTAGTGACACTTGCAAAAAAAAAAAATCTGCTAAAATGTGTGCATAATATTCAAAGTTTATCTCATGAATAAAACATAGGAACAGAATGAAGTAATTGCTATGATTCAGGAGGGGGCGAAAAAAAAAAAGCTGAAAGAATTGCTAGCTGATAATGAATAAAAATAACGATGAGTAAAATATTTGTCTTGTGACAAACTGAGCATAAAATGTACAAAGATATTGAAAAAACAGGGAGAAAAATTGGACTCCGTGATTTGAATTGCAATGGAGGTTCTGAACTGAAATAAACAAACTAAGCATGGCCTTACTTTCTCTTTCTCTGTATTTGTTAGGATGGCCAAACACATATACAATTTAAAAAATTAATTAGGGTTACTATCAGGGTTACTTCTTTGCAACAACTGTTTTTTATTTTGTAAGCAACATCATTTTTACTGCTATAATTTTATTATTTATATTATTAAAATATATGTGTATATGTGTGTGTGTGTGCGTGTATGCGTGTATATATATATATATATATATATATACTTTTTTTACATTTTGAAGACTCATCTATATTGTGTAGTGCATTTTAGAATTTTAGTCTTTTGTGTAAAAAAAAAAAAAAAAAAATATATATATATATATATAAAATCGATAACAGTAGGAGAGTCTTATACCATGCAAACCATCAATTAACACAAGATATGCTGTTTACCCTTTATTGGATAAAATTCAAGCTTTCTGGACCCATTAAGTCCCTTCCTTGTGAACTGTGAAAAAAAGACTGAAGAAGAAATTTAAAGGGTGTAGACATATTTAATCTTGAATTAAATAAATAATACATATTAATAATCAATTCATTAATTTAATCCAGTTGGTTAATAATGGGCATAAAAAAATTCAAACTTTCGAAACTTTAGGTAGGTATGTATGTATGTGTATTATCGAGTATTCTCAAAGTGATACACATACATTAGTAAATCTAAGGTTAGTAGTGACCTTCCTGAACTAGAATTATTTTAATTATTTTTTAAGTATTTGAAACAACCTACTATAATTTTTCATAACTAACATACTCCATGAAAAAAAATTTTTTTAGATTTTTTTTATTTTTATAATTGCACTATATGGGCCGTTTCATTTTATGAATACAGAAAAGAGTGTATGAGAGTAATAAATATGAGTTTTTTATGACGCATGGTTTCTCAAAATATATTAACATCAAAAAGGAAAAGAAGCATATTTTTTTCCCCTGACATTGCCCTAAAGAATATCAATATGTTTGATCTGACTTTTCTGTATACAGTGGCACCATATGAATGCAAAAAAATGCAAAAGTTCAAAACAAGCCATGTTTTACTCATATGGATTTCTTCAAAGCTATTTTTCTACTTGTGTAAAAAATATTTAAAAATAAGTCTGATAAGATTTAAAAAACAGCTGATTCTCAGAGTCCTCGGTAGTCTAGTAGCACAAGTCAACCCCAAGAAATCAGATCTCAGAATAATATAAAAAAAATATGAAAGTGGTTTGCTAAAAGACTGTGTTTTAATGGTAATCAATTAAACCAGTTAAAAAAATGTAAGCAAATAATTTATTGTCTCATCATAAAGAGGAGCTTCAGTCTCCCCCCAAAAAAATAAAAGTCGGCAGCTAAAAATACTGTATCTCCTGACTTTTAATATAAGGACACTTACCTGTCCAGGGATCCAGTGCTGTGCTCACCCGAGCCGATTCTTTAACGGGCTTCAGGTTCAGATGCCTGCATCTTAACGAAGGGAACTTTGTGAATGTCCCACAGTCTTCTGGAACCTGTGATGTGTCCAGAAGCCTGCGGGCGATGGGTGGGGGATGTGAACTTCCAATCAAAACCAGGTACCCCCCCCCCAAAAAAAACGTAGTGTCAAATTTAGAAAAGGGGGAGCGGAGGGGCGGTTGCTGACCTTTTGAGTGAAGTTTGCTTGATTAGCATTCCTTTTCATCATAATTTTAGAAACTTCTTCCAGTTATTTATTTATTTTTAGGTGTCTTTTGTAGCTTTTTCATGACTATTTAAACATGAATGTAGAAAGGTGAGGTTAGAAATCTTAAAAAAGTACATCTCTTTATTGCCTTTTCAGAAAATTCTATTCCTGGTATTTTTTATTTATTTATTTATTTTTTTGTGGGCAGGGAAAAAAAAATCACCATTAGACCTTATATGAAAATGCAAAGTGAAATGAGAAAAACTCCAGCAAAAACTGCTCAGATAAGCTCAATTGGCTTGGCGAGGTCTGTAGTTTTTAGGTCTGACCCGTAAATTTGCACCAGGGCTAGAGATGAGCTTGGATTTGGCTCCCAACCCAAGATTGGAGTGATAAGGAGCCTGTAGATGTAACAAATATTGCTGCTCCCACATACAGATAGTACTATCAAATATACTCAAAGCAAGCATTTTAAAAATGATACTTTTTGGTTTGATGATCTGCAATAAGCAGATAACCCTCACTAGATATAGATTTAAATATTAAAGGACCCAACCTATCAATGTAGCTTGCACACTAAAATACTTACCTTCATCCCTGCTCCTGAATTGTTGCCACCTGCTTGGCCCTGTCTGGTAGTGCACAGCCTTAGCAAGAGAAAAAGAAACAAAAAAGCACACAAGGGCGCACTGGCCTACCACATTATCCTCAGTAAAAATGTGTTTAATAAAAATCATAAAAACATACTCACAAACAGATTCAGATAACAAGCATTTCCAGTACTGGAACGGCTACGTGTCCAATCCACCGTCTCCTACTGGTATCCTAGATAAGCTGGCTAACGCGTTTCGAGGCCACAGAGACTCTGAGGAAGAGGATGTGGCCTCGAAACGCGTTAGGCAGCTTATCTAGGATATCAATAGGAGATGGTGGATTGTTTTTGAGTATGTTTTTATGATTTTTATTAAACATGTTTTTACAGAGGATAATGCACTAGGCCAGTGCGCCCTTGTGTGCTTTTTTGTTTCTGTTATCGGGACTTCCCCAGTCCATCAGGTGGCAGCACGGTGGCGTATTACCCGGTATTGACACAAGCAGATATCCCCTCCTCACCACTGCAGAGAAGATCCTCTCCTTGAGCGCAGGAAAGAACTAGTACTTTGGCTGTGCTTTAGCAAGAGAAAAATCCTGGCCAGGTTCTCTACCTAGTGCTGTTCATGTCTAGTATAGTCCATATTCATGGTGACCCCCAACCATCAAGTTGAGTATTGACCATCTATAGGAATGAATAGGGCCATGACATGCATTAGGTGCAGGTATTGAAGGGGATTGGGGTGCATAAAAGGACAAAAGCTTTCCTTAAAAAAAAATCAAAAGGATCCTATCCTTTTACCTTTGGAGCAAATGTCCTAAATTTTTTTTTTTGAGCCCTCAGTGCCAAAGTGAACCAAAAAAGTGCATGTGAACACACACAAAAAATGAAGTGCACTTAGGATGTGTCAAATGGTCCCCTCCCAAATTGGAAGGACCATTGTCTGACCCCACCAGGGTGGAAGACATCTGATAGGGGCAAGGCACACTTAGGTCCTCCTAGCCAAAGAGATAAGCGTACCCCGTTCCTCATGTTCTTTATTTTTTTTCTCTGAGCCCGCGATGCTTAAGTAAACACAAATAGTGCATGGGAGCACACAAAAAAAAGTGCACATAGAATGTGTTAAATGGTCCCCTCCCGAAAGAGTAGGGCCTTTCCCTGACCACCCAGGGTGCAAGACACCGGATGGGGCAAGTCACGCTTAGGTCCACGTCCACCTAACCAAAAGGCTCAGCAGACCCCGTTGCTCATGATCTTTGTTTTTTTTTTCTGAGCCTGCGGTGCTTAAATAAACACAAATAGTGCATGGGAGCACACAAAAAAAGTGCACATAGGATGTGTTAAATGGTCCCCTCCCGAAAGAGTAGGGCCTTTCCCTGACCCCCCAGAGTGCAAGACTCTTGATGGGGGCACCCCAGAAGACGTCTATGCTGACGAAACGCGTTGGGTGGGAACCACATGCCTATCGCAGTTTTCTTTTATACGTTTTATTGCCGGCTATTATTTGTTCCTGTATCGGTGGAATAAAATTGGTGTGTTTTACTACACAATGTGGAGTGGTTTCTTTTCTTCGTATGTTTCCTGGTGAGGTCTGATGCCAAGGGTAGCCTTACTTCCAACGCTACTAAAGGGACCACCAAAGAGGAGAAGTCCACCAGCACCACCAACGAGGATACTGCCAATACTCATTGTGGAGTTTTCCACTCCAAGCCTGTATGGTCCACTGTTCGTACGACCAAGTGTACCCAACCCACTTGGTAAGAGTCCACCTTTATTACTTTTTAGAAGATTTGTCGCACAAGTTATTGCAACCTCTAATGCTTTACATCGGGAAATTGGATGACATCATACCACGGATTTGATTCATGCACATTTCACTTGCCTTTGTGCTCACCTTTATTGTTGTGTTTTGGACGTTTTTGGATTTATTTTCTATTTATAACCTATATTTAATATAAGTCACTAACCATCACTGGTTTCATATGGACATTGTCACTTTCATGATTGACCTCCACAGGTTTAATATATGGACTGGAACTTTGAATCAGTTAAGTGATCTCGTTACACGAGTACAATTCTTTTTTAGCGCAACACTTTTTATATTTTCTTTTGTTGCATTTGGTCGAATGCTGTGTCTGCTACTTTAACATAACCATTAGAGCGATAGTTTCTATCTTTTGTTTACCTGATGGGGGCAAGGCACGCTTAGGTCCACCTAGTCCAGTGGTTCTCAACTCCGGTCCTCTGAACCCACTAACAGGCCAGGTTTGCAGGATAACTGAAATGCATCACAGGTGATATAATTTGCTGCTCAGTGATTGCAGTATTCTAGTCTGCATCTTCCCAAGGCAATACTTAAAATCTGGCCTGTTGGTGGGTCCTGAGGACAGGAGTTGAGAACCGCTGACCTAGTCAAAAGGCTCAGCAGACCCCGTTGCTCGTGATCTTTGTTTTTTTTTTCTGAGCCTGAGTTGCCAAAGTGAACCAAAATATAGCGCATGTGAGCACACACAAAAAGAGTGCACTTAAGATGTGTCAAAGGGTCCCCTTCTGAAAAGGAAGGACCCTTCTCTGATTCCCTGGGGTGCAAGACACCTGAAGGGGGCAAGGCACACTTAGGTCCACCTAGCCAAAAGGCTCAGTGAAGTCCCGCACCAACCGAAGTTGACCAACAAGTACTAGATGAGGGGCTCTCCAGTACAGAGGCCCCCAAGGCAGGTAAGGACGGAACCTAAGGGCTACAGATCCTCCCCCTACACCTCAGGTTAGTTCTGAAGACCCACACCCTACAATCCCAGTCAGGGCTGGTGCAAGGATTTTTGACACCCTAGGCGAATCTTCATTTTGCCGCCCATTTGGCTCCGCCCCCGACTCCACGCCCTTGTCCTGTCAATGTATACGATGAAGGTGGCAGAGGTGGAGATTTTTGCAGAGCCTCTTTACACATTTCTTTAGCCGTGGTCCACAGGCCCTCACCTGTGCCCCTGGATCCGCCTCTTTTTACCGCCCTGGTGTGCTGCCAGCCGTGGCTCTCCAGAGACATGAGTGATCGATGCAGAGCAATGAAGGATCAACAGCGGATGGGCGCCCTGGGTGGCAGTGGCACCCTAGGCGGCCGCCTACTCCGCCTAGTGGTAGAGCCGGCCCTGATCCCAGTACAAAAATATGCAGAGTGACATACACGTGAAGAAAAAATAAAGACGAGAAAGTTAAAAAAAGGTGCCAGTGCAGGAGCAAATGTCCTTTATGCTGCATTTAGTGCTCCAAAGTCCACCAATCCTGCTTTCTGATACATTTTGAAGGTCATACTCATGCCTGGATATAGAAGATACAGTTAGAGGGGATTACCGTCCAACAGTAAAGGTGTATCATGATGTACAGATGGTTCCTTATTACAAATCTCAGCCAAGGACCTCCATTTACTGACACCTGACATAGAAGTGTGGCCAAGCTGTGGGCAGTTTGGCCTTGCCCGTATAAAGGGTCACCATACGTGTCATGGTGAATCTGCCTTTATTCAAACAAGCTGGCTCTTCTTCTGTCATTATCCTAGTGGCAGAAGGGACTGCTGACCTTCGACCTTGGTGGTTTTACATAGGTCATCTGTCACATCCCAATCAATGGCCCGCAGAACAACCTTTTTAACCCTGCATTGCCAGCTGTGTGCTTCCGAGCCATGCGGCTCTCCTCTTTTCCGCCCTCGTAGAGTTAAATGACCAATTTTTTAAATACAGCAGAGCTGATGAATGCCCACTTGTCCACTCTTCCTCGTTAAATCTCTGCATTATTTAACCTGGATTTTCACTGGACCATATGTGTTTGGACTGTTAAGAGATAACATTTACATATATGGAATTGGCTAATGGTTTTTTATTAGAATTTATGTGAGCATGAATATTTTAAAGCCAGATTTAAATACAATAGAGAATAAAATAAGAGCAGCAAAATGACACTATATGGCAGGTTTTGGGCTGGGAGCATACAATCGATTTTGTGTCGCAACTAATATGGCTAACGATTAGTCACCTTCACTGGAACACATGACAAGCAATGGAAGCAAACTCATGTGCGATTGGTTGCAGGTCGATATCACACGCTCCGTATCACTTGCATTGCGGACAACTGACGCGGTATTTTTAACTTCATTATTTTAATTTCAATAGGAGGAAGCAATGAATAGCAAATTTTGCATTAAGCAATTTCATGCAATTTTCTTTCATTTGCGACTTTTTTGGATTTGCAGACAAAAGTAGCAATGAGAAACCCAACTTTTCTCATAGGAAAGCTTTGGTTTTAACCGCTTCCCCTCCGGGCCATTTCTGGCACCCCTCTCCTACATGTAAAAATCATCATTTTTTTCTATAAAATTACTCAGAACCCCCAAACATTATATATGTTATTTTTAGCAGAGACTAGGGAATAAAATGGCAATCATTGCAACTTTTTATATCACACGATATTTGCGCAGGAATTTTTCAAACACATTTTTTTTTTTTTGAAAATAATCAATTAATGAATTAACCACTTCAGCCACGGGAGGATTTCACACTTTAGGTCCGGAGCACTTTTTGCGATTTGGCACTGCGTCGCTTTAACTGACAATTGCGCAGTCGTGCGACGTTGTATCCAAACGAAATTTGCGTCCTTTTTTTCCCACAAATAGAGCTTTCTTTTGGTGGTATTTGATCACCACTACGTCATTTCTGATCGCCGCTATAAACAAAAGAAGAGCGACAATTTTGCAAAACAACCCAAATTTCTTACTTTTTGCTAAAATACAAATCAAAAAAAAAAAATATAAAAAAACATTTTTTTCAACGGTTTTGGCCGATTTTATATTCTTACTCATATTTGTGATAAAAAAAATCACGGCGTTTATTGATTGGTTTGCGCAAAAGTTGCCGTGTTTACGGATGATGAGAATTAATTTCTGGGGTTTTTATTTTTTATTTATTTTTTACTAGTAATGGCGGCAATCTGCGCGGTACTGTGATATTGCAGCGGCCATGTCGGACCATTTTGACACTTTTTTGGGACCATTGGCATTTATACAGCGATCAGTGCTATAAAAATGCACTGATTACTGTGTAAATGCCATTGGCAGTGAAGGGGTTAACCTGCAGGGGGCGCTCTAAGGGTTAACTGTGTTCCCTGGGCGTGTTCTTACTGTATGGGGGCTGCCCTAGCAGGGGAAGGGGAGTGATCACAGCTTCCATATACAGGAAGGCTGTGATCATAGTCCTTCCCCCCTCACAGAACGGAGATCCGTGTTTACATACGCAGACCTCCGTTCTTTCACTCCAGGGGGGGGGGGGCAGCCAGCGGGTAGCCAGCGGCGATTGAGTCCACCGCACCCGCTCCCTGGCCCCCCCGGAACACAGTGAGCGCGCGGGCATGCCTCACAGTGCTCGATCTGGCAGCCGCCGTCGTATGACGGCGGTTTGCCTAGCAGAGCCATCTTGTCGGCAAGTGGTTAAAAAAATACAAAACAGTAAAGTTAGCCCAATTTTTTTGTATATTATAAAAGAGGATGTTATCCCGAGTAAATTTATATCCAACATGTCATGCTTTAAAATTGCAAACACTCGTGAAATTGCGCCAAACTTTGGTACTTAAAAATCTCCATAGGCGACACTTTGACATTTTTTACAAGTTACATATTTAGAGTTACAGAGGAGGTCTAGTGCTAGAATTGTTGCTCTCGCTCTAACGCACGCGGCGATACCTCACATGTGTGGTTTGAACACCGGTTACATATGTCGGAGGGGCTTACGTATGTGTGTTCGCTTCTGTGCGAGAGCACGCGGGGACAGGGGCACTTTAATTTTTTTTTATTATTATTATTTATTTTACTTTTATTTTTTTATTTTTACACTGTCTCTCTAAAAAAAAAATGTTGATCACTTTTATTCCTATTACAAGGAATGTAAAAATCCCTTGTTGAATGGTGCGTGACAGGTACTCTTTATGGAGAGATGTTATCTCTCCTCCAGGCTGGAAAGACCGAGATCAGAAAAAAAAATTACAATCCCGGCCTTTCCAGACGCGATCACGGCTTTGTTTACTAAAGCCGGCCCGGACATGACGTCATAACTTTGCGCCCCGGCCCCCTAGGATCATAGAGATGACTGGTGACCACATGGTCACCAGTCACCTCTCTGATCAACTTCCGGCGGCGACAGATTTAGTTTCCGGGTTGCCGATGGTACAGGCGGCCTGGGAGAAGCACCGAATGGCGGCGGGAGGGGGTGTCCCCTCCCGTTGCCTATAAGAAAGATCAAGTGGCTGAACTGCCGCTATGATCGTTCGTATTTTCAGCGGCCAAAAAAAACGATATCTGAATGGTGCCTATAGCTGCTGGCACCATTCAGATATCACCACTCAAAGCCCAGGATGTCCATGGACATCCTATGGACAGGCAGTGGTTAAAGCCCAATTTATTTTTATTTTTGGACCCTCACTTTCACTGCACCTGGAGCCCACCCAGTTGTGTGACATTAGCAAATTAACATTCGCTAATGTCTTCCTGTTTCTCCTCCTGGCCAATCAGGAAGCAGGTCCTGAGATCCGATTGGCCGGGAGTACTAAGACCCGATTGGCCGTGAGTCCTAAGTTCTGATTGGCCAGGAGGAGAAGTGACCGCCGGAACTCAGGAGGGGATACAGGGGGAGAAGCCATTACCTAGATGGGGGTAAGTGCGGGGCTGGTGGGTGATGGGTGAGCGATGTGGCAATCGAGCGATGGCAGGTGGGGGGGAGTGGCAATCGATCGAGCAAGCGCCGGGGGGTGGGGGATGTTTGGTTTGTTGGCTGGCTAGTGCGGTCACAGGCCACCTCACCAGGAAAATTGAGCACCAGCCACCACTGCTCCTAGGTCTGAGCTCTACAATCAGCAGGGGGCATGAACTTTGCTAATCTCAGAGCTATGGGTCTGATTCAGCAAACAACATGTTGGACCTCTGTAGATAGACCACTGCTTCCACACAGAGAGCAAGGGTTTGACAGAGGATTGACCCAACTCTCAAGGCTGAGCTAGAGCTCTCCAATCAGTAGGGAGCGTGAACATTTTCTGATTGCAGAGTTATAGGTCTGGTTCAGCATGGGGCATATAGGAACTCTGCAGATAGACCACTGCTTCAACACAGATGACAAGGTCTTGATTGAGGCTTGACATAACCCCTGTTAGCCAGAGCTAGATTTCTTCAATCAGCAGGGAGCATGAACGTTGCTAAATGCTGAGTTATACGTTTGACTCAGCAGGGGGCGCCTCAGACCTCTGTAGATAGACCACTGCCTCTTCACAAAGGCTTGACAGAGCATTGATATGACTCCTTCTTAATCTGAGTTAGAGTTCTCTATTCAGCAGGGAGCATGAACGTTGCCAATTTCAAAGCTTTAGATCTGGTTCAGCACGAGGGAGCATGAGCATTATTAATTTCAGAGCTATGGAGCAGGGAGCATGTTAAACCTCTGCAGATAGACCACTGCTTTCACAAGGAGAGCAAGGGTTTCACACAACCCCTCTTTAGTCTGAGCTAGAGCTCTCAAATCTGCAGGGACCATTAGCGTTGCTAATTTCAGAGCTATGGGTCTGATTCAGCAAAGAGCATGTTGGACCTCTGAAGATAGACCACTGATTCAACACAGAGCGCAAGGGTTTGACAGAGGTTTGACATTACCCCATTACCTCCCTGCTGATTGGAGGCTAGAGGCCTCCAATCAGCAGGGAGCATGAGCATTGCTGATTGCAGAGTTATATGTCTGACTCAGCAGGGTCAGGACCTCTGCAGATAGACCACTGCTTCCACACCGAGATCAAACGTTTGACAGAGGATTGCCGCAACCCCTCCTTAACTGAGCTGGAACCCTCCAATCAGCAGGGAGCATAAGCATTGCTAATTTCAGAGCTATAGGTCTGATTCATCAAGGAGCATGTTGGGTCTCTGCAGATAGACCACTGTTTAAAAAAGAGCAAGGGTTTCACACAACCCCTCTTTAGTCTGAGCTAGAGCTCTCCAATCTGCAGGGAGCATGTGTAGCTAATTTCAGAGCTATTAGTTTGATTCACTAAAGAGTATGTTGGAACTCTGCAGATAGACCACTGCTTCCACACAGAGATCAAACATTTGACAGATGTTTGACATGACCCCTCCTTAGTCTGTGCTAGAGCCCTCCATTCAGCAGGGAGCGTAAGCGTTGCTAATTTCAGAGCTATAGGTCTGATTCATCAAGGAGCATGTTGGACCTCTGCAGATAGACCACTGCTTCCACACAGACAGCAAGGGTTTGACACAACCCCTCTTTAGTCTGAACTAGAGCTCTCCAGTCAGCAGGGAGCATGAACATTGCTAATTTCAGAGTTATGGTTCTGATTTTGCAAAGGGCATGTTGGACCTCTGCAGATAGATCACTGCTTCCATGCAAAGAGCAAGGGTTTGACATTACTCCTCCTACGTCTGAGCTACAACTCTCCAATCAGCAGGGAGCTTGAGCATTGCTGTTTACAGAGCTATAGGTCTGATTCATTAGGGGGCATGTCGGACCTCTGCAGCTATCCCACTGCTTCCACAGTAATTAATAGTTCCTCCCTATGAATCACACTGCATTTCCTACATCAGTAAGCAGGATTCACGACCCGTGACCTCGCTTTGTATAAATGAAAAAAACTTGCTCACCAATAGAGTATAATCACACATACATAAAATCGCATGATCAGGCAATTTTTTAAATTATGCAACTAACAATGTTTCCTGCCCTAGTAGTATTGATACACTATCTAGGGCAACCAATCAGAATTCCCCAATGGAGGTAAAAAAAAGAGGCGGAACTGCAAAATATTGTTATATGCACTGATATACTGATTCATCGAAAAAAGTAATACATTTGACCTAATGAATTTAGATATTATAGATTATAGTTGCAAAGAGCATTTATGCTGGATATCTACAATCAGGTCCATAAATATTGGGACATCGACACAATTCTAATCTTTTTGGCTCTATACACCACCACAATGGATTTGAAATGAAACAAACAAGATGTGCTTTAACTGCAGACTTTCAGCTTTAATTTCAGGGTATTTACATCCAAATCAGGTGAACGGTGTAGGAATTACAACAGTTTGTATATGTGCCTCCCACTTTTTAAGGGACCAAAAGTTAATGGGACAGATTAACAATCATAAATCAAACTTTCACTTTTTAATACTTGGTTGCAAATCCTTTGCAGTCAATTACAGCCTGAAGTCTGGAACGCATAGACATCACCAGACGCTGGGTTTCATCCTTGGTGATGCTCTGCCAGGCCTCTACTGCAACTGTCTTCAGTTCCTGCTTGTTCTTGGGGCATTTTCCCTTCAGTTTTGTCTTCAGCAAGTGAAATGCATGCTCAATCAGATTCAGGTCAGGTGATTGACTTGGCCATTGCATAACATTCCACTTCTTTCCCTTAAAAAACTCTTTGGTTGCTTTTGCAGTATCCTTCGGGTCATTGTCCATCTGCACTGTGAAGCGCCGTCCAATGAGTTCTGAAGCATTTGGCTGAATATGAGCAGATAATATTGCCCGAAACACTTCAGAATTCATCCTGCTGCTTTTGTCAGCAGTCACACCATCAATAAATAAAAGAGAACCAGTTCCATTGGCAGCCATACATGTCCACGCCATGACACTACCACCACCATGCTTCACTGATGAGGTGGTATGCTTTGGATCATGAGCAGTTCCTTTCCTTCTCCATACTCTTCTCTTCCCATCACTCTGGTACAAGTTGATCTTGGTCTCATCTGTCCATAGGATGTTGTTCCAGAACCGTGAAGGCTCTTTTAGATGTTGTTTGGCTAACTCTAATCTGGCCTTCCTGTTTTTGAGGCTCACCAATGGTTTACATCTTGTGGTGAACCCTCTGTATTCACTCTGGTGAAGTCTTCTCTTAATTGTTGACTTTCACACACATACACCTACCTCCTGGAGGGTGTTCTTGATCTGGCCAACTGTTGTGAAGGGTGTTTTCTTCACCAGGGAAAGAATTCTTCGGTCATCCACCACAGTTGTTTTCCATGGTCTTTCGGGTCTTTTGGTGTTGCAGAGCTCACCGGTGCGTTCTTTCTTTTTAAGGATGTTCCAAACAGTTGATTTGGCCACACCTAATGTTTTTGCTATCTCTCTGATGGGTTTGTTTTGTTTTTTTCAGCCTCATGATGGCTTGCTTCACTGATAGTGACAGCTCTTTGGATCTCATATTGACAGTTGAAATGAACTCTGGACCTTTTATTTGCGCCTTGTAAATGGGATAATGAGGGAATAACACACACCTGGCCATGGAACAGCTGAGCAGCCAATTGTCCCATTAATTTTGGTCCCTTAAAAAGTGGGAGGCACATATACAAATTGTTGTAATTCCTACACCGTTCACCTGATTTGGATGTAAATACCCTCAAATTAAAGCTGAAAGTCATCAGTTAAAGCACATCTTGTTCATTTCATTTCAAATCCATTGTGGTGGTGTATAGTGCCAAAAAGATTAGAATTGTGTCGATGTCCCAATATTTATGGACCTGACTGTATAATGATATGGACTGGGTAATGTGTTAGGAATGAAAGGATGCCACATTGTTTGATGGAGATGAAAATTATCAACCTACAGAGGGCTGAATTCAAAGACACCCCCAAAATCAAAGTGAAAAAATGATACACCAGGTTAGTCCATTTTACTAAAATCTGATTGCAACAACTCAAAATGGTACTCAGCAGGGGCGTTGCT
>BLSH010036417.1:232538-244988 GCA_018402905.1 Glandirana rugosa
TATGATACATGTCCAACGTCTCAAATTCTCACGCGATACATGTCCCACGTTACGAGTCCTCACACGATACATCTCCTGCGTACCGAGTCCTCAGGCGATACATGTTCCACGTCTGATTCTTTACATGAAACATGTCCCACGTCCCAATTCCTCACGGGATAGACAATATAAGAGACTCAACACTCTCTGTACCTGGTGTGAAGATTCTACCGAAGGTATGGGGAACTGGGAACAGTAGTGAGGACTCACCTCGGTCGGAATTTCTCTGTCACGTACACCTTGGAAACAATATGTGGAATACAGGGGACGGAGTGGGTGGATTCTATAAGGGGCGGGACTTGTTAAAAGTAGGAGGGGTCAAAGGGAAGGGCGGGGCCTGGCGCCCCCCCATCCAAAACTTCACCAGCCGCCACTGGTATCCTGTATACATAGTGTTATAACTGAAAGGTTCCACATGCACTGTCTCTTTAAGGCTGGCTCCACTCAGGAGTGATGACAAGGGTCAAGGGGTATGGAAGCCATCTTAGAAGTGTGGTCCATGTCTCTCACAACTCAGAGAATATAACAGATAGGGCACTCCTTAACCCTGCACCCTGTACAAAGTACATTTCTTAGTCTGCACCTTGTACATAGCGGACTCCTGAGCCATGCGTCCTCTACATAGCACACTCCTGAGCATTGCACCCTGTACATAGCGCACTCTTAAACTCTGCAACCTGTACATAGTATACTCTTGAGCCCTGTGTCCTGTACATAGCTCACTCCTGAACCCTGCACACTGTACATTTCTTAATGCTGCACCTAATACATAGCACATTCCTTAACTCTGCACCCTGTACATAGCGCACAACTTAACTCTGCACCCTGCACATAACATACACCTTAACTCTGCACCCTGTTCATAGTGCACTCCTTAGCTCTGCACCCTGTACATAGCACACTCCTTAACTCTGAACCCAGTATATAGAGCACTCCTTAACTCTTTGTGCTTGTGTGTGTGCATATATATAGTATCTCACAAAAGTGACTACACCCCTCACGTTTTTGTAAATATTTTATTATATCTTTTCATGTGACAGTAAAGTAGTGAGTGTGCAGCTTGTATAACAGTGTACATTTTCTGTCCCCTCAAAATAACTCAACACACAGCCATTAATGTCTAAACTACAAAAGTGAGTACACCCCTAAGTGAAAATGTCCAAATTGGGCTCAATGTATCAATATTTTGTGTGGCCACCATTATTTTCCAGCACTGCCATAACCCTCTTGGGCATGGAATTCACCAGAGCTTCACAGGTTGCCACTGGAGTCCTCTTTCATTCCTCTATGACGACATCACAGAGCTGGTGAGTGTTAGAGACCTTGCGCTCCTCCACCTTCCATTTGAGGATGCCCCACAGATGCTCAATCGGGTTTAGGTCTGGAGACATACTTGGAGAGTCCATCACCTTAAACCTCAGCTTCTTTAGCAAGGCAGTGGTCATCTTGGAGGTGTGATTGGGGTCGTTATCATGTTGGAATACTGCCCGGTGGCCCAGTCTCCAAAGGGAGGGGATCATGCTCTGCTTCAGTATGTCACAATACATGTTGGCATTCATGGTTCCCTCAATGAATTGTAGCTCCCCAGTGCCGGCAGCACTCTTGCAGCCCCAGACCATGACACTCCCAACAGGCAAGAAACACTTGTCTTTGTGCTCCTCACATGGTTGCCGCCACACACGCTTGACACCATCTGAACCAAATAAGTTTATCTTGGTCTCATCAGACCACAGGACATATTTCCAGTAATCCATGTCCTTAGTCTGCTTATCTTCAGCAAACTGTTTGCAGGTTTTCTTGTGCATCATTTTTAGAAGAGACTTCCTTCTGGGACGAGAGCCATGCAGACCAATTTGATGCAGTGTGAGGCGTATGGTCTGAGCACTGACAGGCTGACCCCCCCACCCCTTCAACCTCTACAGCACTGCTGGCAGCACTCATATGTCTATTTCCCAAACCTCTGAATATGACGCTGAGCACGTACACTCAACTTCTTTGGTCGGTCATGGCAAGGCCTGTTCTCAGTGGCACCTGTCCTGTTAAACCGCTGTAAGGTCTTGGGTCACCATGCTGCAGCTCAGTTTCGGGGTCTTGGCAATCTTTTTATAGCCTTGGCCCTAGACCATCTTTCTGTAGAGCAACAATTATTTTTTTCAGATCCTCAGAGGGTTCTTTGCCATGAGGTGCCATGTTGAACTTCCAGTGACCAGTATGATAGAGTGAGAGCGATAACACCAAATTTAACACACCTGTTCCCCATTCACACCTGAGACCTTGTTGCCAGGGATTTAGACATTAATGGCTGTGTGTTGAGTTATTTTGAGGGGACAGCAAATTTACACTGTTATACACGCTGTACACTCACTACTTTACATTGTAGCAAAGTGTATTTTCTTCAATGTTGTCACATGAAAAGATATGAGATAAGATAGGGTGTACTCAATTTGTGAGATACTGTATATATATATATATATACAGACACACGTGTTTGTGCTTTGGGGTGCACACCCTAATGCAATAATAGGCTGCGCACATGTATGATTATGAAGATGAGGATAGAGGATAGAGGATAGTGTTTCATTAGTTTACGATAAAGCTAAATAGTGCAGCGCTGATAAACTTCAAAGATATTCCCATTCAGAGGTACCATAAATTGTGAATAGACACAATATAGTGCATAGTAGTAAAAAAACATATGTTGAATAAACAACCTTAATGTGCAATAAACATCAAACTTGTAAAGCAAAAGATGTGCAAAAAATGTCCAAATTGAGTCCATATATATATGCGTTAGAATAATATAATCCAATATAATACAATTTTTGTACTTTACCAAAGACAACTGGGCAGTGCTGACACCATTTCTTGCTTTTCAGTTCAGTGCATTTCTGGCAGGGTCTATAAAGAGATAAAACCTAGGGAAATGGCTGTACATGTATTGCAGAGATGTATTAATTTTTTTTTTAATGGAAGGAATTTTAAAAAATAGGTGCAGGAACAGGGATGGAGCATGCTTATTATGGTGCTAAAAATAAATGTGCCTTATGGACATTAACATGGTACTGCTTTTTTTTTTTGCTTTACAATCCCATGTGCAGCTACGTTGTACATCTTCCTATGAGAATTTTAAGATCAAAGATCAGAGAAGTGATGAACTCATAAAGCTACTAATGGAAGATGGGGCACGGCCAGGTCAGGGCACACCGCACTCCGCTCTGACAGCGAATACAGAAGAGGAGGGGACCCAGGTACTAGCTTATACAGTCATCTTCCCTCTGAAAACAAACGTCATTTTTTACATAAAATAAATGTGTTGGATTAAACAAAATGCACAGTGTTCTTTTTTTCACATATTTCTTTATTGAGGTATTATATTCAGTAATTTTTAAATTATTTTTATTTTGTTTAAAAAATATTGCTTATACATCTGCAAGCTACCAAGTGGAAGTGTGAGTCTTATTGGGATTTCAAATAATGCAGTTCTAATAGCAGGATTTCAGATTACACATCCATGCAGCTGAATGACTCGGAGGAAGGACACCCCTTTCACCCCTTCAGTGACAGAGAATGCCATCTATCAACAACCTGAAGAAGTCAACAAGTCCTGAGCTAGTGCTAGGCTTTCTTATTTGACAGCCCAGTATGTAAGCAGGGGATTTTCCCCCTGCATCTGCATGTTCTGCACATAGGAATATTAAGATAGAAGGGAGGCTAATGGGAAGTAGTAGTCGGGTGCTGCTAGCATGTGAGGCATAGGGGACTTATGCCGTCTATACATGGATTGAAATTTGGCCAGTTCAGCAAGGACCGGCTACATTTTGATCCATGTATCCTGGTTTTACTCAAGCCAATCGATTGATCGACTTGCCTTTTGGGTTTTTCCCAAACGATTAGTGCCGCCGGTTATAATCGAGAACACTAATCAATGTGTTCTTCCAGCAGGGAAGGCAGCGGGAGTGATCCCCCCCGTGGTGGTCAGAAAATGGCATAATCTATGGCCTGCCTTAGAGAAATAATCCCTCTGAGACTAGCCCTGAAGCTATTTTAGAGAAGAAGACTTGAACTAAGGGATTCTGTTAAGACCTTTATTTGAAAAGGCTGAATGATACTTCCTTAATTGTTAAAAGAACTACCAAAGTCTATGAACAAAGGTGAAAGACCTACTGTTTCTACGTTCCTGATGGGGTTTACTTCCTCTATATTCCCCTGCAAAGTAGCCCATTATGTGTCACTTACCTGCAAACAAAGCCTGCAATGTCCAGCGATGTCCTCTGTGCTGGCAGCGTCCATCTACAGCCCCTCTTCCTTCCGAGGCCGCAATCTCCGGCTCCAGTCACGGCACGATCTCAGTGAAGAAACGGCACGGAGGTCGTTTCTGCACTGCGCATTTGTCGAAATGACATTGGCACATCTAATACACTGCATATCTCCTGAACCGTGCAGGTTTGGGAGATATGCAGGGCACCTACAGGTAAGCCTTATCATAGGCTTACCTGTAAGTTAAAGTGGTTGTCACGAGTTGACAACCACTTTAAATAAAGCATCTAAAAAGGCTGACCGTGTGGACAATCGTTTATTTGAAGAAGTGTACCTCAGACTAGGGATACTTGAGTAGCCAAGATGGCAGAACTCCTCCATACTACAGGTGTTTGATACCCCATCTCGTTCTTGTCTCAGGAAGACGAAGGGAGGTGCCCTAGGGGCCAACCAGGGGCCTGCTTGCAAGTATGCACTCCAAACATTGAGGAATGCAGCACCCTCTTTTATTGTGTAAATAAGAATTATAAATATATAAATTATATAAAATATTAATTTACAGATCCAAAAAAAAATGTGAGCTGTAGGTACAGTACAGTTGACTGAGACTGGAACGTTGTTTCAAGGGTTCCTATTAAAAAGGTTGAGAAAGGCTGGTGTAGAGTGTTTCACGGCTAATGTATGGAGACTCAGTGATTACAAAAATGAATTACTGCTCAGAGGTTCATACCATCTTCTTTAACCACTTGCCGACCGCCGATCAGCATCTGACGGCGGCAAAGTGGCTCCTTCCCGCAAAACGCCGTCATACGACGGCGGCTGCGGGAACGAGTTTAGTGAGCGCGCGCGCGCCGCCGGAGGCGCGCCCGCGCGCTCACTGTGTTCGGGGAGGGCCAGGGAGCGGGTGCGGCGGCTTCGATTGCCGCCGGCTACCCGCGATGGCCCCCCCCGGAGCGAAGGAGCGGAGGTCCGTGTAAGTAAACACGGACCTCCGCTCTGTGTGAGGGGGAAGGGCTGTGATCACAGCCTTCCTGTACGTGAAGGCTGTGACCACTTCCCTTCCCCAGATAGTGCAGCCCCCATACAGTTAGAACACGCCCAGGGAACATAGTTAACCCTTAGAGCGCCCCCTGCAGGTTAACCCCTTCACTGCCAATGGCATTTACACAGTAATCAGTGCATTTTTATAGCACTGATCGCTGTATAAATGCCAATGGTCCCAAAAAAGTGTCAAAATGGTCCGACATGTCCGCTGAAATATCGCAGTACCGCAAAAAATCGCAGATCGCCGCCATTACTAATAAAAAATAAAAAAAAAATAAAAACCCCAAAAATGAATTCTCATCATCCGTAAACGCGACCACTTTTGCGCAAACCAATCAATAAGCGCCGATTGCGATTTTTTTTATCGCAAATATGAGGAAGAATATAAATCGGCCAAAAACGGTGAAAAAAAATGTTTTTTTATATTTTTTTTTGGATTTGTATTCTAGCAAAAAGTAAGAAATTTGGGTTTTTTTGCAAAATTGTCGCTCTTCTTTTGTTTATAGCGGCGATCAGAAATGACGCAGAGGGGATCAAATACCACCAAAAGAAAGCTCTATTTGTGGGAAAAAAAGGACGCAAATTTCGTTTGGGTACAACGTCGCACGACCGCACAATTGTCAGTTAAAGCGACACAGCGCGAATCGCAAAAAGGGCCCCGGTCCTAAAGCTGGAAATCCTTCCGGGGCTGAAGTGGTTAAGGTAAATAAAAGGTGTTAAATAATGCAAAATCATTTTTTTCAATTGTGCAAGTAGCTACTTCCTCAATAAAAACCTGCAAATGCTAGTATACTGAATGATACTCAGCCTGAGCCCTTGGTGTTCACTAATTCCAGGATCAAATTCTCTGGGCCCACCTCAACCTAAGCCACACATATTGAAGACTAAGAGGGATGTTGCACTGGAAAGAATCATGTGGCCAGAGCCTGCAGTCCTGCCCAGAGGCCCTGTTATGATTGAATCCAGGCAATAAATGTGTTTCCTAAAAATTACTTCCTAAAAAAAAATATCGACTTGCGTAACGGTTTGCAGAAAATAACTCTTACATTGGGAATTGCTGGAGAGTATTTGTTAAGCTCTTTGCACCAAACTACAGGAGTAGAGAAGCATGTTTATAACTCTTTAATGGATAATTAATATAGATGTCATAATATTTCTCTATTGACGATTGTTGATTAATGAAATCTTTGAAAGCTTCATTGACTGGGGACCTGATGGTTGCTTGATTATATTTTTCAGCTCCTGGTGGACCCCCCTCCTCCCATCTACAAGCTGTACAAAACAGTCACCCACCCCACCCTTCACACCTAAAAAGCACCATTAGGAGAGATGACATCCCTGAAAGGATCCATCAAGTGGTTAGCACTCTTGGGTGTCTTTCATAGGCATGGACACTTGAGTGTACACCGGCTCCTCGGAAGAAAAAAATAGAAAGAAGACAAAGCTGCTATGAGTTAAAAGGCCACACGTCCTGGACAATAGGTTGCCCTGAAAAGCCTAAGCATGGGCTCTTTTGTTTAATACTTCAGGACTCTGTTGCCTTACAAGATTACATTAATGACAGAAGACACACCACTCCTGTTTGCTTTTTCTCAGTTCTGAGGTATTGAGTCGTTTTTCAAGTGGCACAAGTAGAAGATCCATGTCACTCCCCGCACCTTTTATCATGAAGACTTCAAACCTCGGAGCTGTGTGCACGGCCTCTAGTATCATCTCAAGTGGCTATTAGTCCATCTAACATATCCTTACTTTAATCTTAAGAGCAACATCACCCTCCTTAACTGTGCCATTACACTGACATGTTTTGTACACGGCCGTCAAGGCTTTTGTGACTAAGTGGATTCTATGTAGGTCTCCATAGCTGACCCGCAAGTCTATTAAGTGCTTAATGCCATCCTTGTAATAGATCTATTTAACGATGTTGCTCCCATGCTTGGAGGCCCAGAAGTCATTACAAAGACCCCAGGAAATAAAGGAAATCTCTCTCTCTTTGTCCTGAAGGCACCTGGATCATATGTGGTTGGAGAACTTGGTCCATCCTTTGTCCCAAGATGTCTTGCCTTGCTGTACAGATGAATTCTTGATGTAGAATGTTCAAGCAGTTTATTAATGCACCATAAGACTGGCCATTTTTCTGGTACAATCATTTTTAAAGATTTTCAAGACTGAATACATAACAGCTAATCACCCATGCAGGGGGGCATCGGCAATGGTATGTCAAAGGTCCAGTAAAAATAAGAATGTGCACAATTAAATTTAAGAACTAACACTCCCGAAATCTATTGTGTGGCTTTGCAGTCCAAGCCGCAGGCCACTAGCACTGGTGGAGTCAAGAAGTCCGGAAAGATACACACTTAAACTAAGAACTTAGAGAGGAGGAAAAGAAGTATAGAGAATCCAGGTAGAGATAAAAAATGGGAAGCAGAGAATAGGAGGGGGAGATAAAAATAAAAAAAAGGGCAGAGGAGGTTAGGGACAGGGGATGGAATGGGTGTAGGGCCCGGTACGGGGGGTTGCATCCCGCAGGCTCGGGAGGTGAGAAAGAGATAGGTCATAGGTTGCCCAAACTGGTCAGATACAGTGTAGGGAAGGCATATGCCAACCAGGCTTCCCAAACCTGTAGGAATTTGGAGTGGGAGTCATGCAGAATGCTAGAATTCTTCCCGTTAATCATCACAGTAATCATACTGTCTATCCCCGCTGCAAACAAGGCAGTTGGTTTCTTACAAGCTTGGGCTATCGTGCGTTTGGCAGAGAGGAACTATAGCTTCTGCTGATACGAAAAGAGGCCCTGAATGGGGCAATGTAATAAGGACAGTTTTGCATGCTTGCAAATATGCAGGTGAAACAGAGTATAGCGTAGCCCAAAAACCATACACCAAAATCCAGGTAAGGCATGGATAGGACCACCAGAAATGGAGAACTTCTCCGCATTGGCAACAGCCCCTAAAGCAACTGTCGCTGTATGAGGGGTTTGCTGGGCTGGGTACCAATACCGCCTCAGCAGGACTTTGTAAGGCTGGCCATTTTTATTATCCGTCTATGGCCAATGCCAGCTATCCGAATCTCTGAATCACAAAAGTAACAAATTTCAACTAATCCAAAATAAATTATAATTTAAAAAAACGAATTAATTTGTATCATTCAAATCCAAAATAATGTAATGACATAACCAATGATCCAAATTGATTTGGATCCATTTCATTTTTATGTTCCATTAACATTTTTCATTATTATAACTAATGCACTACATATGAAATAGAAATATATTGCCATAAATAACAACATTCAGATTCAAAGCGATGCCCACCTCTAAAAAAATCCACAAATATAATTGTCATATAAAAACAGTAATTATCATATAAAAGTTGTGACCAGCGTCCAAATGCACTTTTCACCAAACTGTATTCATGTAAAAAAAACAAACTGGTGCAGCCTTTAAATCATTGGTGCCAATGTACAATCTGTTCTCTAATATTTGGTGAAGAAATCACAGTGCTGTGCTCCCCTCCTATGTTCCCTCACTCACCAATAGTTTCAACCTGCAGAAAATACCCTGTGGGAGGGCGAAACCCATTAGATGAAGACTACCAGCGACGTCACATCTGGCTGGTGGAATGTCCAGTCCAGCGATCTTGTCTTTCTTTACATCTATTTTAAGTTAGTGTAACAAGTTCTTGTGTGCGCTTTTGATAAAATTGGATTCCGCTACGTGGGACCCTCTTGCCATCCTTTTTACATGTGAGAGATGCACCAATTTATGAATCCTAATTACAAGTCGAAGGAGTGGTGGAAAGTGAAGAAGCAGTGTCCATGAGTATTAAACACATCAGCAACCTAAGCGCTCATGACTCTTAGTGCTTTGCATAAGAGTCCACAACTGCTGGTGAGTGTGGGAACATCGGAGGGGAGCACGGACAGCACTGTGATTTCTGCACCAAATATTAGAGAAGAGATGGCACATTGGCACCAATGATATAAAAACTGCACCAGTTTTTTTTTTTATGAAAGCAGTTTGGTGTAGAGTACATGTGGACACTGATCACAATTTTTATATGATAACTGCTGTTTTTACATAGCAATTATATTTGTGGATTTGATATTTTGGCACTTATCAGAGATGGGCAGCACTGTGAGTCTGAACATTATTACTTAAGGTTTTAGAACTTTTGTTACAGCAACAGCTATTTTAGTTTTATTTTTTAATAGTTTTAGATTTTTTTAAATTTTTGATATATTCTTAAGGGGGTTCATAATCTGTAAAAAATATGTACAATAGAAAGTAAGTTGCGGTAAATATGGTGAGGTATAAAAGTGAAATAAGATAATGATTCCTACTTATTGTTTTTGGGTTGGATGGAGGTGGATCCATCAGAATCTCCAAATCATAACATAACAAACGAATCCAATTCATTTAGTTCCAATTGTTCTGCTACAATTCAGAGATTCTGATGGATCCACCTCTTTTCAACCCAAACAGAGTGCATAAGTAACCTCCCGAAATAATGAATTAACACGTTAAAACAAATATAGCCAATCTTCCAAAATAACTGCCAAATTACAAATGGATTTACAGCAACGAATATACAAAACTAATCCGAATATACAAAACAAATTCAGAAAACGAATCATTGTAACATAACAAATATGACGAAACAAAATTAACTTAACAAATAAATCAGAAACAAATCTAATCACATTTGTACGCTATGCACACCACCAATACGAGAAATTATAGATGATGTGATAGCGGACGAGGCTATGAAATCTGCTGTATCCAGAGCCCTATTCTCATTGGGTTGTAAACAATGATACGGTTTCTGGCTTTCCCTAAACCAGGGGTCTGTCCTTCACACTTTAGGAGGGCTGGACTGTGGCCATTGGGAATAGAAAAGGTCCTGACGCCAGTGGGAAAAAAATTCCCCATCTTTGGTGTCAGTGTGAGCAATTGTGCCCTATTGTTGGTGTTATTGGGAGGAATTGTGCCTCATCATTGGTGTCATTGGGTGGAATTGTGCCCCATCATTGGTGTCATTGGGTGGAATTGTGCCCCATCGTTGGTGTCATTGGGTAGGAATTGTGCCCCATCATTGGTGTCATTGGGTGAAATTGTGCCCCATCGTTGGTGTCATTGGATGGAATTGTGCCCCATCATTGGTGTCATTGGGTGGAATTGTGCCCTATCGTTGGTGTCATTGGGTACGATTTGTGCCCCATCATTGGCGTCATTCGGCCAAACTGTTGGTGTCATTATGAACAATTGTGCTCCATTCTTGGTGCCATTGGGTAAGATTTGTGTCTCACCATTGGCGTCATTCGGCCAAACTGTTGGTGTCATTGTGAACAATTGTGCTCCATTCTTCGTGCCAGTGAGAAGTATTGTGACCCTTCATTGGGGGTCAGCGGATGCAATAGTACCTCAAGGGCTGGATAAAGAAAAGCGGAGCGCCGCATCTTGCCCCCCGGCCACAGTTTGGAGACCACTGCCCTAAACTATGAAAAAGTTTATTCATTACTGTCCATGTCCCCGTTGGAGAGTTTCCCACACTTCCTCCAGCAGTGAGCACCTACCAGATGTTCTAACCCTTCCCCACTTTCCCCAAAAAGAAAAAAAAACATTGTCTGGAGATACATTTTAAACCCAAATTCACCTGAGATAAACTGGAAGTGTAGACTCCTGGAATGGTCCTCATTAATATTTCATAAAGCCAACTGCTCCTGGAATACTTGCAAGGACAATGAGTAGAGTATGTGCTGGGAGCGAGGATCATTAGAACAGAGTAAAAATAGCCATGAAATCCAGATACTTTCACTCAGTGCTGAATCCCGGCAGCATCTGCCCCACGTACAGCACTATCAGGACTGAGTTGTCCATCCTGTTGTCTACTTTTCATCCAATGAGACCAGAACAGTCCAAGCTTTAGGCTGTCCAGTGCCATACTCCAACTATTGCTATGTAGCCTCTCCAGCCATTTTTTAAAACTGATAAAAATTTTTTAAAAAAAGCTGTTCTCATTCCGTATCCTTAAACAGAGGACCACATAGGCATCAATATGATCATTGAGACTGTCTGATCTATGCAACAACACTGATAAATTGCATCCAAAATGCCTCGTCCAACCAAAAAAAAGGATCATTTTCAATAGAGAAACCACAATCAGGTCTAGAAATAAATCGTTTTTCATCAATTGTATGTAGAGTCAATAAATGTCAAAAAATGGTTGTAGGTACCAATCGATTACATGAAAAAATTGTGTCTTGATCACCCTTATTGATCATAAATGTGTATGGGGGCATTAAAATGAACCAGTGCCTGGCCATTGCAACTGTTTTTAATTTATTACATTTTTTTTGATTGAAGGTTCAGTCAACCCAAAATTATATTTTAGCTATAGGAGGAGTCTTGTAGACTTCTATATGTGGTGGGTACCTCAAACAGTAGGATCTCCCTCCCAGAATTCTGTGTCCTGTCCACCTGGGAGGTTTGGGAGTTTCTGCCACCTTTGTGTGTTTCAGCTCCTCCTGCCATCCTCCATAACATACAAATAATAAAACACCCATCAGGGATGGTGGGTAGAGTTGAGCGAACACCTGGACGTTTGGGTTCTGCGGGTCCGAACGAACTCTAGGAAAAAGTCCGGGTTGGGCACCGAACGTTGCCCGAACGTTATCCCGGATCCCGAACCCCATTGAAGTCAATGGGGACCCGAACTTTTAGGCACAAAAATGGCTGTAACAAAGTCATGGCAAGTGCTAGAGGGCTGCAAAAGGAAGTAAAATGGGGGTAAGAGTAGGGCAAGTGCCCTACAAAAAAATGGGGATAGGGAAAATAAATTAAAATCAAATAAACTAGGAGATGATTTTTGAACAATAATGTGTCACTTACAGCTGCAGCTAGAACCTCTCCCTTTAGAACTAGGAGATGATTTTTGAACAATAATCTGTCCCTCTAAGCAGAAGCCTCTACCTAGTGCAGTCAGATCGCTCAAAGCAGCAGTATGTGAAATCTTAAATTACTCCCACAATCTGATCGTTGTGTACGATCCCACAATCTGATCGTTGTGTACGATCCCACAATCTGATCATTGTGTACGATCCCACAATCTGATC
>BLSH010036417.1:244998-288419 GCA_018402905.1 Glandirana rugosa
GATAAAAAAACAAATATAGCCACTAGTCTTTACTACGTCTCCACTATTTTATGGTGGTTTTCTTTCGAGATAAACACCCTTTTTTTCCTGCGTTTAAAACAAACCCATGTTGTAGCGTGCTGGCGCGTTAACAGTCGATTTCGCTGCGTCACGGCTTAGCGTTTTTCACGAGACCAGGATTTCACCCTTTAGGAAGGCCCCGACTTCAAGTGGGATAAACCCTATACAACCTTAATAGAGAGGTCCCGTGAAAACCACTGTAGAGACGTAAAACTCCAGGAGCGAGACGATTCGACAACACAGATGGTACTCCCTAGGGTGGTAATCACAACTCGCTTCAGTGAAACGCTTGTTGATTGGCTGCCCTGCAGCTATTCAACATGTGTGATCAACTACCAGAACCCAGAACCCGAACCCGAACGTTTTTTGAAATGTCCGTGTTCGGGTCCAGGTCCGAACGTTACAGTCCGGGTTCGCTCAACACTAATGGTGGGATCCCTCATGGTAGACACAACAGCTTAGCAGAGCGAGGACCTCAAAATGCAGAGATGTCACCAAAAGTGCCCTGGAGAGATAATTCCAACATATCCCAAATAGGGTGAACTTCAGCCCCGGAAGGATTTCCCACTTTAGGACCAGAGCACTTTTTGCGATTCGGCACTGCGTCGCTTTAGCTGACAATTGCGCGGTCGTGCGATGTTGTACCCAAACAAAATTTGCGTCCTTTTTTTCCCACAAATAGAGCTTTCTTTTGGTGGTATTTTATCACCTCTGCATCATTTCTGATCACCGATATAAACAAAAAAATAGCAACAATTTTGCAAAAAAAAAAACTATATTTCTTACTTTTTGCTAAAATACAAATCAAAAAAAAAAATATAAAAAAACAAATTTATTCATCGGTTTTGGCCGATTTATATTCTTCCTCATATTTTTGGTAAAAAAATCGCAATTGGTGGTTATTGATTGGTTAGCGCAAAAGTTGCCGTGTTTACAAACCATGATAATTAATTTCTGGTGTTTTTACAATTTTCCTTTTTTTTTAGTAATGGCGGTGATCTGCGATTTTTATTGGGACAGTGATATTGGGGAGGACATGTCGGACATTTTTGATACTTTTTTGGGACCAATGACATTTATACAGCGATCAGAAATTTAAATATCCACTGATTACTGTATAAATGTCATTGGCAGTGAAGGGGTTAACCTGCAGGGGGTAGTGAAGGGGTTAACTGTGTTTCCTGGGTGTGTTCTAACTGTGAGGGGGCTGGGCTGTCAGGGGCATAAGAGATCTAACTGATCCCAGTGACAGGGATCAGTAGATCTCTTAGATGCCACCTGACAGAACGGGGAACTGGCATGTTTACATCGGCGGTTCCCCGTTCTTTCCCTCTGGCAGCTCATCGTGGCCCACCGGCAGACATTGGGTCCACCCGAGCCGCGGGCACACTCCTCCAGAGTGCAGCGGGCACGAGAGCGCTCTCGCCCCCTATTTACGGCAATTCACGGTATGCTTCCACACTGTTGCCGTAAATAGGCAGCACGCGGTCAGGAACCGGTTAATCTAGCTTTTACAACTCTAGGGTACACTTAAAGGCTTCCTAATGCCCCGTACACACGATCCGAAAATTGGACGACAGAGCGTCCATTTTTTTTCGCATGCTAATATCAGATCGAATCGGAAGAGTTGACTAAATTCACAAAAATTCTCGTACGACAGAATAAATAATCGTGATGTCATGTGTTGTAGTGTATTTGTATTGTATTGTCGGACGACAACTGTACTGATTAAACGAAAATCGTATGATTGAGCACCGTGCGATCAAAATTTTCATGCATGTCCGATCGAATATTATCTGATGAACTGTCATGATCGGCTCTCGTAAGCTCTGTACTAATGATCCGATTATCGTACGATCGCATCGTATGCGTTATTTTTCATCCGATTTTCGGATCGTGTGTACGGGCCATTAGGGTAATCATACACATTACAATCTGACCACACAATCTTTGTATAACCAACGTTAGATCTACGAAAACTATGTAATATGGTCACCTCCTTAATATAACCAAATCCGCCGCCCCATGGAGAACAGGGGGGTGGTCCGATCGGTCCGCTGGTGTGAAATGCTCCTTAACCACTTCAGCCCCGGAAGGATTTGCTGCTTTAGGACCGGAGACCTTTTTGCGATTCGGCGATGCGTCGCTTTAACTGACAATTGCGCGGTCGTGCGACGTTGTACCCAAACGAAATTTGCGTCCTTTTTTTCCCACAAATAGAGCTTTCTTTTGGTGGTATTTGATCCCCTCTGCGTCATTTCTGATCGCCGCTATAAACAAAAGAAGAGCGACCATTTTGCAAAAAACCCCAAATTTCTTACTTTTTGCTAAAATACAAATCCCAAAAAAAAAAAATATAAAAAAACATTTTTTTTCACCGTTTTTGGTCGATTTATATTCTTCCTCATATTTGCGATAAAAAAAATTGCAATCGGCGTTTATTGATTGGTTTGCGCAAAAGTGGTCGCGTTTACGGATGATGAGAATTCATTTTTGGAGTTTTTATTATTTTTTATTTTTTTTACTAGTAATGGCGGCGATCTGCGATTTTTAGCGGTACTGCGATATTTCAGCGGACATGTCGGACTATTTTGACACTTTTTTGGGACCATTGGCATTTATACAGCGATCAGTGCTATAAAAATGCACTGATTACTGTGTAAATGTCATTGGCAGTGAAGGGGTTAACCTGCAGGGGGCGCTCTAAGGGTTAAGCATGTTCCCTGGGCGTGTTCTAACTGTATGGGGGACTTGCCTAGCTGGGGAAGGGAAGTGGTCACAGCCTTCGTATACAGGAAGGCTGTGATCACATCCCTTCCCCCTCACACAGAGCGGAGGTCCGTGTTTACATACACGGACCTCCGCTCCTTCGCTCCGGGGGGGCCATCGCGGGTAGCCGGCGGCAAACGAAGCCGCCGCACCCGCTCCCTGGCCCTCCCCGTACACAGTGAGCGCGCGGGCGCGCCTCTGGCGGCGCGCGCGCGCTCACTAGGCTCGTGAGCGCGGCCGCCGTCGTATGATGGCGATTTGCGCTCACGAGCCACCTTGTCGCCGTCAATTGCCGATCAGCGGTCGGCAAGCGGTTAAAGTGATTGTAAAGGCAGAAGGTTTTTCTTTATATTAACGCATTCTATGTATTAAGATAAAAATCATTTTGTGTGCAGCAGCCTTCCTCAACCCCCTTATACTTACCTGAGGACCCTCTCTGTCCAGCGATGTCCATGAGTGCCTCGACCGTCCGGGAATCTCTCTCCTGATTGGCTGAGACACAGCAGCAGCGCCATTGGCTTCCACTGCTGCCAATCAAAGTCAGTTAGCCAATCAGGAGAGAGAAGGGTTGGGCCGGACCAGAGCTCCGTGTATGGCAAGCTCTGTGTAAGCTGCTTGCTGTCGGGGCACTCCACAGCAGGGAGGGGCCAGGAGAGCAGAAGAGGGACCTAATAAGAGGAGGATTGGGGCTGCTCTGTGCAAAACCAACTGAGTATAACATGTTTGTTATTTAAAAAAAAAGAAGACTTTACAATCACTTTAATGTTATTGTACAGCCAGATTGTACATTGTATGGAGACTCTCAAAGGCTAATTCCACCTTTCTGACATGTTTCATGTTATATTTATATTTAGCATAACATGAAATATGGTACCATTCAGAGTCCCAACTTACTGTACATCAGAACCCCCTTATATCAGAGTCCCCATCAGAGCCCCCTTATATCGGAGTCCCCATAAGAGTCCCCATCAGAGCCCCCTTTATTTTGGAGTCCTCATCAGAGCCCCTACTTACACCAGAGCCCCCTATAATCAGAATCCCCATCAGAGCCCCCTTATATTAGAGTCCCCATCAGAGCCCCCTTATATCAGAGTCCCCATCTGAGCCCCCTTATATTGGAGTCCCCATAAGAGTCCCCTCATATCAGAGCCCACTTTATTTTGGAGTCCCCATCAGAGCCCCCTATAATCAGAATCCCCGTCAGAGCCCCCTTATATCAGACTCCCCACTTACAGTACGTCAGAGCCCCCTTATATCAGAGTCCCCATTAGAGTCCCCACTTACATCAGAGCCCCCTTTTATCAGAGTCCCCTTATATCAAAGCCCCCTTGTATTAGAGCCCCCTTATATCAGAGTCCCCAATTACAGTACATCAGAGGCCCCTTATATCAGAGTCCCCATTAGAGTCCCCACTTACATCAGAGCCCCCTTTTATCAGAGTCCCCTTATATCAGGGTTCCCATCAGAGCCCCCTTATATCAGAGTCCCCATCAGAGCCCCCTTATATTGGAATCCCCTTATATTGGAGTCTCCATCACAGCCCCCTTTATTTTGGATTTCCCATCGGAGTCCCCACTTACATCACAGTCCCCTTATATCAGAGTCTCCACCACCGCCCCTTATATCAGAATCCCAATCAGAGCCCCCTTATATCAGATTCCCCATTGGATTCCCTTTACACCATTGTCACTATCAGATCCTTTTTACATCAGTATCCCCATAAGAGTCCCTACTTATATCAAAGCCCCCTTTTATCAGAGTCCCCTTATATCAGAGCCCCCTTATATCAGAATCCCCATCAGTGCCCCCTTATATCAGAGTCCCCACTTACATTAGAGCAAGAGTACCTTTTTATCAGAGTCCCCATCAAAGCCCCCTTTATTTTGGATTTCCCATCAGAGTCCCCACTTACATCACATTTCCCTTATATTAGAGTCTCTACAAGCACTCCTTATATCAGAGTCCCCTTATATAAGAATGGCAATCTGAGCCCCCTTATATCAGATTCCCCATTGGACCCCCCCCCCCCCCTACATCAGTGTCCCTATCAAAGTTCACCTTTACATCAGTATCCCCATCAGAGTTCCCCTTTACACAAGCGTTCCCCCTAACTTCAAGGTCCCCATCAAAGCCCCCTTAAATCAGAGTCCCCATCGAACCCCCTACATGTCAGATTCTCCATCATAGTCTCTTTATATCAGAGTCTTCTTATATAAGAGTCCCTATCAAAGTCCCTCTTAAATTGGAGTCCCCCTTACACTAGAGCCTCCCCTTACATCAAGGTGCCCATCAGAGTCCCCTATTAGGGGGCTGAATAAAATCCTGCAGCGAGCCAGATTTGACCTGCAGGCTGTAGTTTGAAGACCCCTGGCCTAGGGCAAGGGAGTGTCTTAAGACTACAGAACACCTCCCCCACTCCTCATTTCCATAACATAGTAGGGAGGTGTTCCTCAATTCATAGAGTTTAACTGGACAGGGCTGATAAAAGTAAAGGAGGTAACCCTGCAGAGTATACAAGATACAGGGCAGGTCTGGATTTCTGGCAGGATCAACATTTCATTTTTGCACTTACAGAAAATATATAACAAACACTTTCAGTAGTAGATTTAATGGACCAGTTATTAGAAGTTCATTGTCAGCTGCCTCATCCCACCTCCCCCCAAGTACAGTATATTTTTTTTATTGAACAGGATTCTACACATTCACAGACACACTGTGCGTCCCTAGCAGCTCTCTGGCAGATACCTCCAGCTTGTCTGCGCATGCGTGGGTTAATCCAGCACATGCCCATATACATCACAGGCCTCTGCCAAGTCTATGGACCAGATATCGTTTCAAGATGGCGGTGCAGGAGCAGGGGAATGTCACCTGTAAGAAGCTGATACTGGACTCTATGTACTAATAAGTATGATTTTTTTTTTAGCATACAGGGACATGTTTTAAGGGATTTAACATGATCTTTAGGATAGGTAGGGTGAAGTTCTTCTTTGATTCACACTTATTTTTCTGAGTGTGAAATTGCAGCTCCGCCGTGTAGCCGATGTTTGCACTCACCCAGCCCAGTACGTTGCTTTAAAGTGGTATTAAACCCAAAAGCAACCATAAATTATATTACAACTTACCAATTTTTTGATGTGATGGCCGCATTTGTTTCTTTCTTATATTTTTATCTGGTGATCCGGCCAGTAAGTCTGTTGTTTTTCAAAAGAACAAGCTCTACCGCAAAAGTATCAGTTACAGGGATGAGACAAACCATTTAACACTGGCAGGGGTGCTTACCAGAGGCGTAACTAGAACCTTAAGGGCCCTGGTGCAAAAAACCATGAAGGGCCCCCTGCCCTGACCCCCCCCTTCAAAAAAACATTATTTTGATATTTTTTTAACTTAGAAAAACAGTAAAACATTTCTGTTCATTTCAATTTGTCTTAAAATGGAGCTCCACCCAAAAGGGGAAGCTCGTCTTTTCTGCCTCCTGCCCTCTTTGCTGCCACATTGGGCACCTTTTGGGGTGGAGTGGGTACCTGGTTTCTGACAGGCTTAGTTCGCCCCCCTTCCCCCCCACAGCTGGCCCATTCACAGAGCGCAGTGCCCTTTCCATCAGTCCCGGGGCCCTTGCCACTGGTCTTGGGTCCAGTGGTGGCAGGTGCTTGATGATTCTGGCCCTCCCCCCAGAGACGGGCATGAATGCGGGGAGCCCCCCTCTGCAGGAGACGGACGGCCTCCTTACCTTAGGGGGCAGAGGTCCTGCCTGCCCGGGATGACTCCGATCTCCGGTCCTCCTCCCTCCCCTGTCTGAGCCGGGGAGTGAAGCCGCTGCGGGTGAGCTATCGTGACGACTGGTGGGTCAGTCGGTTTTCCCCTTGCTTCTCTGTGCATCTCCTCCCTCCTCCTGCTCCTTGGCCAATAAGATTGCTTCTCCTTTCGCCCAATCGGGAAACGGGTCTCACAACCTACTTCCTGATTGGCGCAGAGGAGATTTAGTGTGAAAATAGTAAATATTCATTCGCTATTGTCACACAACTGAGTGGGATCGGGGCGCAGTGCTCTA
Source organism: Glandirana rugosa (assembly GCA_018402905.1). Lineage (NCBI taxonomy): Eukaryota > Metazoa > Chordata > Amphibia > Anura > Ranidae > Glandirana > Glandirana rugosa. The sequence continues at coordinate 251,876 of BLSH010036417.1, forward strand.
CACCCCGAGCCCACCCTTTTTTGAAGCCTATTAGAGCCTCTGGCTCTAATCACGTGCTTCAAAAAAACACCCCCGCCCTTGGAATTCATGCATCCAGCGCCCTGATATGTAGATTCATGGATAGGGGGGCGGCGCCCGTGTGCCCCTAATGGATGGGCTGCCACTGCTCGGGTCCCTTTGCCTTTCCCACTGATCCTGGGGCCCTTTTAATACCATTGTAGGCCCCTTTAATACGGTTAGAGTTGCCACCTCATCCCTTTAAACCCGAACACATATGGATTACACAGGTTGTTCTGAGGCTAACTTAATGCAGATGAGGCACCAAGTGAGTTTGATTACCACCTTAATCAGCCACAGAACCTGTGTAATTAATATGTGTTCAGGTTTAAAGAGATGAGGTAGCAATCCTAAATACGGGCCCCGGACACTTTCACATGTTCTGCAGCGGGCCCCTAACTACTGCCTTGCCTTGGCCCCCCCCCCCCCCCCCCACAGTGGCGGAATGCCAGGGCTCGGTCGCAGGTGTGAACTTTGCGACCCTGGTAGTTCCGCCACTGCTGCTACAATGATCAGCTTTCATTTACTTATATGAAACCGTTTTCCCAAGTGGAAAAAACTGTTTTCTGTAACTGCTTAGAAAGTGTTAGCTGCAGTTTGGCTTCAGTTTATTAGTGTATTTAAATCTGCTAGTACAGTGTTTCCCAACCCAGTCATCAAGGCACACCAACAGGTCATGTCTTCAGGATTTCCATTATTTTGCAAAGGTGATTTGATCAGTTTCACTGCCTTAGTAATTACCACAGCTGTTTCATCTGAGGGAAATCCTGAAAACATGACCTGTTGGTGTGCCTTGAGGACTGGGTTGGGAAACACTGTGCTAGTACATCTTACACTGGCAATGCTGCTGTCCCAATATCCCCTCTGTGCTCCTTCATCCAGAGCGAGGGCACTCTTATACAGGAGGTGTGTTACTGGCCAGATCGCCAGGTGAAAACAGAGAGAAAAAAATAAAACTAATGCAGCCACCACATCTAAGGATTGGTAAGCTGCATTATATTACATTTTTAGATTGGGGTTTACTACCGCTTTAAATGCACCGATTGGCCATTTAGACTGCTATGGCAATGACTACTTCAATGCAAGCAATTGTGCACATGGGGGATAATACCAGCGTACACAATATACTTAACTCCCTAAATGCTGGATAGACCGACCCCTTCAGTGATCGTAGATAAATCCCCATAGTTCCTGCACATCAGTGATCTTTGCTGATACAGTACAATGACATTTATACAGTATGCTGTGCTGTCTTCATTTCCCTCCCCTCCCCCAGAGGTCGGAGTGCTGCCCCGCGCCCTAATTACCATGCCCATTTACTGCAAGCTAAAGGGCTGCAACAGCTGGCCGCAGGTGGATGGGGCAGCCCTGACCCCTGGGGGGGAAGCATTAGCTGACACATGGTCCGGCTCTCAATGACTCGCAAACACACTAAAGCCAGCAGTATACACAAGGCTAGTGGGGGACCTATAACCCCAGCCAACTGTCCATGCAATAAGAGTAGGCTGCATGGATCAGGAGGCAGAAAGAAGCTGCAGGGGGTGAGATATCCTGAATACAGAGGGCGAAGGATGGACAGCAGTCAGGAAGAGCTGACCGCTCAGTGTAGGTGTATTGTAACTCCCAGCTGCCCCTCTTTTTCGAGTCGATTCATGATCTCTCCCTCAGTCCTCCATAACTGTTGTCCTTCTAGGGATGATAAATGTAGACATCCTTGTCCTTCTTGCACTGAGAAATGTACCTTTATGAACACACCTTATAAATCAAGGGTCTCCAAAGGTTCTGAACAAAGGGCCAATTTAATGTCCTTCAGACTTTAGGGGGGCTGGACTGTGGTCATTGGGGGTAGATAATGCCTTAGGCTTGGTGGTCAGTGGGAGTAAAGTACCCCAAAACTGATATTAATAGGCAAAATAGTGCCCCATCATTGGTGTCAGTGGAAGGAGTAGTGCTCCATCACTGGTATCAGTGGGAGGAATAGTGCCCCATCATTGGTATCAGTGGGAGGAATAGTGCCCCATCATTGGTATCAGTGGGAGGAATTTTGCGCCATCACTGGTGTCAGTGGGAGGAATAGTGCCCCATCATTGGTGTCAGTAGGAGGAATAGTGCCCCATCATTAGTGTCAGAGGGAGAAATATTGCCCCATCACTGGTATCAGTGGGAGGAATAGTGCCCCATCATTGGTGTCGGTTGGAGGCATAGTGCCCCATCATTGGTGTCAGTGGGAGGAAAAGTGCCCCATCATTGGTGTCAGTGGGAGCAATAGTGCTCCATCATTGGTGTCAGTTGGAGGAATAGTGCCCCATCACTGGTATCAGTGGGAGGAATAGTGCCCCATCATTGGTGTCAGTTGGAGGAATAGTGCCCCATCACTGTTATCAGTGGGAGGAAAAGTGCCCCATCACTGTTATCAGTGGGAGGAAAAGTGCCCCATCATTGGTGTCAGGGGGAGGAATAGTGCCCCACCACTGGAGTCAGTGGGAGCAATAGTGCTCCATCATTGGTGTCAGTTGGAGGAATAATGCCCCATCACTGTTATCAGTGGGAGTAATAGTGTCTAATCATTGGTGTCAGTGGGAGGCATAGTGCCCCACCATTGGAGTCAGTGGGAGGAATGGTGCTCCATCATTGGTGTCAGTGGGAGGAATGGTGCCCATCATTGGAATCAGTGGGAGGAATAGTGCCCCATCATTGAAGTCAGTAGGAGAAATGGTGCCCCATCATTGGTGTCAAAGGGAGGAATGGTGCCCCATCGTTGGTGTCAGTGGGTGGAATAGTGCCCCATCATTGGTGTCAGATGGCGAAATTATGCCAACTGTTGGTGTCAGTGAGGGGGGTGCCTCATATGAGTAGGAGGAATAGTGCCCCAAGAGCCAAATACAGGAAAGCGAAAGGCCGCAGATTGGAGATCACTGATACAAATTATTGTTTTGCACAGAGCGGTTGTCAGAAGACTGGGTTCCTATGGCTCATCCATACCTGTTGGAGGAGCCATAGGAACCGAGGAGGTAAAGATGAGGCCAGACCAAATCATGGATCAGCTCCAAGCAGATCTATGGCAGTAAGTAAACCTGTAATAAATAATAAACACCCAAAATATTATTACACCATGTTTCGGGGGCATGAGGGACGCCTTTCTCAAGATGACAAAGCCCTGTTTGCTTCCATTATATTTTTGCTTTCACAGTTGCAACATGACTTTGTTAAATATTTGAGGTTCATTTCAGTGAATACTGAGTTTTAAACAATATCACCGCTGGCTGGATCAAGTGGAGTCAAGGATCTTGTTGGATGGACTTGTCTACAGCTATTAAAATGTTTCTAATGATAAAAGCTTACTTAGGATACCTCCCCAAAAAAATTAAACAAGCCTTTTTGGATAGAACTCCTAAGATACCTTCATTGGATGAGGAGCCCCATTTTTGTGTAGTGTTCAATCTACACGTTTTAGCTACCTAACCCCAGTAGACACTACAGTTTATTTTTCTGGTTCAACGCAGCGTGCTGGATGTAAAAAAAAAACTGAGGAGATGCTGTACTAACAAGCCGACGTTAGTACAGTGAATCTCCCCGCTGAGCTATTGTGTTCTGACGCCCCCCACCCACCAGAACAAGCTGGTGAGAGCGCTGATCGGTTGCTGAGTGGTAGAACTTTTTCCGTTATGCCCTTTCAACAGAAGCCGGATGCTCGGCCGGCTACTGATGGATTGGCTGCCGTAAACAAATGTTGGCTGGCTTATATTGAACTGGCCGATGCTGCCCAATATTCGACCCATGTGTACGGGGCTTTAGGCTGGTCATACACTGGTTAAATTCTGTTGATTTTTTTTTAATCTTTAGGCGCCATACACACGGAGGTATTAAAAAAATAAGCTTAACGCCGGGCCCGACATCAGCCAAAAATTTGCGGCAAAAACGCAATTTCATCTGCGTTTTGCATCGGCGTTAATGAGTGTTAATGCGCGTTAGTGAGCATCGGCGTCAATAGGTGTTTTTTAAAAAAAAGACATTCCATTCCTCTGCTATTTTTTAACCTGAAAACGTTGGCGCTAAAAACGCCAGTTAACGTCGCTAATGCGCGTTAGTGAGCGTTTTGCCGGCTCAGTGTCAAAAACGTCATAACGCTACAGCCTTGGAACGCGCTGGCCGTGGGTTCTGCTTTCAGCTCACTAACGCCGACGCCATCCACAGCTCAAAAACGTTGGCGTTTTTATGGGGCCATTGAATAACATGGAGAGCTGCAAAAAACGCTAAAAAACATCCGTGTATGAGGCCTAAGGATGATCATTCAATTTTCCAACTGTTACTGGGGTCAAATTGATTGAGCCAAAAGCTCTGAGGAAGAGGGTGCACCCCCCGAAACGCATCAGCTTTTACCCTGCCTTGTGCTCTGATTTTATCATGCTTTGTTTACATATGGCTCTGTGATGCCAATTTTGTGAGTATCCACTTTTAAACTTTTTTAATTCCATTAAATTATCTATGGTAATGCACTAGGTGTGTGCGCCTTCCTTTTGTTATGTTTTTTCTAGTTTCTTGTGCATCATCTTTAGAAGAGGCTTCCTTCTGCAATGACAGCCATGCAGACCAATATGATGCGGTGTGCGGCGTATGGTCTGAGCACTGACAGGGTGACCCCCCCCACCCCTTCAACCTCTGCAGAAATGCTGGCAGCACTCATACATCTATTTCCCAAAGACAACCTCTGGATATGACGCTGAGCACGGGCACTCAACTTCTTTGGTTGCCAATGGCAAGGCCTGTTCTGAGTGGAACCTGTCCTGTTAATTCGTTGTATGGTCTTGGCCACCGGGCTGCAGCTCAGTTTCAGGGTCTTGGCAATCTTCTTATACCCTAGGCCAGGGGTAGGCAACCAGTAGACCTCCAGCTGTTGTGGAACTACATTTCCCATGAGGCATTGCAAGGCTGGCAGTTACAATTACTCCCAGAGGCATGATGGGACTTGTAGTTCTGCAACAGCTGGAGGGCCCAGGTTGCCTACCCCTCCCCTAGGCCATCTTTATGTAGAGCAACAATTCTTTTTTTCAGATCCTCAGAGAGTTCTTTGCCATGAGGTGCCATGTTGTACTTCCAGTGACCAGTATAATTCAGTGAGAGTGATAACGCCAAATTTAACACACCTGCTCCTCATTCACAACTGAAACCTTGTAACACTAATCAGTAACACGACACCAGGGAGGGAAAATGGCTAATTGGGCCCAATTTGGACATTTTCACTTAGGGGTGTACTCACTTTTGTTGCCAGCGATTTAGACATTAATGGCTGTGTGTTGAGTTAGTTATACAAGCTGTACACTCACTACTTTACATTGTAGCAAAGTGTCATTTCTTCAGTGTTGTCACATGAAAAGGTAGAATAAAATATTTACAAAAGTGTGAGGGGTGTACTTACTTTTGTGAGATATTGTACATAGGCAGCATGTACATGGTATGTGGGCTGAGATGAGTAGGCTAGCACACTTGTCTATACCGGGAGCTGAGCTGTGGTCCGTGGTGAGGCAGAGCACATGAAAGTGGTTCCCAATGGCATACATGTCCAAGCAAGGGGAGAAGCAGAGGCTCCAATCTAATGTGAGTATTAAATATAAAAAGAATGGGATCCAAGTGGACTGAGTGTGAGAGACCAAAGTGATAAGGTAATGGGGCACCTCAATGCGCTCAGTGGGTGGCTCTGTTGGCCTTGGCCACCTCCTGCCCGACATCCTTTGATTGAAAAATTAAAGGAGTCCAATGGGACTGGCTGTCAAAATACAATGTTTGGACATTCATCCATCCACGCTGGGTAGCATGGATGGAGGAATCTGTTATAATTTTTGGTTGAACAGAAAAAATCTATATGTGGATGGACAGCTTTACTCTAGGAACATACCGAACCTGCATTACTGTGAATTTGCATATTAAAGGAGTTCTAAAGTCGCAGCATACACTTTCACTTTATGACATCACCATTGTAAAAACAATGCAAGCAATAGTTATAGTTGACAACCCAATATAAACTTACTTTAAAAGATCTCCTGCCATGTTGTGAGTGTCTGCTGGGCCATCTCTTTCCACAGTTTTCTGGATTCCCTGCCAGCTTTATAGCTTCTCCCCCTTCTAACTTTCTAAGGACTACATATCCCATGGTACCTTGCTGCCTGCAAGAAGCGATTCCTATATTGACTCGTCCTCCTACAGCTACTCTGCACTCTGTACACAGCGCACCCCTGAACTCTGCACTCTGTACACAGCTTCCCTCTGAACTCTGTACATAGCGCACCCCTGAACTCTGCACTCTGTACACAGCTTCCCTCTGAACTCTGTACATAGCGCACCCCTGAACTCTGCATGTAGCATACCTCCGAACTCTACACTCTGTGTGTAACGCCCCCCCCCCCCCCAACTTTGCACAATGTGTGTAATGCACCTCTGTACCTCCGTACCTCCATTTGGCCAGCTTCTGTCGGAAGGTAGTATATGGACAGGCTTGGGTAGTATATAGATAGACTAGGGTAGTATATAGACAAGCTAGGGTAGTATATGGACATGCTAGGTTAGCAAATTGACTCTATTCAGCCCCTGCCCTACCCTATTCGCCCCTTTCATTCATTTGAGTATACATATAGAAAACCTGCACTGTTCCCATGTTGTCCATAGAGGGAGGAAGGGCAGAGAATGCATTAGGATAAGGTCTAGTATAAGGGGAGTAAGGGCAAAATGTTCCTTCTGGCTCACGTGCATTGGTGGACATGGTTGCCAAAAGGCATCTGTGCCCCCACCCATTTAACTACTGGAAAGTAGAATCATCTTTTCTAACCAAAGATAGACAGACAGATAGCTCAGATATATAGATAGATACTAGTTTTCGTGAAACTCTGAACTGTCCCATGGGTCGTATTAGGCAGTAGGTTACTGTTAGATATTACAAACCAGGAGTTTGGTTATGGCACAATGAAGACGCTTCCTGTTTCTCACCTGCACAGAGGAAGGGGTCCAAGCACCTATCTGACCCACATCTGGTATAAATGGGCCTCTGAGATCCTGGGGGCGCATGTACGTCTGCACATCATGTATGTTATAAATAGTATGAACCACAAGAAAAAAATTGCCTCATAGCAGAAGAAAGCCAACACGTTTTGAGGGCCATACAGACTGCCCCTTCATCAGGGCTCAGAATTTTGCCTATAATTATATGGACCCAGAAAAGCTGATACCAGACAGATCTGGTAGGCTGATGGGGACCCTCATTTTAGGGGGGACTCTGATAGGGACCCTCATGTAAGGGGACTCTGATAGGGACCCTCATGTAAGGGAGGACTCTGATGGGGACCTGGATATAAGGAAAGGTCACTGATTGAGACCCTGATGTAAGGAGAAATCTGATGGGGACCCTGATCTAAGAGGGGACTCTGATGTGGACCTTGATGTAAGGTGGATTTTGATGGGGACACTCACGTAAGGGGGGACCCTAACATAAGGGGGGACTCTGATGGGAACCTGGTTATAAAGGGGGCCCTGATGTAAGGGGGAGACTCTGATGAGGACTTGATGTAAGTAGGGGCTTTGATGGGGACCCTGATGTAAGGGGGGACTCTAATGGACACCCTGATATAAGTGGAGACTCCGATGGGGACCGCAATGTAACGGGGGACTCTGATGTAAGCTTGGACTCTGGTTGGGACCCCAAGGAAGACTCTGATTAGGATTTTTTTTTGGACCTGCAAACATTTGTAAAATGTACAATGTGTCCCTCATACTGAATAGTTTGGAGACCCTGTCCTAGGTTATATTATGCCTTGTAGGCATGGTTCAACATTTATTAAAGCAGTCACTTTTTCTTTAAAGCCCTCTTTGGCCAGATGAAATTGCTTGTAGTACTGTGTCCAGTTCCTTCATAAAACCGCCGGACTCTGCTGAGTGTGACTTTTTCCATAGCAGGTTGTGTATATTATAGTGGCCTTGGGTGTTGGTGACATATGGGTCATGTCATTTCTCTGATGACCCAGGCTTGGCCTCTATATCTTGTTAGATACTTTCCTCTCCAAACTGATGGATTTCCATGTTTCTGTCACGTCAACTGTATGCCGTATGAGGAATGATGGGAATTGATCTGGTTTAAGTGCAGATCCAGGAAAAGGCAGGTATATGCTCTACCCTACAAAGATTTTTAACCCTTTAAAGGAAACCTGGATGGTTGCCATTGCTGACCTACTTTGTAAAATGCCAGTTGCCTGGTTGGCTGTGGCTTCAGCATTTTAAGTAGAAGTCAGGAATTTCTGCTTCCATATTTCCTTCACTTCAGGTATTGGAAAGAACCTCATAGAACACAGCCATTATTATATATGTATTCCATGGTACGAAAAAAGCGAGATGCCAGCTTTTGGCTTTGTAACAACTATGGCGGTTGAGTTTTAACAAAAAATGACTATGACTTTACACATCTAAAAAAGGAAAGTGCTGTATTCCCTTTCAAGAAGTCAGACCATCAGGTCAAAAAACCCTAATTAAATTGTTCAGTTTTAGCCATATCCCAGTAGGTTAAATCAGACTCCTTATGCTGTATATATTAGGCTAATCTTTACCCGTCTCATGTACTCATTATAAGGGAAGAATTAGACCCCTGGTTGGGTCTTTACTCTTTTTTGGTGAGATATTTCTAATCACTCACTGTCCTAGTATCAGATGTGCCACATCTATGTGCTCTGTCCCAATGATGCTGTATACCAGGCTGTGACCCAAGATCACAGCATCACAACTCTTGATTTACTGGGAATAAACATAGAACCCCCCGACATGGGGTTCTGATTCTTCCCTTATCTATTTAAATTTCACTAATCACTTCTGTAATTACTCTCTATGCTGGCCCAGCTCCACTGCCCCTCACCTCCCTACATAACCATTTAGGAGGAAAGGGGAATGCTATAGAGCAGACTTTCTCTACCTTTTTACCCCAAAATAATTTTCAGTTCTTGAGCAAGCCCTGCTAAAACCACTTCATTGGTGGTCAATGAGAAAAATACTCCCTACCTTGGTAGTTATTGGGAAGAATGCTCCCTTTATGGTGATGGTCAGATTGCCATTCTTACAGACAGCTGGAAAGATCATTGGTGTCATGCAGGTGGCTCTGCCAAGCGGCATTGACCCTGGAACTATGCAGGAACCATCAGATGCATGGTCAATCAGCCACAACTCAAGGAACTCCTGGAAACCCCTAGAGAAACCGTACTTGAGAATGGCTGCTATAGAGTGTCACTTAAATGACAGGTCAACTGGAGTTGCTGACATCACATCCAAAGGCTTTTGGATACGTATACTTTTACCACACCCTTGTCAACTCCTTCCATGCTCACCTCCAGGACTTCTCCAGAGCCACCCCTCCTTTGGAACTCCCTTCCCTAATCTTTCCAGCTATCTCCTACTCTTGGAATCCCTGAAAAATCATCTCTTCAGAAACTCCTATCCCACCTCTAACTAAAACCCAAATTTCTTCTTTCTCCATCAACTCATCTCGCCAGGGTTATTACCTTTAGTATCACTAGCCTTTCCCTTTTTGCTTGTAAGCTCTTCTGAGTAGGTCCCTTTGATCCCCTTGTCTTGAATAGTAGCAATATTATATTGTCTCCCTTTATTTTGTAAAGCATGTGCAAACTGTTGATTCTATTTAAATCCTATATAATAATTATAATAGTTATAATAATAACAACCATTGTCTGGTTTTTATTGCTTTCTGTGTCGCCACCAGGGAGATACACCCTCTCTATTGGTCCTGCGGATATGTACAACCCTTTCAGTATGGGGATGACAGGAGGGCTCCATTCAAGAGGCAGGAGGGCTCCACCCAAGAGACTGGCGGGCTTCACCAGGAGACAAGAGGGCTCCATTGAGGATAAAGAGGAGGTCTCCACCCAAGAGATAATAGGGCTTTACCCATGAGACAAGGGGGCTCCACTGAGGGGAAAAGAGAAGGGCTCCACCCAAGAGACAGTAGGACTTCACCCATGAGACAGGAGGGCTCCTCTGAGGGTTAACAGGAGGGCTCCTCTCAAGAGACAGGAGGGCTTCACCTAGGAGACAGGAGGGCTTCACCCAGGAGATAGGAGGACTTCACTGAGGGGACAGAGGATAGTTCCACCCAAGAGAAAGGAGGACTTCACCCAGGAGACAGGAGGGCTTTGCCCAGGAGACAGGAGGGCTCCACCCAAGAGACAGTAAGGCTTCTCTCAGGAGACAGAAGGGTGTCATCCAGGAGACAAGAGCACTCCCATGAGGATAAAGGGGAGGTCTCTACCAAAGAGACAATAGGGCTTCACCCAGGAGGCAAGAGGGATTCACTGAGGGGAAAGAGAAGGGCTCCACCAAAGAGACAGGAGGGCTTTACCCAGGAGATAGGAGGGCTCCACTGAGGGGAAACAGGAGGGCTCCTCTCAAGAGACAGGAGGGTTTCACCTAGGAGTAAGGAGGCCTCCACTGAGGGTAAAGAGGACAGCTTCACCCAAGAGACAGTAAAGCTTCACCCAGGAGACAAGAGGGCTCCACTGAAGGGAAACAAGAGGGTGCCACTCAACAGACAGGAGGGCTTCACCCAGTAGATAGGAGGACTTCACTGAGGGGACAGAGGATAGTTCCACCCAAGAGAAAGGAGGACTTCACCCAGGAGACAGGAGGGCTTTGCCCAGGAGACAGAAGGGCTCCTCCCAAGAGGCAGTAAGGCTTCACTCAGGAGACAGAAGGGTGTCATCCAGGAGACAAGAGGACTCCCATGAGGATAAAGGGGAGGTCCCTACCAAAGAGACAATAGGGCTTCACCCAGGAGATAGGAGGGCTCCACTGAGGGGAAACAGGAGGGCTCCTCTCAAGAGACAGGATGGGTTTCACCTAGGAGTAAGGAGGCCTCCACTGAGGGTAAAGAGGACAGCTCCACCCAAGAGACAGTAAAGCTTCACCCAGGAGACAAGAGGGCTCCACTGAAGGGAAACAAGAGGATGCCACTCAACAGACAGGAGGGCTTCACCCAGTAGATAGGAGGACTTCACTGAGGGGACTAAGGATAGTTCCACCCAAGAGAAAGGAGGACTTCACCCAGGAGACAGGAGGGCTTTGCCCAGGAGACAGGAGGGCTCCTCCCAAGAGGCAGTAAGGCTTCACTCAGGAGACAGAAGGGTGTCATCCAGGAGACAAGAGGACTCCCATGAGGATAAAGGGGAGGTCCCTACCAAAGAGACAATAGGGCTTCACCCAGGAGATAGGAGGGCTCCACTGAGGGGAAACAGGAGGGCTCCTCTCAAGAGACAGGATGGGTTTCACCTAGGAGTAAGGAGGCCTCCACTGAGGGTAAAGAGGACAGCTCCACCCAAGAGACAGTAAAGCTTCACCCAGGAGACAAGAGGGCTCCACTGAAGGGAAACAAGAGGATGCCACTCAACAGACAGGAGGGCTTCACCCAGTAGATAGGAGGACTTCACTGAGGGGACTAAGGATAGTTCCACCCAAGAGAAAGGAGGACTTCACCCAGGAGACAGGAGGGCTTTGCCCAGGAGACAGGAGGGCTCCTCCCAAGAGGCAGTAAGGCTTCACTCAGGAGACAGAAGGGTGTCATCCAGGAGACAAGAGGACTCCCATGAGGATAAAGGGGAGGTCCCTACCAAAGAGACAATAGGGCTTCACCCAGGAGATAGGAGGGCTCCACTGAGGGGAAACAGGAGGGCTCCTCTCAAGAGACAGGAGGGTTTCACCTAGGAGTAAGGAGGCCTCCACTGAGGGTAAAGAGGAGGGCTCCACCCAAGAGACAGTAATTCTTCACCCAGGAGACAAGAGGGCTCCATTGAAGGGAAACAAGAGGGGGCCACTCAACGGACAGGAGGGCTTCACCCAGTAGATAGGAGGACTTCACTGAGGGGACAGAGGATAGTTCCACCCAAGAGAAAGGAGGACTTCACCCAGGAGACAGGAGGGCTTTGCCCAGGAGACAGGAGGGCTCCTCCCAAGAGGCAGTAACGCTTCACTCAGGAGACAGAAGGGTGTCATCCAGGAGACAAGAGGACTCTCATGAGGATAAAGGGGAGGTCTCTACCAAAGAGGCAATAGGGCTTCACCCAGGAGGCAAGAGGGATTCACTGAGGGGAAAGAGAAGGGCTCCACCAAAGAAACAGGAGGGCTTTACCCAGGAGATAGGAGGGCTCCACTGAGGGGAAACAGAAGGGCTCCTCTCAAGAGACAGGAGGGTTTCACGTAGGAGTAAGGAGGCCTCCACTGAGGGTAAAGAGGAGTGCTCCACCCAGGAGATAACAGATCTCCAATGAGAGAAAAGAGGAGGACTTCACCCAAGAGACAGTAAGCCTTCACCCAGGAGACAAGAGGGCTCCACTGAGGGGAAACAAGAGGGCTCCACTCAACGAACAGGAGGGCTTCACCCAGGAGATAGGAGGACTCCACTGAGGAGAAAGAGGATAGCTCCACCTAAGAGAGAGGAGGGCTCCACTCAAGAGGTAGGAGGGCTCAATTGAGGGAAAACAGGGGGGCTCCACCCGGGAGACAGGAGGGCTTCACCCAGGAGGTAAGAGGACTCTACTCAGGGGAAACAGGAGGGCTCCACTCAAGATACAGGAGGGCTTCCCTTAGGAGACAAGAGGACTCCACTGAGGGGAAAGAGAAGGGCTTCACCCAAGAGACAGGAGAGCTTTACCCAGGAGACAGGAGGACCTCACTGAAGGGAAACAGGAGGGCACAACTTAAGATACAGGAGGGTTTCCCTCAGAAGACAAGAGGACTCCACTGAGGGGAAAGAAAAGGGCTCCACCCAAGAGACAGGAGATCTCTACTCAGGAGACAGGATGGCTTCACTGAGGAGAAACAGGAGGGCTCTACCCAAGAGACAGAAGGGCTTCACCCGGGAGAGAGGAGGGCTCCTGTGTGGGTAACCCTTTGTGTATGAACTTTACATGTATTAAGTGCAAAATAAGCCCTAAAAAGACATTTTTGGTAATTGGACTACATCCTTGTAAACACTACATTTGAACTAATTCCCACAGTGAAAACTACTTTATTTGGCACGTCATCCACACATCCAACTTTGTGATCCAGCTTCCCATACCAAACAACACACATTTAGGACTCAAACCTTCTGGGTCAAAACACAGAGGCTGCTGATTGGACAATAAAAGAGAAACAACATGCTGAAGAGGTATTACTCTGCACAACCGGCTTCAAGCTGCTTTTGCATTTACATTGACTTCAATATCAAGAGAAGTAAGCATCATGTGAATAATAGCCCACTAATGCAGGTCCTTCGCCTCCATTCACATCTGTGCACCAGAGGAACATGCACAAAATTGTGCGCGTTACCGCACTGTGCGCAAACACATGGCCCTCTTGCAGCCCATTGAAATAGATGGACTGCCCAAATGTCCAACACCTTAACGTATGTAACAAATGCATGTGCATGTGTGTGGTGCACAGTATATTATAATATATCATTTATATATAACACACCATACATTGTGTTCCAAAGATCATTACAGTATAGAATGTGTGCCTAATAGACAGCTCCCCCGAGAACTGATACCTCAATTTCAGGTGTATAATCCTGATTTCATATGCTGTACCCAAAGTTCAGATTTCCTTGCAGTCATTTCTGCCTCCCCCTTTTGTCACAAAACCATAATGGACAATGTGTCTGGCAGATGGAATCCTCAAATATTTGTTCATCCAACATTTCTAAGGACTCCATTGGGAGAGCCTGAGACCATTATCTGCTTGGAACAGGGAAGTCTACCATGGATATGATATTCATGGAGCCAAGACATTAAAGTCACACTATATTCCATATGTTATAATTGGGTTGGGTGGTCGGGGGGATGGTAAAACCGTGGCTCACCTGCCTGTTTTTACCGCCCTCAAGCCACCTGTGCGAAAGAGCTCTAAGGATATCCTTTAGTGTCACTTTAAGGGTGTGAATAAGGTCCATGAGGACAGTCTTTTCAATATGAAACTGAAAACATGGGGACATGATTTCAAGCTAGCAGGAGTAAAGTTCAAAAGTAATCTTAGACTTGATGCCTGGAGCAGATTTCCAGCAGGGGTAGAGAGTCCGTCAACAGTAAGTGCAATGAAAAATGCTTCGGACAAACATAGTTCTTTACTCAAAAATAAATAAAAAATAAATATATAGCTAAAATGTATATATATGAATTAAAAAAAAAATAAATAAAAAAAAAAAAAATATATATATATATATATATATATATATATATATATAAGAAACAGTAGTCGGGATTGCTGCACTCAAAAATGTATTAATGAAAAAATATATACAAAATATACAAATAAGTTCCAAGAAGTCAACAGTTTCGGGCTAAGAATGCAATCGTTTGCGCCCTTCTTCAGGTAGGAACCATTGTGTATTAAACCTCATTTTTTCTACTCCATAAATAATCCTTCTTACACGGGAATCAATCAAACAATTAGTTATACAAAGCACATAGTAACTCCTTCTGTTTTCTTTAACCGTTTAGTCACCCAATGGTGTCCACAGGTAAGACTAGTCTTACCTGAAGAAGGGCGCAAACGATTGTATTCTTAGCCCGAAACTGTTGACTTCTTGGAACTCATTTGTATATTTTGTATATATTTTTTTTATTAATACATTTTTGAGTGCAGCAATCCCGGACTACTGTTTCTTATATACAGCCTATGGGTAAGGCTTGATTGCTGGCACCTTGGAAAGGAATGAGTGCTGCTCACCATACCTGGATACTATATATATATATATATATATATATAAGAAGATGCAATTAAAAAATATACATACATATAAAATAATTAAAATATAAATATTTAAAACTATATATATATATATATTTAATATAGTAATATAGAAAAATAAAATTGTATAAAATAACTAATATATTAAAACATATACTTTATATAGTTAAAATATAATTCAAACTTCTTGGAACTCATTTGTATATTTTGTATATATTTTTTCATTAATACATTTTTGAGTGCAGCAATCCCGGACTACAGTTTCTTATATACAGCCTATGGGTAAGGCTTGATTGCTGGCACCTTGGAAAGGAATGAGTGCTGCTCACCATACCTGGATACTATATATATATATATATATATATATAAGAAGATGCAATTAAAAAATATACATACATATAAAATAATTAAAATATAAATATTTAAAACTATATATATATATATATTTAATATAGTAATATAGAAAAATAAAATTGTATAAAATAACTAATATATTAAAACATATACTTTATATAGTTAAAATATAATTCAAACTTCTTGGAACTCATTTGTATATTTTGTATATATTTTTTCATTAATACATTTTTGAGTGCAGCAATCCCGGACTACAGTTTCTTATATACAGCCTATGGGTAAGGCTTGATTGCTGGCACCTTGGAAAGGAATGAGTGCTGCTCACCATACCTGGATACTATATATATATATATATATATATATAAGAAGATGCAATTAAAAAATATACATACATATAAAATAATTAAAATATAAATATTTAAAACTATATATATATATATATTTAATATAGTAATATAAAAAAATAAAATTGTATAAAATAACTAATATATTAAAACATATACTTTATATAGTTAAAATATAATTCAAACTATAATAAAAAATAAATGTTATATACTGTATATATATGTATATATTGATACATACTATATATATGTATATATATATTATATATACATATTTTTATATACCGTATGCATATATGTTTACATACAGTAAAAATGGTGCAGGCTCAATGGACCACTTGGTCTTTTTCCTGCTGTCCCTCTTCTATGTTTCCCTGATGTATAAGAAGCCAGCAACCCCCAAAAAAACTGAAACCCCAGTTCTGGGTGGAATTAGGCGTGACTGATTTGGGAGCCATATAACGAATATCCTCAGACTATTAGAATTCACAGAAAATGGTCAAAAGATGGATGCTGGGTTATGACGGCAGAATCCAATGTTTCAATCTGAATAATCAATACATTTGTCCCTTAAGCGGTCAACTCACAAACCGTTGCTAAGCAACTGCAGTGGCCAAGATGGCGTCCACACTGCCAAATGGTCTTCAGTTTCTAGCTTCCCAGGACAAGGTCGGAGGATAACTAGAGGACGCCAGAAATGCAGATTTTTGAAGGTCACCCCATGAAGGTGTATATCATAGCCTTCTCATTGATGGGTTTTGCAGCTGCGGGGAATTACAAGGGTTAAACCAGTTTCTTTTCCCTGTCGCAAAATACATAAGTGGTATTATACAGAGTCCAAGTCACAGTCCATTTGTGAAGCATAATTCTCTCTCAGCGACTGGAAATTGCCAGTAATGTAACCTCCTGATTTGCATAAAGATGAATGTGACATTTAAATCATTATGAACACGTGCTGAGCGGGGCGAGTGCTGAATCCCAGTTACAAGACGATATCACACTCATTTATTAAAGCTCAGCTCTGAGCACAAATTAATATAAACAGCCTTGTAATCATTAATACTTCATTAAATAGAACGTTTTAAATGCAGTAGCTGAATATGATCTGGTATCAGCCTCTACAGCAGAGCTTAGACTGGGGGAAGGAGAAGCAGCGCAAGGAGCCAATGGTTTGTCTTGTAGTGCTCATGTGCTAACAATAAAACCACTGATAGGAGGAGAGAGCAGAGTGACAGAGAGATGATCCCATTAGCCTGTTGCAGGCAGTGAGGCTGAGAGAGGGACTAGACCTGCAAGTGTTACTTAACCGTACTTAACTCCAGGACTGGAGTGACAGAACCCAAATTCTTAGACAAAAGCGAAAAAGGGACTTTGAGGCGTGCACAGACAGGTTACACACAGTCACCGGGAACTGTAAGTTCAAGGAATACAAATTTATTGGTACATTTTTGTACAGATAAAAGGCCTAAATAGGCGCACACGTTAAACACTGACATGAATCTAAAACTAGGACCACATGGACAGAACAAGACCCAACAGAGGCTGGACAAATAACATATGGTATATAGGTGAGCCTCCTGAAGTTGGAAAGAAACAGTGGAACTTCCAACGCGTTTCGAGATTGTAAATCCAAAAGCTCTTCTTCAGGGATGTTCAGCGTAATGCAGGAGGAATTTGTTTCCAAAAGGCAGACCAGATGTACCACCATGTGTCCCTCCTATACTTTAGGGGGAAACAGATCTTCAAGTGAAGATATAGATATAGTATCCTAATAATGTCAAAGGTTTAAAAAGGGGGGGGGGGGGATTTTCTCCCAGAGCTGGTTTTGACCATTCTATGTCTGTAGAGGCAAGGGCCGGAAGCCACAGCTATACGGCCAGACTGCCAGTTCGGGGTATAGCCTTTGAAGTATGTGCCCGGGAAAGGAAAGCAGTCCGGCTAGGTATGTCCAGAGTGTATACCAAATCTATATAAATGCATTTAGTTTATGCTACTCCGGGGCAGATTTGCACCATCAATATAGGTCAACGGAAGGAGGGCCCAAATAAGGGCCAGGCTATAAGCCAGCTCAGTGCTCCACAGGAAAATGCAACACAGCGGTTGCAGAGACAGCACTTGTTCCCAGAGTGGAGGGCATTTCATCTGCATATTTAGTCATTTTACTTGCATTCAGCTTTAAAGGGTTAGTTCACCTTTACCAAAAAATCGCCTATGCAGCTAAGATTAACCCCTTTATGCCAGCTGACACCGGCCATTTAAGGGGTTTGGCATTCTGGGAGGCGGGGTGGGGATTGTGACTGCCGTGATTGGCTGTCACAGCGGTCACATGATTGGAAAACTCCCAATCGTAAGAGCTTTTAGTGAGCCGCCGGTCACTGTGCTGGGAGCGTGCAGGGAGCGTGCTCTCTGTAAATCTCAATCGGAGCTAATGCATGCAAATGTGCACCCCTAGGTGCCAAGGCCGAGAGGCCACATACTTGCGTGCACTTGGCACCTAGGGATTAAAAATCAAACTGCAACTTTCACCAAAGCTGAATAATTCCCTTGCTATAGGTGTAGGCCATTAAGTGCCTCCTGAAGCCTGGCCGAAAAAAAATCAGAGATTGCGCCTCCCCATCCTGCCTTGTTAATGGATCGTCTTTCATTATTCAGGCTACTATAGTTAAAGTCAGGCGATTTCTGACATATATTGCCTGACTTTGGAGCGATACCTGCTGAATCATCAGAGCTTTGAGTTGTGTGGGTGGCACTACCTAGATTGGCAAAAGCCAATTGTTGAACCAACATTTGGGTGGAAAATTGTTGGCCAAACAGTGACTACATCCAATCAAACCCCCCCCCCCCCCACTGTGAAGGTCAAATGTACTTTACATCTAGAGATAAAGGAATAATCTATAACAGTTACCTTATCCCTTGCTTTGCCCTTCCCTCCGATATTCTGGATTGTGGGCAAAATTGGAGCGCCAAACAAAAGAGGTTTCGGGGGGCCAGTTGCACAGCATGGTGGAAGCCTGGAATAAGGTAAGTATTACAGCTTATTCCTCTACCTCCAGACTTAACCACTTACTGCCCAGCCTATTGACAGCTGGGCGGGACATTCATCAGTCCAGATAGACCGCATACAACATCCTACCGGAACGCACCTTGCTTGTGCAGCGCGATCTGTCATTGGCTGTATCCACTGGACACAGCGGATGACTGATTATTGTACTGGCCCACTGACGGTACCATGTGATTGCTGTGACCAATCACATCAGATCACATGACAATTGTAAACAATGAATGGCTTTGATTAATGCCATTCATTGAGTACAATTGTGTTGCTAGCTGTGATTGGTCACAGTGATCACATGGTACAGACAGGGCCAATCACAGCCCATCTGTACCATGTGATTAGCTGTTACCAATCACAGCTAATCACAGTAGTAAACACTAAGGCTAGGTTCACACTAGTGCAAATTGGATGTGGGTTTCCCCGCATCCAGTTTGCATGACAGGAGTGTGTCCGGCTCTCTATGGAGCAGGGTTCACACATCTCCGTAACGGCTGCTGAGCGGCTTGTACAGGAGCCCGGTGCATCTTCAGGTCCAAATTCAGACAAAAATTCAGGCCTGATTCATCCCTGAAACAGAGAACACCGGACCCCCTGCTGTGAGCCGCTCTGCACGGAGGTGTGAACCCAGCCTAAAAGAATCCGTTTAATTCAGTAAAAATGTTTGCACAGATATAAGCAATCATAATGTGTAAAAAAAAAAATCCTGATCACTTCCCCGGAGGAGTACAGTGTTACTATAGTAACATTATATTGCTCTGGTTACAGTGTATTAAAAAAATCATAACAAAAAGAAAAAACTGTAGTAAAAAAAGGAAAAAAAAATGCAAAAAAAATATAATATATATACAGTATATATATATAGCTGAGGGTAAAGGTGATGGGCTGGCCAAGCATGTCTCCAGACCTAAACCCTATTGAAAATCTGTGGGGAAAGTGGAGGAGTGCAAGGTCTCTAACATCCACCAGCTCTGTGATGTCATCATGGAGGAGTGGAAGAGAACTCCAGATGCCCAAATGGGTTAAGGCAGTGCTGGAAAATAATGGTGGCCACACAAAATATTGACACTTTGGGCCCAATTTAGACATTTTCACTTAGGGGTGTACTCACTTTTGTTGCCAGCAGTTTAGACATTAATGGCTGTGTGTTGAGTTATTTTGAGGGGACAGCAAATTTACACTGTTATACAAGCTGTACACTCACTACTTTACATTGTAGCAAAGTGTCATTTCTTCAGTGTTGTCACATGAAAAGATAGAATAAAATATTTACAAAAATGTGAGGGGTGTACTCACTTTTGTGAGATACTATATATATATATATATATATATATATATATATATATATATATATATATATACTATATATGTTATACAGTAAATATAATACTATGTACTATACACATTACACAGCAAATGTAATTCATAGTGCCTATCTATCTGATATACAGTATATTATACATAGTATACAAATACATATTCTGTATATCTCCAAATATAATATACTGCATAGTATATGTATATACTATATACAGTAAAATATATATATAGTATACTGTACGTTATATATCAAATATAATACTATATACTACACCCTTTTCAACTGTATGTATTATTAATGTAAAGCTCCAGACAATTGTCCTAATTACTGTGTGTGTCCCCACTGGGGACATTTTCCTTACTTCCTGTGTAAAGCAGGGGGAAATATCCCCCAACACTGGTTTGAATATAATCTTCAAATATGGATTCCCACTGGACCTCCTTTGACCCTGGTGCACATCAGGTTTAACAAGCTGATGTATATAGGCGACAGGTCCTCTTTAAGATCACAAAACTACAGCGGAATTTCAAAATATCTGTAGGCATAACCACAGCAGTAATCAATAGGCAGCGCACTAACACAGCCGCGTTAACCCGTTCCCTGCCTCCTAGGCCAGCGGTGAGCAACACATTGGAAAAACCACAACTCTGCTGAAGAAATAATTAAATTGAGGCAAATTAACCCATTTTACCGCGGCTTCTCATTTGTTTTCATTATCAGGGAGGGGGCTGGGGATGTGCAGCGGCAGAGCAGAAGAGAAGGCCTGGTGATTTCTGCCTTTCTGATTGAAGCTATTGATTAGGATCTATTCTCATTAACATGTTGATTAACTGAAGGAGAGAGACGGCCGGGGAGAAGACGGCAGACGGAGGGGATGGGGAGCCGGGGTGATATTATTTTATTCTAGGGGATGTTGTGTTTTATTGTACATGGGAGTTGGGTTTATATGGACACCCATGTGCTGGGGTAGTGCGGGGCTGGTGATGGAGGTGCATGGCTGGGTGGACAGAAGAGGCGGTACTACGGGACCTGGATGGATGCCGCACACAATGGACTGAAAACTGGAAGACGCGGAGGATGGATATATGCTGGACAATCTTAAGAGGTGGGGCCTCCCTGGGAGATGGGGCTTAGCACCTAGCATAAAAGGAGGTTGATCATGGAGGGCAGAGAGCACTACACTGTATCTGTATAGTATGTGTTACCATATAGGTGGATGGAATTTATCTGTTTAATAGATATATGTATTATTGGTAGAGTAGTGAGAAAAGACATTTAAAATACAACTTATTTGGAGGGTATTTATTTCAGACCTGTGACTTATATAGTGGGGGTAATTATGTCACTATTGTTAAATGTAACTTTCTAGATCAGTTTTTCTCAACCAGGGTTCTGTGGAGCCCTAGGGTTCCT
The DNA here is from genome assembly GCA_018402905.1 of Glandirana rugosa. Lineage (NCBI taxonomy): Eukaryota > Metazoa > Chordata > Amphibia > Anura > Ranidae > Glandirana > Glandirana rugosa. The sequence goes on from BLSH010036417.1 coordinate 273,180, forward strand.
CTAGAAGTTGCTAGGGGTTCCCTGAGCAAGGAGTAATTTCTCCCTCTTTGTTAGGGAGAGGTGAATTCTTCCCATTCACCACCAATGTAAGGGGCATTCTTCCCACTGACCACCTGCGTAAAGAGCATTCTTTCCACTGACCACTAATATAAGAACCATTCTTCCCACTGACCACTAATGTTAGGACCATTCTTCCCACTGACTATTAATGTAAGGCCCATTCTTCCCACTGGTCATCAAGGTAAGAACCATTTTTCCCACTGACCGTCAATGTAAGGACCATTCTTATCATTGACCACCAATGTAAGGGGCCCTCTTCCCATTGCCCTCCAATGTAAGGGGTATTCTTCTCACTGACTACCAATGTAAGGGACATTCTTCCTATTTATCACCAATGTAAAGAGCATTGTTCTCAATGACCACCAATGTAAGGACCATACATCCCACAGACCACCAATGTAAGGAGTATTTTCCCATTGACCACCAAATTAAAGAGCGTTCTTCCCAATGAATTCCAATATAAAGGATATTTTTTCTACTGACCACCAACGTAAGGGACCTTCTTCCCATTGACCACCAATGTAAAGAGCAATCTTCCCAATGTCCACCAATGTAAGGACCATTCTTCCCTTTGACGACCAATGTAAGGACCATTCTTTCCACTGACCACCAATATAAGGGCCACTTTTGTAATTGACCATCCCACTAATGTACAGAGTTGTAGATAAAGTAATTACTATCAAGTGTTCCTTGAGACCAGATTGTTATTCCTCCAGGGTTGAGAAAGGCCTTTTTAGGGTTTGTAAAATCTAACTTATATTTAAAGAGTCTAGAAGATATGTTTTGAAGTACAACATATTTTATTAGAAGGGTTTCAGTGTCAGGTCCATAAAATATAATTATTTTTGAGGGATGATATCGAACCTGTAAAATGTAATTCATGTTTAAAATGTATGCCTGTTCTGTAAGGAATAACATATTTGGAAACTGACGATGCAACACCAAGATGATTTAACATGAACAGGGTCACCATATATGTGACAATCTGACCATACAATCTTTGTACAATCAACTGTATTTGTACCAAAACTTTGTAATATGAGGACCTACCTAATCTATCCAATCAATCTATATCCTATCAGTCAGGCTCTTGCACTCATAGTTGTTGGTAGGTCTGTATGGTGGGAAAGTGTACAATCAGATTGTAGGATGTGTGGTGAGCTTTAGCGTTGTGATGTCACTCTTATATTTAGCGTTAATGTGCCATGTCACATTGGTTAAGCTGCCTTGCCAACATTTCAGGGTCTCACAGGGTCCCCTTCCTCGGCAACCCATTGACTCAAAAGATGCCTTGTCTGGATTTGTTTGTGATTGTACAGTGTTACATAGGTCAAGCTGCCAAGCCAATGTTTTGGGACCTTGCAGGGTCCCCTTCCCCAGGATGACCCAGTGACTGATATATTCTCACAAATTATTGTTAGTGTGCCATATCATATATATCAAACTGCATGCCGACGTTTCGGGACCATGAAGTGGCCCCTTTGTCTGGACAACTAAGTGACCCAAAAGATGTGTTTTCACAATATATTGTGATTTACCAATTCACAGGGGTCATGTGAACGTTTTGGGGTCTCTCAGGGTCCCCTTCCACGGGATGAGATATTGTAAATGTACCAGGTCACATAGGTCAAACTGCCATGCCAACATTTTGGAGCCTCAAAGGGACCCTTCCTCAGGATGACTCAGTAACAAAAAGGTATACTTTCATAATTTATTGTTGGAGGTCTCCAAACCTTCACAACAAAGTGCCAATTTACTGCCCTTTAAACTTTAGACTGTGACCAGTGGTATTAGAAAATGGCATCAGTGGGAATAAACAATGCCATAGGCTTTGTGGTCAGTGGGAGTAATCATTGGTATCAGTGGTGGGACTAGTGCACCATAACTGGTGTCAGTGTGAGGATTTGTTCCCCATCTTTGGTGTAGGTGTGAGGAATAGTACCCCATTGTTGTTGTCATGGGAAGGAACAGTGCCTTGTGTCAGATGGATGGAAAATTGCTCCAAGGGCTGGATAAAGGCAGGCAAAGGGCCACATCCAGTCCACGAGCCACAGTTTGGAGACCCCTGATGTCACATACATGTCAAGCTTTTTTCGGGACCTCAAAGGGTTCCTTCCTCAGGATGACTGGTGATCCAAAAGATACACTTTCACAATTTATTGTTGGTGTACCATAGGGGTCTCCAAACGTTTGTGACAAAGGGCCAGTTCACTACCTTTCAAACTCTTTCAAACTTTAGGGGGGCTGGGCTGTGACCAGTGGTATTAGAAAATGGCATCAGTGGGAATAAACAATGCCATATGCTTGGTGGTCAGTGGGAGTAATAAAATTACATTATTGGTGTCAGTGGGAGGAATAGTGCCCCATAATTATGGTCAGTGTGAGAATTAGTTCCCCATCTCTGGTGTCAGTGGGAGGAATAGTACCCCAGTGTTGTTGGAATAGTGCCCCAAGGGCTGAATAAAGGCAAGCAAAGGGTCACATATGGCTCACTGCCACAGTTTGGAGAGCCCTGGTGTACCATGTCACCTAGGTCAAACTGCCATGCCAACGTTTTTGGACCTAGCTGGGTCCCCATTTCTCAGGTTGACTAAGTGACCCAAGACGTGTTTTTACAATATATTGCAAGTTTATAATATCACTTAGGTCAAATTGCTATGCCAGTGTTGCAAGGCCATGCCAAGTCCCCTTCCTCAGAACTACTCAGTGACCTCATTAAGTCACCCTGGGGATGGGGACCCAAGGAGGCCCTGAAACATTGACGTGGCAGTTTGACTTAAGATAAATGGTGCATGAGAAACTGCATGTTTTGGATTGCTGGTGACCTTTTACACTCTTTTACTCTAATTTGAAAGCAGGGATGTGTCTTCTATGAAAACACATAGAAAGCAGCGATGGATTTCCTTTAAAATGGGCGGGGATGTCACCTTTGTAAAGTTTAATATCATAAACTGCAGTACAATCTAACTTTGAAGATATACAAGATCCCTCTTAAAAATTCAATTTATTTTTGTAAAATATTACATGTTGGTTAAAAAAAGTGATGTCACTCCTGTGTAATATAACTCACACTGAAACTTAAATTAAAGTCCTTGTTATTTTAACCCTTTGAGGACCATAAGATTACCAACGTTAATATAAAATAATTATAAAACATGGGACAAATACGTCCCTTGGTCCTCAAAGGATTAAACAATAAACAATTCTTTTTACTCTTTCTTTTTATTTTTTGCTCCAGCTCATATAAATGTGTAATACTCTCAAAGCCCAAATGTGGGTGAAATAAGCGAGCACAGCCCTGCTGCATGAGTTAACCGCTTATTTTTGTCTAGGGGATTAGAGAACGGAGCAGAGGCGTAATGAGAACCTTCAGGGCCCAAGAAACCAGGAAGGACCCTCCTCGCCCATGGCCAAGTGCCCTTCCCACTGATCCAGTGGCCCTTTACTACCATCATGGTACCCTTTATTACGGTCACACAGCTGGCCACCTTCCTGCAGTCTTGGGGACCCCCGTGGTGGCGGAGCACCAGAGCCCAGTCGCAAGTGCGACCTTTGTGACCCTGGTAGTTCCGCCACTGGTGTCAATAGTTTTTTCATTTTGATGTTTTATTTTTATCATTTTTGTTTTACCATTTTATTTCATTAATTCAATTATTTATTTTACAACTTTATGTTTTACGTATTTTTAGGACCCATTGGGGGCTTTAGTGAAATGTCAGAGGTCCAAACAGACCTCTGATGTCTCACTTTTGAGACAGAAAAAGGGACTGAAGACAGATTCATCAGTCCCTTTTTCTGCAGCCTAAGCTGCACAGAATGAATGAACAGGAATAGCTCTGTATAGAGCTTCCTGTTCATTCATAAATTAAGGCATAGTAAACATACTTTGTGTTTACTATGCCCCAGCTATAGGTGAATAAAAAGAAAAAATTGGTACCGATCACTTAATTTACTGCCTCCTTCCCTGCTCTCCATCCTGACAGGTCAGCAGTAGGTGGCAGGGGGAAACCCGTCAGCGGCCGCTGCCCTCCTATCCAGGCATACAGGGGGCCTGCACAGGTCCCCTGGAGCATGGGACCGGTCGCAATGTACGTAGTCCCTGGAACAGAGATATATTTACAGTAACTAATCCAGACGAGTCCCTGTGGCTCCTGCCCCCCCCCCCCCCCAGTTTAGCGGTCTTGTGCGATGGACTGTTCCTGAAGTCACCATTCCTATAGACCTGCATTGGATGTGAGGACATCCGGAACAATCCACCGCTGAAACACAGGGGAGCACCGTTTGCCTGTGAAGTGAAGGATCGGGTAAAGTATACAGCTTTTCTCCTCTCCCCCTGCACAAACCTAGCAGTTGACCCATGCATAACAGCAAACTTCTTTTTTTGCCCGGAGATGGACTTTAAAGTGTATTTAAACCCCCAAACAAAAATATAATATATTGAACCTTAACTTCCCTTTATTTTACCTGCCAGTAACACTCTTCCAGTCCCAGGGTGACATTGCTCCCTCACTGTGCTATCTGGAGAAGCAGAAGAACAGGCAATATCTTATTAGTTTAGAGCACCCCGCCTCATCATCCTAACACGGGGGAGGTGTTCTGTAGTCCAGAGAGAGACCAGTGAACAATCTTAACTGATAACAGGGCTGCATGAACATAAAAAGATATCCAGTCATAAGATTTTTGACAAGATCAACAGATGTTTTTTGCAGTTATAGAACAGATATACCAAAACACGTTTAGTGGTATATTTAACGGATCAAGAGAGCAAAAAAGAGGAGAGGAGGTCATCACTAAGGTTTATACACATTTTAAACGATATTCTATTCTCCAAAAATAATCTGTTCACTACTTAATGGAACTGTAACCTATTTTTCATGAAGTTGTTTCTTTTTCTGTATTTTTCTGCCTCCTTGTAATGTCTCCTGCGAGCTCCCAAGCCTCTCCTTTTCCTCTCACTTCCCTTTGTTTTGAATAAGTAGTGCACTTAAGCTGTGATCATGTACACTGTTCTATGCATGCTACAAATTCCATAGTCCATATTATATCTCGGGAGCGAACAAGATAGCGTAGCTATGTTCCTACATACAGCGAGATCATGGAGAACGAACATAGCCACCCTCTAACAGGATGTTGGATCATAGCACCAAAAAAAAAAAAAAGGAATCTGGAGATTATCATTTATAATTTATTCTATCTTTTCATGTGACAACACTGAAGAAATAACACTTTGCTACAATGTAAAGTAGTGAGTGTACAGCTTGTATAACAGTGTAAATTTGCTGTCCCCTCAAAATAACTCAACACACAGCCATTAATGTCTAAACTGCTGGCAAAAAAAGTGAGTACACCCCTAAGTGAAAATATCCAGTTTGGGCCCAAAGTGTCAATATTTTGTGTGGCCACCATTATTTTCCAGCACTGCCTTAACCCTCTTGGGCATGGAGATCTTGCGCTCCTCCACCTTCTGTTTGAGGATGCCCCACAGATGCTCAATAGGGTTTAGATCTGGAGACATGTTTGGCCAGTCCATCAGCTTTACCCTCAGCTTCTCTAGCAAGGCAGTGGTTGTCTTGGAGTTGTGTTTGGGGTCGTTATCATGTTGGAATACTGCCCTGCGTCCCAGTCTCCGAATGGAGGGGATCATGCTCTGCATCAGTATGTCACAGTACATGTTGGCATTCATGGTTCCCTCAATGAACTGTAGCTCCTCAGTGCCAGCAGCACTCATGCAGCCCCAGATCATGACACTCCCACCACCATGCTTGACTGTAGGCAAGACACACTTGTCTTTGTACTCCTCGACTGGTTGCCGCCACACACGCTTGACACCATCTTAACCAAATAAGTTTATCTTGGTCTCATCAGACCACAGGACATGGTTCCAATAATCCATGTCTTTAGTCTGCTTGTCTTCAGCAAACTGTTTGCAGGCTTTCTTGTGCATCATCTTTAGAAGAGGCTTCCTTCTAGGACAACAGCCATGCAGACCAATTTGATGCGGTGTGCGGCGTATGGTCTGAGCACTGACAGGATGACCCCCCACCCCTTCAAACTCTGCAGCAATGCTGGTAGCACTCATACGTCTATTTCCCAAAGACAACCTCTGGATATGACGCTGAGCACTGCACTCAACTTCTTTGGTTGACCATGGTGAGGCCTGTTCTGAGTGGAACCTGTCCTGTTAAACCGCTGTATGGTCTTGGCCACCATGCTGCAGCTCAGTTTCAGGGTCTTGGTAATCTTCTTATAGCCTAGGCCATCTTTATGTAGAGCAACAATTCTTTTTTTCAGATCCTCAGAGAGTTCTTTGTCACGAGGTGCCATGTTGAACTTCCAGTGACCAGTATGAGAGAGTGAGAGAGATAGCACCAAATTTAACACACCTGATGACCATTCACACCTGAGATCTTGTAACACTAACAAGTCAAATGACACTGGGGAGGGAAAATTGCTAATTGGGCCCAATTTGGACATTTTCACTTAGGGGTGTACTCACTTTTGTTATCAGCGGTTTAGACATTAATGGCTGTGTGTTGAGTTACTTTGAGAGGACAACAAATTTACACTGTTATGCAAGCTGTACACTCACTACTTTACATTGTAGCAAAGTGTAATTTCTTCAGTGTTGTCACATGAAAAGATATAATAAAATATTTACAAAAATGTCAGATAATGTATATTAGAATATATTTCTAGTTTAGTGTTACTTTAACCCCTTCAGATCCGCGCACTCATAGGCGGCGGCGTGTGTGTGCGGCCGCCGCACGCTGCGTGGGCATGCCCACGGGTCGGATGGACTCAATGTCCACCCGTGACCCGCGATCGCCTGTCAGAGCTGCAGAACGGGGAACCGCCAATGTAAACACGGCGGTTCTCCGTTCTGTGAAGGGGACATGACAGATCTACTGATCCCTGTCACATTTATACAGTAATCAGTGGAATTTAAATTTCTGATCGCTGTTTAAATGCCAATGGTCCCAAAAAAGTGTCAAAAATGTCCAACATGTCCGCCCCAATATCAAAGTCCCGATAAAAATCGCAGATCACCGCCATTACTAGTAAAAAAAATTAAATAAATAAAAACGCCAGAAATCAATTACCATAGATTGTAGACGCGATAAATTTTGCGATAACCAATCAATAAATGCAGATTGCAATTTTTTTTACTAAAAATATGTAGAAGAATATATATCGGCCAAAACTGATGAATACTTTTTTTTATATTTTTTTCTGATATTCATTATAGCAAAAAGTAAAAAATATTGTTCTTTTTTCAAAATCTTGATTTTCCGTTGTGCTTTTTTCAAAATCGTCGCTCTTTGTTTGTTTATAGCGCAAAAGATAAAAAACGCAGAGGTGATCAAATACCAGCAAAAGAAAGCCCTATTTGTGGGGAAAAAAATTATAAAAATTTTGTTTGGGTACAACGCCGCACGACCGCACAATTGTCATTCAAAATGCGACAGCGCTGAAAGCCTAAAATTGGTCTGGGCAGGAGGGGGATAAGTGGTTAAGGCTTGATTCAGGGAACATGCAGTATTACTTTTTGTGTCCATTTTTTAATTAAAATGGATTGTTCTGATCACCAATGGCACCCCTGCACATGTCTGATAATATCATTGCATTGCATTAAGATATTTTAAACATGAATGTTAAAAGGATCACGTGAGCATCAATGAGGTGTCTATAGAGGAGAGCAGGAAAATGAGATGTCTTAGGACTTAGGTGGTGATAAAATAATAAAATAATACCAATCCAATATTTGTTATTTATGAATTAAACTTTTTTTTAGACGAAAATTCTCATGATGTATAATAACTCATCAATCTCAGTGACGGTGAATTAAGACTTTAAGCAAATTGAGATGTAAAGAGATATATGATGAATTACCCAACAGGGAGACAACATTTGTATTGGTGTCAGGATCCTTGCATCCATCCACTCCCATCTCCTGCAATGAACCCTGGTCTAAGGTTTAAGAGTAAACCTTTCAGCTAAAAAATGGCATGTTAATCATCACTCCCCAAAGCCCACCTTCTAAAAGCCATGGGCTAGAATACTTTGCATTAGGATGGCCATCAAGCCTGAAATTGCTGCATGCAGGCTGCAATAATTGACTGTATACAGCAAGGATAAGCAATTAGCAGACCTCCAGCTGTTGTCCCATCATGCCTCTGCCTCTGGGTGTCATGCTTGTGGCTGTCAGAGTCTTGCAATGCCTCATGGGACTTGTAGTTCTGCAACAGCTGGAGGTCCGCTAATTGCATTGCATGTTTAGGTTGGTTATGTGCTATAAATCAGTTCTGAACTGGAATTACAGAGGAATGATTTGTATGACCCCCCTCATTATCCTTTAACCACCTAAATAGCAGTATGTAATACCCCTTCATTACCAGCCATTATTCTTTTTTCAGAGCTGTGATAGTTGGACTGACATTTACTCTGTTAAGCAACACTGTTACATCGTTAGTCATGTTGTAGTTAGTTGGATTGAAAAAAGACAAAAAGAAAAAGACAGCAAAAAGGAAAAGAAAAAGCAAACTTATGGAAAACCTTCACATACACAATCCTTTACCAAGAGTTGAGCCAGAGGAAGGCATACCCCCCCCCCCCCCAATTTTCTCCAGCTGGGGAAAAAAACGTTCCATCCTGATCCCCCAGATATTTCTTGGATCAACTACTCCTGGTAGTTGTACCCAAATTAATTTCATATCATTTGACTGAGCTTTCTTTTGCTGGTATTTAACCACTGTTTTTTTATGTGTATAAAGGGAAAAAAAAATTGGAAACAAAGAAACATGCTGGCATTGGAGGGGATTAAAAATGGCAGCTTTGTTGGTGGTGCACTAGATACATTAAAGCCAAAGTTTAGTTAAATTTATAAATATAAAAAAATCAGCACAAGGGACAGCAATTATATTGAATGAGATGTGTCCCTTCTGCTGATGGCTGCTGTCCTAGGCTGGGTTCACATTATTGCGAATTAAATGTGGGTTTCTCCACATCCAAATTGCATGTCAGGAGATTGTGAGTCTCTTTGAAGCCGGTTCACACAACTCCAGAGCGGCTCAGGTACAAATTGCACAGGAGTCCTGTGCGTCTTCTGGTCCGCTCCAAGTCGGAATTCAGCCAAAAATTTGGGCTGGAATCGGACCGCAAATAGTTAACAGGCAGGGCTGGTGCAAGGATTTTTGACACCCTAGGCAAAACCTAATTTTGACGCCCCTTTGGCTCCGCCCCTTACTCCACCCCCTTTGCTTTGTGCATGTATACGATGGAGGTGGCAGAGGTGGAGATTTTTGCTGTGCCTCTCTACCTATTTTCTTGCTTCCTCATGCCAGCTGTGGTCCGCAGGTATATGGACAGGCTATGGTAGTATATGGACAGGCTGGGGTAGTATATGGACAGGCTATGCTAGTATATGGACAGGCTGGGGTAGTATATGGACAGGCTGGGGTAGTATATGGACAGCCCGGGGTTGTATATGGACAGGCTGGGGTAGTATATGGACAGGCTGGGGTAGTATATGGACAGCCTGGGGTATTATATGGACAGGCTGGGGTAGTATATGGACAGCCTGGGGTAGTATATGGACAGGCTTGGGTAGTATATAGACAGGCTGGGGTAGTATATGGACAGGCTGGGGTAGTATATAGACAGGCTGGGGTAGTATATAGACAGACTGGGGTAGTATATAGACAGGCTGGGGTAGTATATGGACAGGCTGGGGTAGTATATGGACAGGCTGGGGTAGTATATGGACAGCCTGGGGAAGCATATGAACAGGCTGGGGTAGTATATGGACAGGCTGGGGTAGAATATGGACAGGCTGGGGTAGTATATGGACAGTCTGGGGTAGTATATAGACAGGGGCTGGGCGCCCTGGGCATCACTGCGCCCTAGGCGGTCGCCTACTCTGCCTAGTGGTAGAGCCGGCCCTGTTAACAGGGACGCACCGGACTCCTGCTGGGAGCCGCTTCATGCTGCAGTATGAACCCAGCCTTAGAATCTTCTGTCCTCTGTCCCTCCATAACCTGGCACTCATGAAGAGTGCCGACTATGCCTGCCCTTTCCGTCCCCCTTCTCCACTCATAGAAACTGTATTGCAGCATTCATCAATGAGGAGTGCTCTATGAAAGGAGGATGAGCGGTTGAATGAAAGGTCCACCTCCTCTATTCATAGATTGTTTTTCATTTATGGAAGCTATAATACAGTTTCTGGGAAGCTGGAAGAGTATGGTGTAAGTGTCATGCATTCATTAGTTCTACCTTCCTCTCCTTTCTCTATTGTAAGAGGCTGGCTTAGCAATGTAAACACTACACTGTTTACATTGGTGATCGCTTTAATTGGTCATCACAGCAACTGCCGTGTACAGAGCTGCTTAGATCAGCTCTGTACACATGACGGCTCGATTCACAGGCATTAACAGGTGCAGTATTCACACATGCATGATTGTTGTGATTTTTTCTGCTAAAAAAATTATGGGTAGCTATGTCCTTCCTCTCTATATTCAGGATTTTCTTGCTTGGTTAGTTAATGGGGGATGTAATAAGGGGAAATACCCAAGATCCCCAGGCTTCCTTCCAACAGTTCCATGACCACTCCTCCTCTCCTCCTCTTTTTAGTTTCCTATCTTTATGATCGTATCACCTATTGCAGAGGCCACCTCTGGCCCTGTGTTATATGTGATGACATTGTTAGCCCGCCCCAATTCTGGGGGAACAGAGAAATAAGAAAAATATTCTTCTCTATCACACCTTCCTTAAACAAAAAGAACAGAATATCCTGAATATACTCACTTCAGTGGAATTGTTTGCTATCCCAGGGTTTAGGTTTAATGCACACCTTTAAAGTGCATTAGGTTAAGGCCAAAATTGGGGCAACTTGTGTTACTAGGCTGCAAAGCCTAGCCAGTGATCTTTTTTATTTTTGCATATTTATTATTTTTTTCCTCTTCACGTGTGTCAGCCTACACTTATGTACTGTAAGTATTCCCTTTCACTCAGAATGGTAGGATATTGGTCTTCTGGCCCACCCTGAAGTCTAAGGGGAGGATGTGTGGCCATCAGGTTTCTTCCTCCCCTGCCTTGGGGGTTCTCTCTTTGGGAAAGCCCCCTACCTAACATTCGTTGGTCGGCTTTGGCTGATCATGAGAAGAGAGGTCCATGGGCCCTTGGACTACGTGAACCTGTGTGTGCCTTACACCCGTCAAGAGTCTTGTGCCCCAAGGGGTCCTTCATCTTTGAGTGGGGACCAATGCATAACCTAATTGCACTTTATTTGTATGTACACATGCACGCATTTGGCTCCCTTTGGTATTTTACTTGTGCATCGCAGGTTCGGAAATTTTAACCCCTTCCTTACTGGGCACTTAAACCCCCCTCCTGCCCAGACCAATTTTTGGCTTTCAGCACTGTCGCATTTTGAATGACAATTGCGCGGTCGTGCGATGTTGTACCCAAATAAAATTTGCGTCCTTTTTTTCCCACAAATAGAGCTTTCTTTTGGTGGTATTTGATCACCTCTGCGTCATTTCTGATCGCCGCTATAAACAAAAAATGAGCGACAATTTTGCAAAAAAGAACAATATTTTTTACTTTTTGCTAAAGTATAAATCCATTAAAAAAAATATTCATCAGTTTTGGCCGACATATATTCTTCTACATATTTTTGGTAAAAAAAAAATCGCAATTGGCGTATATTGATTGGTTTGCGCAAAAGTTAACGCGTCTACAAACTATGGGAATTGATTTATGGCGTTTTTATTTTTTTTTTACTAGTAATGGCGGCGATTTTTAGCGGTACTGCGATATTGCTTCAGAAATGTCAGACATTTTTTACACATTTTTGGGACCAATGACATTTATACAGCGATCAGAAATTTAAATGTCCACTGATTACTGTGTAAATGTCATTGGCAGTGAAGGGGTTAACCAGCAGGGGGCAGTGAAGGGGTTAACAAATGTTCCCTGGCTGTGTTCTAACTGTGGGGGGGGGCTGGCTGGCCAGGACATAACAGATCTAACTGATCCCAGTGACAGGGATCAGTAGATCTGCTATGTCCCCTGTCACAGAACGGAGAACCGCCGTGTTTACAACGGCGGTTCCCCGTTCTGAGGCTCCTAAAAGAGATCGGCGGGTCTCGGGCGGACATCGAGTCCGCCCGACCCACGGGCACGCTCGCGCAGCTGCCGCCAGGGGGCGCGCCAGGAGCGTGCACAGTGGACGATGTCCAAGGACGTCGTCCGGGCATTTCAGATCCGCGCTGGAGCCGTACTTCGGCAATAGCGCGGATCTGAAGGGTTTAAAAAACAAAAAAATTGGGTTAAGGCAGCTCATTCCTTTGAATGAACTCTCATCACCATCATTATGCAAATGTTCAACTACACTTTTTTTTTCATACCCCTTGACATTGCCCACATTTTGTCATGTTACATCCAAAGACGTAAATTCATTTTATTAGGATTTTATGTGATAGACCAACGCAAAGTGGCACATAATTGTGAAGTGGAAGGAAAATGGTTTTCAACATTTTTTTACAAATAAATATGTGAAAAGTGTGGGGTGCATTTGTATTCAGCCCCTCTGAGTCAATACTTTGTAGAACCGCCTTTCCCTGCAATTACAGCTGCAAGTCTTTTTGGGGAAGTCTCTACCAGCTTTGCACATCTAGAGAGGACATTTTTGCCCATTCTTCTTTGCAAAATATCTCAAGCTCTGTCAGATTGGATGGAGAGCGTCTGTGAACAGCAATTTTCAAGTCTTGCACAGATTCTCAATTGGATTTAGGTCTGGCCTTTGACTGGGCCATTCTAACACATGAATATGCTTTGATCTAAACCATTCCATTGTAGGTCTGGCTGTATGTTTAGGGTCGTTGTCCTGTTAGAAGGTGAACCTCCGCCCCAGTCTCAAATCTTTTGCAGACTCTAACAGGTTTTCTTCTAAGATTGCCCTGTATTTGTTTCCATCCATCTTCCCATGAACTCTGACCAGCTTCCCTGTCCCTGCTGAAGATAAGCATTACACAACATAATGCTGCCACCACCATGTTTCACGGTGGGGATGGTGTGTTCAGGGTGATGTAACCTTTAGTGTGATGTGCAGTGTTAGTTTTCACATAGTGTTTTGCTTTTAGGCCAAAAAGTTCAATTTTGGTCTCATCTGACCAGAGCACCTTCTTCCACATTTGCTGTGTCCCCCACATGGCTTCTCGCAAACTGCAAATGGGACTTCTTATGGCTTTCTTTCAGCAATGGCTTTCTTCTTGCCACTCTTGCATAAAGGGCAGATTTGTGGAGTGCACGACTAATAGTTGTCTTGTGGACAGATTCTCCCACCTGATCTGTGGATCTCTGCATTAACTCTCTGATTAATGCTCTTCTTGCCCGGCCTGTCAGTTTAGGTGGATGGCCATGTCTTGGCAGGTTTGCAGTTGTGCCGTACTCTTTCCATTTTCGGGTGGATTGAACAGAGCTCCGTGAGATATTCAAAGCTTGAGATATTTTTTTTATAACCTAACCCTGCTTTAAACCTCTCTATAGCTTTATCCCTGGCCTGTCTGGTGTGGTCCTTGGCCTTCACGATGCTGTTCACTAACAAACCTCTGAGGGCTTCAGAGAACAGCTGTATTTATACTGACATTAAATTACACACAGGTGGACTCTATTTACAAATTAGGTGACTTCTGAAGGCAATTGATTCCACCAGATTTTAGGGGTATCAGAGTAAAGGGGGCTGAATACAAATGCATGGAACAGTTCAGATATTTATTTGTAAAAATTTTTGAAAACCATTTATCATTTTCCTTTCACTTCACAATTATGTGCCACTTTGCGTTGGTCTATCACATAAAATCCCAATAAAATACATTTACGTTTTTGGTTTGTAACATGACAAAATATGGAAAATTTCAAGGAGTGTGAATGCTTTTTCAAGGCACTGTAGATTCCTACCTTCTTATAGTAATACTAATCTACAGTATGAACTGTTTGTCAATTTTTTTAGGTGTATGGAAACAGTCTATTTGATGCTGTCTTTAGGGATGACTAATGGCCAGAGATCATGAGATCAAGGCTGCCTAGGCAGAGAGTCGAGGAACAACAGTTTTTTTATTCCCAGCAGTATACAGTATATATATTATATATACACTATCTTGTCATGTGACAACACTGAAGAAATGACACTTTGCTACAATGTAAAGTAGTGAGTGTACAGCTTGTATAACAGTGTAAATTTGCTGTCCCCTCAAAATAATTCAACACACAGCCAATGTCTAAACCGCTGGCAACAAAAGTGAGTACACCCCTAAGTGAAAATGTCCAAATTTGGTCCAATTAGCCATTTCCCTTCCTGGTGTTGTGTGACTCGTTAGTGTTACAAGGTCTCAGGTGTGAATGGGGAGCAGGTGTGTTAAATTAGGTGTTATCGCTCTCACTCTCTCATACTGGTCACAACATGGCCACCTCATGGCAAAGAACTCTCTGGGGATCTGTAAAAAAGAATTGTTGCTCTACATAAAGATGGCCTAGGGCCTAGGCTATAAGAAGATTGCCAAGACCCTGAAACTGAGCTGCAGCATGGGTCGCCAAGACCATACAGCGGTTTAACAAGACAGGTTCCACTCAGAACAGGCCTCGCCATGGTCGACCAAAGAAGTTGAATGCATGTGCTCAGCGTCATATCCAGAGGTTGTCTTTGGGAAATAGACGTATGAGTGCTGTCAGCATTGCTGCAGAGGTTGAAGGGGTAGGGGGTCAGCCTGTCAGTGCTCAGACCAAACGCTGCACTCCGCATCAAATTGGTCTGCATGGCTGTCATCCCAGAAGGAAGCCCCTTCTAAAGATGATGCACAAGAAAGCCCGGAAACAGTTTGCTGAAGACAAGCAAACTAAGGACATGGATTGGTGCTGTGTCTGATGAGACCAAGATAAACTTATTTGGTCCAGATGGTGTCAAACGTGTGTGGCAGCAACCAGGTGAGGAGTACAAAGACCAGTGTGTCTTGCCTACAGTCAAGCATGGTGGTGGCAGTGTCATGGTCTAGGGCTGCATGAGTGCTCCAGAGGGAACCATGAATGCCAACATATACTGTGACATACTAAACAGATCATGATCCCCTCAGATCCTGATCCCCATCAGATACTGGGCCGCAGGGCAGTATTCCAACATGATAATGA
>BLSH010036417.1:292265-310989 GCA_018402905.1 Glandirana rugosa
GTGACTCCGCAAACGTGTTTACAGGTGACCCCCCCCCCCCCCCCCATCCATAATAATTCCACTCTGGGATGCAAACGCCTCAGTGCCACCTACAACCTCTTAGCACTAGTGCTGTGCTGGAGTATGGCCAACATATTTTCACGCCGTGTGATCGATGTGAGCATTAGGAAAAGGCTTGGCTAAATCTAAATATAATAAACTCATTAATTATCCACACTGCTGTTTAATGGGCAATACACAGTTTATTGGAGATCCGTGTATTAATTAAAAAATATCTAAAGGGCATGTGTATCAGGGGGATACATTAAACATTTTTTTGCATTATTAATCTACTAACACACTGCATGTAGTAGTAATATAAAAAATGTTATTTGCTAAATAGGTCTTCAGATTTTCGTTCTTGCCTTCGGATTTTCGTTCTTTCAAATTTTCGTTCTTATTTTCAGATTTTCGTTCTTATTTTCGGATTTTCATTCTTTTGAATTTTCAGATTTTCGTTCTTATTTTTGGATTTTCATTCTTTTGAATTTTCAGATTTTCGTTCTTATTTTTGGATTTTCATTCTTTTGAATTTTCAAATTTTCGTTCTTATTTTCGGATTTTCATTCTTTTGAATTTTCAGATTTTCGTTCTTATTTTTGGATTTTCATTCTTTTGAATTTTTAGATTTTTGTTCTTACTTTTGGATTTTCGTTCTTTTAAATTTTCGGATTTTCATTCTTATTTTCAGATTTTCATTCTTATTTTCGGATTTTCGTTCTTTAGAATTCTCGTATTTCCGTTCTTTCGGAATTTCAGATTTTCGTTCTTTCCGATTTTCGTTCGTTTCAAAAATTTGTTTTCAGAAAGATGTGTGAAACTATTTTTCCTTATTTGGATGTTTCTGAATTAACGAATATTCAGAATTTTGATGAAAAACTAAACGAATTGCACCTGTCTAGTGCAGGGGTTAGGAGTTGGAAATGCTCAGAGAGATTGCAGTGCTCTATAGGTTCCAATGCAAAAAAATAACAAATGCACATATTTTTTTTTATTAATGTAGGTGCATTTTTTGCATTTGAGCCTGCAGAGCATTGCAGCCTCTCTGAACATTACCAACACCTGACCTCTGCACTATATACATTACATACACCTGACCCCTGCACTTTGTACATAGGCTCACTGTTTAAGCTTCTCCCACTGCAATTTGGTGGAATAACAAGTTGGAATTTGTAAAGTAAAGCCCAATATACAGTATTATGTTATATTCAGGCTACCATAAGAAGTATAGAGGTCAGGATTAATTAATGTGTAACTAAAGTTGTATAGAAATTTCCCCCTCAAAGAAAATATCTTCCACCTTATCTCCCAAGCAAAATCTCTGCTACCAACCCCCCTTTTACAAAGCAAAATTCCTTACAAAGCAAACCTCTCTTCCTTCAAGAAACCCCCCAAAAATCTGTCCCCAACAGAAATGTCCCCCTCTTGCCCCTAAGCAGACCCTAAAACTCCCTTTTCATTCAAGCAACCTCCCCAATAGAAATCCTCATCAAAAGTAAACATTCCCCACCCCCTCAAGATCCCCTTTACCCACAGCAAAAAGCCCACCACTGAAGCAAAACCTCCCTTCACTCAAGCAAACCCCCTCCTGCCAGAAGCAGACCCCTTTTCCCATACCAACCCCCTACAGTAAACTTCCCCATAAGAAATCTCCCCCATTTCCTTAGGCAACCCCCATAACAACTCCACTACAGGCAAGGGAGTTCTTGCCTACAAAAATACTTTTCAGCCCCTCCCCTCTTCCCCGAAAGTTCTGATCCTACCCACTTACCAGACTTCAGATATAGCATGGCAGCAAGACAGGGAAGTCCTCCTTCCCATGTCGCCCCGTGGCTGTACCAAGGAGAAGCCTTGGCTCAATGCTGCCTATTGCTGCAGTATCTGAGGTCTGTTTGAAAAAGTGTTGCAGTGTTGGGACTTGGGACAGGGCACATCTCCTTGGTACATCTCCTTGGTGCACATGCACTTAGTGCCCAATTCTAGTAATGCCAATGGTCCCCGGGCCCTCTGTGGATGGGGTCCATGCCGGTTACAGGAGGGTTGGCTGTACCCCTGGTCATAAACCTGGGTAATTCAAACTGAGGATACAATAAAAATGTACATAAGTAGAGACGGCAGTGGAGTAAAGTCATATGCAAATCTTTTACTGGTAAATTCAAGTCTTGACCTACCATCTCCTGCCTTCTGAGCCATCCTATTAGTCAAAGAGGCTAAAAAATATTAAATGATTAATGTGGAAGCTCAGAAGTCATAGATGCATCCTGGTTGGCTTTTCCTACAAAAAGTAAGATAACATACATACACTGTATTACCAAAAGTATAGGGACGCTTGCCTTGACACGCACATGAACTTTAATGGCATCACAGTCTTAGTCCATAGGGTTCAATATGGAGTTGGCCCACCCTTTAGCCTGGGTTCACACTGGAATCCACAGCGGCTCACAGCAGGGGCCTGGTTTACAGTTTCAGGTCCAATTTCAGCCTAAATTTTGGGCTGAATTCAGACCAGAAACGGTCCAAAAGACACACCGGACCTGCTGAAGAGATGTGTGAACCGGCTCCATAGAGAGCCAGTCACAATCTCCCGCTATGCGAATTGGATGCGGGGAAATCCACATTCAAATCGCATAGGTGTGAACCCAGCCTTACAGCTATAACAGCTTCAACTCTTCTGGGAAGGCTGTCCAGGAATGTGTCTATGGGAATGTTTGACTGATGCAGACAAGAAGGCCTGGCTCGCAGCCTTCGCTCTAACTGATCCCAATGGTGCTCCATCGGGTTGAGGTCAGGACTCTGTGCAGGCCAGTCAAGTTCCTCCCCCCCAAACTCCCTCATGAATGTATTTGTGGACCTTGCTTTGTGCACTGGTGCGCAGTCATGTTGGAACAGGAAGGGGCCATCCCCAAACTGTTCCCACAAAGCTGGGAGCATGAAATTGTCCAAAATGTCTTGGTATGCCTTCTGGGCCCCGGTGCAAGAAACCATGAAGGGCCCCCCTGACTGGGCCCTTCCCTCCGAGCCCTGGGGTCGAAAATATGACCTTTGTGACCCTGGTAGTTCCGTCACTGGTGTCAGTAGTATTTTATTTTTGTTTGTTTTTTTATCATTTGTTTTTCACAATATTCAAAAAAAATTTTATGAGCTCCGTTGGGGGGCTTTATTGAGATATCAGGGCTCTAAACAGACCTCTGATGTTCCACCTTTGAGACAGAGCAAGGAAATTGAGGATACAGCCCCCAATATCATTCTCTGTAGTGCCTGGTAGGACGTTCAGGGACAGGAGTGCAGAGTGTATGGCAGCGGGTAGGATGTTCAGGGAGAGGAGTGAGGAGTATATGGCAGCGGGTAGGATGTTCAGGGAGAGGAGAGCGGAGTGTATGGTGGGGGGTAGTATGTACAGGGAGAGGAGTGTATGGCAGCGGGTAGGATGTGCAGGGAGTGGAGTGCGGAGTGCAATGCAGCGGATAGGATGTGCATGGAGTGCAGTGCAATGTGGCAGATAGGATGTTTAGGGAGAGGAGTGCAATGTGGTGGGTTGGATGTGCAGGGAGTGGAGTGCGGAGTGCAATGCAGCGGATAGGATGTGCAGGGAGTGGAGTGCAATGCGGTGGATAGGAGGTGCAGGGAGTGGAGGGTGGAGTACAATGTGGTGGGTAGGATGTGCAGGGAGTGGAGTGCGGAGTGCAATGCAGCAGATAGGATGTGCAGGGAGTGGAGTGCAGAGTGCAATGTGGTGGGTAGGATGTGCAGGGAGAGGAGTGCAGAGGGTATCAAGGAACATGGTGTGAATGAGTCCTCATTCAATGCTCCATCGCTGCAAGACCATTGGACAGTGGCATCATCATGCACAGAGGCAGCAACTGATGTTAGCTGCAAGCAATTTACTAATACCTTCCTGCACACTTACCCCTCTTCTGTGACCCCCCCCCCCAGCTAACCTCCCCATACACGTCCTGTAAAGTACTAATGTAGTTTTCATTTCTACTGGCGGGATCTCCGAGGCTGGGTGGTCATCTCTCTTCCCACCTGCACATGTTAGGAACAGCAGCCGCTGCAGTAGAGGTAGCTCCGCCTCCACCTCGGAGCCCACTCGGTGGCTGCTGCAGCACAAGGGAGTGCACACTCACGGAGATTAAATCACGGCGGTCCGCAGATTGCTGGAGGAGAGAGGGGGGGTCCCGTGCAGATGCCGAGGGTTGAGCGCTGTCACTACAGAGGCAACCACAGGGTGGGTTCTGGAGGTAGCACCGTGGATCTCTTCTGCAGTGGAAGGAAGCTGGATAGGAGGAGCGCTCGGCTGCATATGGAGGAATCGATCTCTCTCTCCATATTCCTCCTGCAGCCGCTGAATGCCCGCTCCTCCTCCTCTCCCTCCAGCTGGGGTTCAGCGGCTGCAGGAGGAATATGGGGAGAGAGATTGATTCCTCCATATGCAGCCAAACTGCTCCTCCTATTCAGGCATACAGCGGGGACGCACGGGCCCCCTGCAGAATGGGGCCCAGTCGCAATTACGACCCTTGCGACCCCTGTAGTTACGCCCCTGGCCTTAAGAGTTCCCTTCACTGGAACTAAGGGGCCAAGCCCAAACCCTGAAAAACAACCACACACCATAACCCCCCCCCCCCCCCTCCACCAAATGGTTTGGACCAGTGCACAAAGCAAGGTCCAAGACCAGCACACAAGTTCATAAGCAGGGGTTACTTTCAATAAAAACAAAACAACAGTCAGCAGATCCAGATATATAAGCAGGTATAACCCCTCCAACCTCCAGAGCCTCCATATTGCTCCTTTAATATTATTATTGACCACAATGGCCAGTAGGGTGGCTCAGAAGGCAGGAGGTGGCAGAGCCAGATAATCTGGGTTTGCATATGAATTCTGGATCTGCTGATCTTTTGATGTAAGGTATTTACTGAAGGCAACTTTTCCTTTGAAATGTTTCCATCCTATGAATTCCCAGTTTTGTTGCAGATTTTATCTAAAGTGTTATAAATGACTTTGCTTAGCAGTGCTTTTAGCAAGCATATAGCAAAATATGGTTAAAATTGCTAGAAAATTGCCCATGTGTTGTGCCCGAATTATGGTGTATAGACTGTATGTCTCGTGAAAGATGTTTATAAAGATATCATCTGTAAGACGGGTCACAGACTGTTAACAGAAGAGGGATGTATTCTAATGTGATTAAATTACTTAGAAGGTTAGGGTTAGGGTTACTGTGAAGGTTAGTGTGAGGGTTAGTGTTAGGGTTCCAGGGAAGACATTTGTTCAACCTTACTAACTATGAAACTATAAGATTAGTGTTAGGGTTACAGGAAGGGTTAGTGTCACAGGAAGAGTTAGTGTTGGGCTTATAGGGAAGATTAGTGTTGGGTTTACAGGAAGGGTTAGTGTTACGGGATAGGTGAGTGTTAGGGTTACAGAAAAGGTTAGTATTATGAATACAGGGAGAATTTTTTGTTACAATGAGGGTTAGTGTTGGGGTTATGGTTATAGGGTTGTTAGAATAATGGTTACATGGAGTTAGTATTATCATTACAAGAATGGTTAGTGTTAGGGTTGCAGGAAATGTTAATCTTGCAGGAAGGGTTAGTGTTAGAGTTGCAGGGAAGATTAGTGTTGGGGTTATAGGAAGGGTTAGTGTTACAAGAAGGGCTTTTGTTAGGGTTTCAGTTAAGGTTAGTATTATTGAATACAGGGAGAGTTTGTGTTAGAGGGAGGGTTGGTGTGATCATTACAAGGAGGATTAGTGCTAGGATTATGATTCCAGGAGGTTTAGTGTTAAAATAATGGTTACATGGAGAGTTAGTGTTGGAGTTAGTGCTATCGTTACAAGAAGGACTGCAGGGAAGATTAGTGTTACAGGATGGGTCATTGTTAGGTTTACAGGGAGGGTTAGTCTTGGGTTCACAGGAAGAGTAAGTGCCTCAGTTACAGGAAGGGTTCCTTTTTAAGCTATGGGGAGAGCTGTTGTTAGCAGTATTGAGAAAGTTAGTTCTACAGGAAGGGTTATAGTTACAGGGTTAGCATTAGGGTTACAGTGAAGGTTAGTATTGTGAATACAGGGAGCCAGAAGAGCTATGGCCATATTTCTCCTTTAATATGATCACCTGGAGTTATCATACTAATCACTTCTCAATCACTCCTCAGGATGAGCCCTAGTGATGAGGGACCCTCCGAACCCCCTAAACACAGTGACTTTTTAATGACATAAGAGTCTTGACTGAAATGGAATCTGGACTTTGTACATTCTAATCATAGCGCCTGCCTTCTTCTGCACCCAGACCCTATTCAAGCAAAAAGCCGACCTTGGGCCACCACTCCAGGGAGGGCTACTACTTCCAGCAATGAACACCTGAAAGAGGTTCTGATCCTTCTCAACTCCACTAAAGAAAATTAATTTTATTGCCCATTGTGTCTTCATTAGAGGGATATACAGTATCTCACAAAAGTGAGTACACCCCTCACATTTTTGTAAATATTTTTTTCTATCTTTTCATGTGACAACACTGAAGAAATGACACTTTGCTACAATGTAAAGTAGTGTACTGCTTGTATAACAGTGTAAATTTGATGTCCCCTCAAATAACTCAATTCATAGCCATTAATGTCTAAACCGCTGGCAACAAAAGTGAGTACACCTCTAAGTCAAAATGTCCAAATTGGGCCCAATTAGCCATTTTCCCTCCCCGGTGTCATGTGACTCGTTAGTGTTAGAAGGTCTCAGGTGCAAATGGGGAGCAGGTGTGTTAAATTTGGTATTATTGCTCTCACTCTCTCATACTGGTCACTGGAAGTACAACATGGCACCTCATGGCAAAGAACTTTCTGAGGATCTGAAAAAAAGAATTGTTGCTCTACATAAAGATGGCATAGGCTATAAGAAGATTGCCAAGACCCTGAAACTGAGCTGCAGCATGGAGGCCAAGAACATACAGCGGTTTAACAGGACAGGTTCCACTCAGCACAGGCCTCACCATGGTTGACCAAAGAAGTTGAGTGCACGTGCTCAGCGTCATATCCAGAGGTTGTCTCTGGGAAATAGATGTATGAGTGCTGCCAGCATTGCTGCAGAGTTTGAAGGGGTGGGGGATTAGCCTGTCAGTGCTCAGACCATATGCCGCACCCTGCATCAAATTGGTCTGCCTGGCTGTTGTCCCAGAAGGAAGCCTCTTCTAAAGATGATGCACAAGAAAGCCCGCAAACAGTTTTCTGAAGACAAGCAGACTAAGGACATGGATTACTGGAACCATGTCCTGTGGTCTGATGAGACCAAGATAAACTAATTTGGTTCAGATGGTGTCAAGAGTGTGTGGCGGCAACCAGCTGAGGAGTACAAAGACAAGTGTTTCTTGCCTACAGTCAAGCATGGTGGTGGGAGTGTCATGGTCTGGGGCTGCATGAGTGCTGCCTGCACTGGGGAGCTTCAGTTCATTGAGGGAACCATGAGTGCTAACATGTACTGTGACATACTGAAGCAAAGCATGCTTCCCTCCCTTCGGAGCCGCAGGGCAATATTCCAACATGATAACGACCCCAAACACACCTCCGAGAGGACCACTGCCTTGCTAAAAAAGCGGAGGGTAAAGGTGATGGACTGGCCAAGCATGTCTTCAGACCTAAACCCTATTGAGCATCTGTGGGGCATCCTCAAAAGGAAGGTGGAGGAGCGCAAGGTCTCTAACATCCACCAACTCTGTAATGTCGTCATGGAGGAGTGGAAGAGGACACCAGTGGCAACCTGGGAAGCTCTGGGGAACTCCACGCCCAAGAGGGTTAAGGCAGTGCTGCAAAATAATGGTGGCCACACAAAATATTGACACTTTGGGCCCAATTTGGACATTTTACCGTAGGGGTGTACTCACTTTTGTTGCCAGCGGTTTAGACATTAATGGCTGTGTGTTGAGTTATTTTGAGGGGACAGCAAATTTACACTGTTATACAAGCTGTACACTCACTACTTTACATTGTAGCAAAGTGTCATTTCTTCAGTGTTGTCCCATGAAAAGATAGAATAAAATATTTACAAAAATGTGAGGGGTGTACTCACTTTTGTGAGATACTGTACCTCATTTCTGATTCTAGTGGTCATAGAAGAAGTAAAGGAAAATCCCCATCCCCTCACTTGTATCAATGCTGCCACCTTACAATGCAATCAATGTATGTAATTATCTGCAGGGTCCAAGCATAGAGCAGTGTCCCAGTTCCCAATCCCTTTTGCGATGGAGTAATCCAGTGCCTGTATTTTCATTTTGCCTATAGCTTTACCTCTATACCTATGCCTTTATCATTATAGCTATACCTTTACCACTATAACTATGACTTTACAATTATAGCTATACCTTTACTGCCATACATTTTCCTTTACCATTATAACTATACCTTTACTGATGTAGCTATAACTTTACCATTATACTTTACCACAATACTTATACCTTACCACTATAGCCATTCTTTTACTGCTTTACCTATATTTTTACCGCTATAGTTATACCTTTAGTATTATACCTCTACCCCTATACTGTACCTATAGCTTTAACCACTGTGGCTATACCTTTTTCCACAATAGCTATACCTATACCTTTACCTTTACTACTATACCTTTACCTTTGCCACTATACTGTTACCTTTACCACCATAACTAGACCTTTACTGCTATACCTATTCCATTACCACTTTAGTTATACCTCTACCACTATAGCTATAACTATACCACTTTACCTATTCCTTTACCTCTATAGCTATATCTTTACCACTGTAGCTATACTTTTACCACTATACCTTTACTGCTCTACCTTTACTTTTACCGCTATATTTATACCTTGACCACTATACCTCTACTACTATAGCTATACCTTTACCACTATACCTGTACCTTTACCACTATACCTATACCTCTACCACCATAGCTATACCTTTACCACTATACCTTTACTACTATAGCTATATCTTTACCTCTACCACCATACCTATATACACCTATACCTATATGTTTACAACTATAGCTGTACCTCTACCACTGTAGCTATAGCTGTACCATTATACCTATACTTATACCATTACAGCTATACCTTTACTGCTGCTCCCCATGGCTCTGAACCCAGTGGCCCCTATAAAGATCGTTGTAGGAGATTAGCACCTGCCTCATCACATTGCAGCACCTGGTCCTTAGCATCTGGCTGTATAAAGGAGCAGGCACTACCATTGGGTGTGCAGCTGTGGACAGTACCAAGTATTAGTGATGACTTTGTGGGGTCTGTAGTGGGGATCAGAGTGGCAGTAAAAGTAAATAAATGTGCCAAAGGAGGCTTTGCACCTTCAGGTTTGAAAACTTCCACAACCGGATTATTTTAAATAAAAGGCACCAAAGCAGCTCATTACCAGCGCTGATGACTTGGCAATGACATCACAATCTTAGAAGTGATTGCAAATTCTGCACCGCTTCAATTTGCTCTATAAAACAGATTTCTCTTGATCTGTACCAGAAACCTGCCTGCAGCTGTCAGCTCTGATCAGCCCCGGGCAATACATTATTCAAAATGGCCGGACTCAGCAGGATATTTGTATAGCATTGTAACCTGTATTGTTAGAGAGAACACTGACTCACTCAGCAAGGAGCATCACTTCAAAGCAATTAGTGAACTGCTGCACAACGAGAGCTCTTCTCCCGAACATGTCTGTGCTCAGACTTACACATATGTTTGTGTGAGGTCTATTATTTCGTCATATTATCTGTGCATTACATAAAATTATTTTTTTTTTTCTATTTTTTTTTCTAATTTTTATTTTACAAAACATACCTAGAATTTTTCATACAGAACAGTAAGCAATATCCATACCTATACACAAAGAGACAGCAGGATATAAAAGATAGATAGATAGATAGATAGATAGATAGATAGATAGATAGATAGATAGATAGATAGTTTTCCAGAAATCTATATTGTGTAGTGCGGTCATGACTCTGTGCTGGGTACTCTCCTGTGTGCAGTGCGGTCATGGCTCTGTACCAGGTACTCTCCTGTGTGTAGTTTGGTCATGGTACCAGGTGTGTAGTGTGGTCATGGTTCTGTACTGGGTACTCTCCTGTGTGCAGTGCGGTCATGGCTCTGTACTGGGTACTCTTCTGTGTGCAGTGCGGTCATGGCTTTGTACTGGGTACTCTCCTGTGTGCAGTGCGGTCATGGCTCTGTACTGGGTACTCTCCTGTGTGTAGTGTGGTCATGGCTCTGTACTGGGTACTCTCCTGTGTGCAGTGCGGTCATGGCTCTGCACCAAGTTCTCTCCTGTGTGCAGTGCGGTCAAGACTTTGTACTGGGTACTCTCCTGTGTGTAGTGCTGTCATTGCTCTGTACTGAGTACTCTCCTGTGTGCAATGCATTCATGGCTCTCTACCGGGTACTCTTCTGTGTGTAGTGCGGTCATGGCTCTGTAATGGGTACTCTCCTGTGTGTAGTGCGGTCATGGCTCTGTACTGGGTATTCTCCTGTGTGCAGTGCGGTCATGGCTCTGTACTGGGTACTCTCCTGTGTGTAGTGCGGTCATGGCTCTGTACTGGGTACTCTCCTGTGTGTAGATTGGTCATGGCTCTGTACTGGGTACTCTCCTGTGTGTAGTGTGGTCATGGCTCTGTACTGGGTACTCTCCTGTGTGTAGTGTGGTCATGGCTCTGTACTGGGTACTCTCCTGTGTGTAGTGTGGTCATGGCTCTGTACTGGGTTCTCTCCTGTATGCAATGCGGTCATGGCTCTGTACTGGGTACTCTCCTGTGTGCAGTGCGGTCATGGCTCTGTACTGGGTACTCTCCTGTGTGTAGTGTGGTCATGGCTCTGTACTGGGTACTCTCCTGTGTGCAGTGCGGTCATGACTCTGTACTGGGTACTCTCCTTTTTTCCAGTGAGGTCATGACTCTGTACTGGGTACTCTCCTGTGTGCAGTGCAGTCATGACTCTGTACTGGGTACTCTCCTGTGTGCAGTGCAGTCATGACTCTGTACTGGGTACTCTCCTGTGTGCAGTGGGCCGTGCGGTACATGTAAGCCTACTTTCCACGCTCTCCGCCGGCATGACCTGCCACTCTGCAGAAGCAATGACAGTCAGGGTGTTGGCTGTTCTAGGCAAATCAGTAAAGGTTAACCGGCATCTCTGTGTGTTGGTTGCCCTTGCTATTTCTTGAAAGTACAGCCATTAACCCCTTCCAGTCCCCGGAGGCTGTGGCAGGTGACAAGGCACGTATATAGAAGGAGCTGTCCCTATGCCTCCCATTAAACATAGTCAAATCTGCCTGCACCAATACCCCACTGCAGGGTGTTTGCATGTATAGATCCGCCCGATCAATGAACAGCCACTGGATCAATATGCTGCTTGGAAAATCCTTTTTTTCAACAGATGTATGTTTCTATCTGCAGAAGCCAGGCTCCAAACTGTAGGGCTTATTTCACCTACAACCAGAAAAACGTCCTTCTCCAAATAAAAGGAGAGCTTGGGTTGAGTTTTTCGAAGCTTGTCTAAATTTGTTTCTAATTTACGCGGCCAAAAATCGATTTATTCTTCGAATACAGATATTATCTAAACTGTTCTGTAGGCGATTGCATCAGCTACACATCAATCCTGTATCGGCTTAGTTGACAACGCTCCATCGTATTTATCTGTTAAGAATACAATGCAACAATTTTATTTTCTACAAAATTGCTTTGCTTACCAAAATTTTGCAGGTGTTTGAAATGGTTCAATTTTGCAAAATATTTTTTTCCTACAAAAAAATCTATAGTCTGTGTTTAGTGTACAATTAAATATATCCATGTCTTTAACTTATCAAGTTAATTTAAACAAGACATTGGCTATATTCATGTAACTTTATTTTTTGTTAATGCATTTTTTGTCTAATATAAAATGCTAAAATTTAATTGAATGAATTCAGAATGAAAAATTCTGATTTTGACGGAATTTAATTCCCTTAATGAAAAGGCAATTTTTTGTGTAAGGTACAGCGCAGCTCCGGCTTTGCCTGCAACAACCTTCGGCCAAACATATCCTGTAGGTGATTGTATCATTTTTTTTTCTTATGAATTAACGAAGAGCCAGGTAAATCTTCCTTCCTCTCTTCAGCCTGGTAAATATAGGAATATAATGCAATTACCGTCTTGTCATTTCCTTTCGATGCAAGTTAAAATACATGGAGAACATGTCCTAAGAAGGCTTTAAATAATGTTTATTGTTGTAAATTAAGTTAAATCTTCCTATTACTTACAAAGCCTTTATGGGCCTCCGAAGGTTAGCAATTTCACGTCTCTACAAGAGAGTTTCCTGCTTTGTCTAATCTGTCCCTATTCATTTGGCTTTTTATTACATCTCATAGTTAATCCAGAGCACGGGCTGGGCTGACCTAGCGGAGGCTGGCGATGGACGGGGAGGCTTAGGAAGGACTTGGGTCTGCAGAAATGCCGAGGTCAGAAGAAGGAAAGACCTTCTTAGAAAGGAAATTCGAATGTGAAAGGACTATTTACAGACTTCTAGGGTTTGTTCATTAACATATTACAGGCGGTGCTGTATAGAGTGAAACTCATTGACTAAAGGAGCAGAGAACGTGAATTTAATTTAGTAAATTAAAATTAATTTTGTTTATTTTTTTAATCGCATTGGATAAATTAAAAAAAGAAAGTGGCGATTGGCATGCAGTTGATTAAAGTGAACACAGCTTCGTTAATTAACCAAGTAGACCAGCCTTAGCATGCCCCATTGTGTATATACACCCTCCTGCTACATTGATTAATATGGGGGTGTGCATAGACACCCATCCAGTGCATGGACACCAAACTTCTACATGTACATGTGAAGGTCCACCTGTTTTCCACCCTCCGTTAGTATGTTTATGCACATGCCTTTTACATTGTTCATGGGTATGTGGATGTACACAACTGATTCCTCTTGTGTTGTGCTGTGCAAACTGTTGGCGCTATTTAAATGTATAATAATAATAATATTAATACCTATCTAGTATATTGCATTAACTAGTACCAATGATAAATATGATGTTACAACACTATTGTACATTATTATACATCATACTCACACACATTTATTTTTTTATGCAGATCAAAGTGGTGACGTTTGATCTATACTTGACATTAGTTAAAGCAACCTTACAAGTTAAGAAAAAAAATATCAATAATCAATAAAACGTGTTCCTAAAGAACCACTTAAGCAACCTTACAATTTAAAAAAAAATAAAATAATAATACTTTTTATACAACCACTTATTTATTTATTCATTTAAAGACAAGCAAGTCTTTCTTTTAGGAACATTGACTTAATAAAATGTAACTTATTAGTTAACCCTGAAAACCTCTAATTAACTCCTCCCTCCCCTTCTCCACGTAGTTTTAATGCTGATTTCTTTTTCATTCGTATTTTTTATTTTATCATAAATATTTTAACTTTTTCTTGATTTTGTTTGTGTCTTTTTTAATCTTTAGAAAATTATGCAAAATGAAAAATAAACTTTACTTTATTTACAAGTTTGAATTTATTTGAAAATGTAAATGTATTTGTATATTTAAACATTACCTTGCTTTGTACCAGTAATTACATGTTAGTGTTATTTGGAAACATGATAGAAAAACGCATTGTTTTTTTAATAGTTTTAAAACTGAAATTGGTCAAAGTATAAAAAAATAATTGTTTTGTTTTGCCTTTGGATTGCGTAGAACTTTTTTGTTTTTTAAGTCAATATTCCTAAAAGAAAGCCTTGCTTGTCTTGAAATAAATAAATAAATGTATTACTTCGTTATCTTAGGTAAAGACAACGTTAATGCAGAATCAATAGATTTGTACGGGTAGGATTAAAGATATTGCATACTATTTTTTTTTTCTGTATGCAAGTTGATTTTTGTACAGGTATGCTAAGGGTTGTTTTAATATACTTTTTGACAGAGGAAAAAAAAATACCTGTTTGCAATATCTTTAATCCAAAGGGGACGAATTACTCTAGTTTGGTGGAAAAAGAGGAAGAGAAAGACCAAAAAAAAAAAGAAGATAATTAGACGTGATTTTCTTTTTAGGAGTAAAAAATAGACGCATACAGAATAAATTTAAAGGTGATGCACTTTATTATTTAAAGTTAGAAAACCCCCAATTTATAACTTGTGTGGACATTAGAAAGTAAATCTATACCTTTGACTGTATATATAAGCTCAGTTCTTGGGCGTGACGTGCCCCTGACACTCCTGGAGCTCAAACATCATATTCCTCTAATAGTTTTTGCCTCCATTAATATCCAGTGCTAAAATCCTCTTGAAACAAGCTTTAATTTCTCAGGAGAGTGACACAATGACATCACATGTTCCCGGCTGCCCCCTATTATGCCTAAAACAAGCAAACTCACAGAGGATCCTGTGTCTTTAATAGCAGAGAAATGTATTTAAATATATTCACTGAAGGACTCTGCATCGCTGCCAAACAGCAAATTGATCAATACGCAGCAATTAATCAGCTAAATGGTGTTTTAAACTCTTTTCAGGAGAGAGAGAAAAAATTCTTATTGATGAGGAGAATGTGTTAAGTATTTTAAAAGGAGCATATACAATGCAGTGTCAGTCAACACTTGCAGATCCCCACACAATTAATGAAAAGATTCTGGAGTTTTGTCTTAAAAATAAATTGCAGAATGGATTTGACCGAGGCAAAAAAAAAAAAAAGAGACAGGAAGAAACTGAAATATTTGTTTTTTTCTTCTGCATTTTATCTTAAGCTAATGCTTTCGGTAGATTTAAATTATTCTTTTTTTTTTTCTTTTCTCCTTACTTTGCTCATTTTCTTCCCTACAAATAGAATTTCATGTTTTCAGTGGAGGACAGTCAATGCATTCAAGAAATGCAATTTAAATTGATTTTTATTAATGGTCGGCAAGCCTAATTAGTTTAGTTTTTTTGTTTAAAATAAAATAAAGTTAAAAACTTGAGATCGTCGATTGAAATAATACCTTTTTTTGAGGATTTATTTTTCTTACTGCTCTGGATTAATAAGTACAAAGAAACATGATATAAAATACGGACTATAAATATATAAACCTATTTATTTGAAATGTCCCGTTTTTGTAATTTTTTTTGGATGAAATCTTGCAATCGAATTAAATATGATGTCAGTATTTGAGATCGGGGGGATCAATAGTAATTGGAAGCTAAGGTTTTTTTTTGTTGTTGTTTTTGAGTTTAGTAAATGCATGTGACTAACTCTATTGAAAATCATTTATATATAAATACTTTTTTTTACGAATATATTTATTGAATTGACAATGTCCAGAATTGTGTGCGATATAAATAGATGTATCCTTTAACAAGTAATATTTCATTTCCAAGAAATATTTGCCCAACAGCCGTTGTGATGTGACATTTATCATTGAAAGCACCATTTGCAAGCCAGCATTTCCTTTTGGCTGGTAAATTGATATATTGATACATAGTAATGTGAGATGGGTCAGGTAAAGCAGACATGGACATTGTGAAGGGAAGAGCCCAGCTCTCCGTGAACGATGTGTTAAAGGGCTCTAGATTTCAGCACCAGAGGGATGGACAGCTCTGTTGCAGTCTACTCTATGGGCGATGCCTGAGATTGACAGACATGGTATACAAATGACCTGCAAAATTCTAACACTGCAGATTTACATATATTATATTATTATTATTAGTTTTTAATTTTTATATTATTATTATTTTACATAAATTATTTCCTATGATTTTTTTTTTTATCTCAAATTATTTTTTTTTAGCGAGAAACTTTAGGACACGTTGCCCTTTTCTGAATGTTTTATTCTACATCCTATTTACACATAGAATCCAATCGTTGCTTAGGATCCATGGTTACTTTTTTTTTTCAAGACGTTTATTGATGTTAATTGCGATTTTAAAGATATATTTAAAACATAATATGGGTACAATGTGTTATGTGGGATCTGTATATAGGTGGATAAAATATCCCCCCCCCCCCTATGAACTTTACATTAAATGTTTAATGGCCATTTATATTCTGGACATCTTTATTGATGAAGAGCTATGCATAGCTATATGATGGTCATGCATGCATTTAAAGGACCCAAGCATTTTATTGTACATATTTATTGTGTACAGGCTATGTATATGGAAAGTGCATGAAGTGTATATAGTTTTTGTAGTAACTATTTTATTGGATTATATAAATTGGCTAGTTTTTAATGCCTTATTTTTACTACGTGATGTGCGGTTATAGGATATATAATTAAATGGCAACTGTTTAATAAATACTCCCTGCATATAGTCCATGATCATTATAGTGCTTATTGTGATTGCAGGTCTACATCGTACTATACAGTCTTTATGATGTATTGTGCTTTTAACCCAAAATGCACAGGTTGGTAAACTGGGCCACGGCAATTCTGTTTTCCCTAGCGCCCAACCCATTTTCATCTGTCAAATAAAACATAAAAAAATAATTGGTCGCTTTAGGCAAAATCTCCATTGTAACTCCAGTTTCCTTTAATCCAGCATGCCTGGGCAAAAGTGCACGGCACAGATTTGGCTTCTGGTTGAATTGGTGAATGTGCGTATACGTGCATTGGCCTCTTATAATGATCGCTGTGTGGCTTGTGCTTCATGGGTTTAGTGTACACAGGTTCATTTATCCAGGCTGTAAAGTGTGTACTTGATAAATAGGGGATAGATTCATTTGTTAATGCATTCTTTGGGTGGTTGGAAAGAGTGATGCAGCAACCAGCAACCCCCCCCCCCCCCATACACGGCCTGCAGCAATGTGATATATTATGCAAGGCCAGAATACAGTATATTTGAGACCTACTTGATTGCATAATTTTTCACCATATATTGCGTGATGCTATATAACACCACTATAATTTAATATGATATTTTCATATACTTTTATGTATATATATATATATATATATATATATATATATATATATATATACATACTTTTTAAAAAAAAGTTTTTACCTACTTGATTGCATAATTTTTCACTATATATTGCGTGATGCTATATAACACCACTATATTTTGATATACTTTTATGTATATATATTTATACATACTTTTTTAAAAGTTTTTAATGGAATGAGGTATGATGCATCAACCTTTAGGCGATCTCTGAAAATTCAAGCCTATCTTGCCTCTAAAAACCTTGCCCCTCCCTTTTGTAAGCTCTAATGACCAGGGCCCTTCTAACCCTCTTGACCTAATAAAATTTTCAGATATGTGTATATATATATATAATTTATTTATTTATTTTGGGTGAAAGAAGTATATTCTTTAGGCATGCATCCACCATTAGGGGATCCCTAAAAATTGGAACTTTCACCTTCTCCATCAACTTATACCCTCACGGTTACTACCATTTGTACTGCTGACCCCCTTTTAGATTGTAAGCTCTTATGACCAGGGCCCTTCTAACCCTCTAAACCTAATATTTTATTTTATTATTTTTTTTTAAATTATCCTTTTTTTTTTTTTTTTTTTAAGAATACATCAATATATTAGGTATACATCCACCTTTAAGCAATCCCAAAGACTCAAGTCTATCCTGCCCCCACCTAAAAACCAAGCTTTTACCTTCTCTAACAATTTACTACAGTAACAACGGTTACTGCCATATGTACCACTGGCCCCTTCCTTTTAGATTGTAAGCTGACCAGAGCCAAGGGGAAGAAGTCTATTCATTAGGCATGCATCCACCGTTAGGTGATCCATAAGAACTCAAGCCTATCCACCTTCCCTCCACCTAAAATCTGATCTTCTACCTTCTCCATCAACTTATCCCTCCCACAATTACTAACATTTGTACCACTTGCTCCTGCCTTTTAAATTGTAAGCTCTAATGACCAGGGCCCTTCTAACCCTCTTGACTCAATAATATTTTTCAGATACATTTATTTAATATATATACATATATATTTATTTAATTTTCTATTTAGTTTAAGGGGAGGAAGTCTAAACTTTAACCTTCTCCATCAACGTATACCCTCACAGTTACTCTTAGATTGTGAGCTTTTTTCTAATCCTTTAGACCTAATATTTTATCTTTTATTTTATTTTTTTATTTTTTTAAGAACAAGCAATCAATATATTAAGCATGCATCCACCTTTAGGCAATCCCAAAAACTCAAGCCTATCCCGCCTCTACCTAAAATCTGAGCTTTTACCTTCTCCATCAACTTATACCCCACAATTACTAACAATTTTACCGCTTGCCACTGCCTTTTAAATTGTAAGCGCTAATGACCAGGGCCCCTCTAACCCTCTTGACCCAATAATATTTTTCAGATACGTTTATATATATTTAAATATATGTATAATATTTATTTATTTATTTTAAGGGGAAGAAGTCTATTCATTAGGCATGCCTCTACCATTAGGTGATCCCTAAAAAATTGGAACTTTCACCTTCTCCATCAACTTATACCCGCACAGTTACTACCATTCATACCACTGACCCCTTTTAGATTGTAAGCTGTTATGACCAGGGTCCTTCTAACCCTCTAGACCTAATATTTTATTCATTTATATATTTTTTAATTTTTCTTTTTTTTTTTTTTTTAAAGAAGAAATCAATAAATCAGGCATGCATCCACCTTTAGGCAATCCCAAAATCTCAAGCCTATCCTGCCTCCACCCAAAAACTGAGCTTTTACCTTCTCTATCAACTTA
>BLSH010036417.1:310999-326012 GCA_018402905.1 Glandirana rugosa
CCCCCCCCCCCCCCCCCCCCATGGTTACTACCATATGTACCACTGGCCTCTCCCTTTTAGATTGTAATTTTAAGCTGACCAGAGCCAAGAGGAAGAAGTCTATTCATTAGGCATGCATCCACCATTAGGTGATCCCTAAGAACTCAATCCTATCCCGCCTCTGCCTAAAATCAGAGCTATCACCTTCTCCATCAACTTATCCCCTTGTAGTTACTACCATTGTACCGCTGGCCCCTCCTTTTTAAATCATAAGCACCAATGACCAGGGCCCTTCTAAGGCTCTTGGCTTCATAATATTTTTCAGCTACGTATATATAAATTATTTACTTATTTATTTTAAGGGGAAGTCTATTCATTAGGCATGCATCCACCTTCTCCATCAATTATTCCCTCACAGTTGCTACTATTTGTATCACTAACCCCGTTTTAGATTGTAAGCTCTTATGACCAGGGTCCTTCTAACCCAGTCTAGACCTAATATTTTATTTTATTGTTTTTGTTTATTTATGTTTTCTTTCTTTTTTTTTTTGTATATCCACCTTTGGGCAATCCCAAAAACTCAAGCCTATCCTGCCTCCACCTAAAAACTAAAGCTTTTACCTTCTCTATCAACTTATTCCCCCCCCCCCCCCCTCACATTTACTGCCATATGTACCACTGGCCCTCCCTTTTAGATTGTAAGCTGACCAGAACCAAGGGGAAGAAGTCTGTTTATTAGTCATGCATCCACCATTAGGTGATCCCTAAGAACCCAAAGCCTAGCACGCCTCCACCTAAAATCTGAGCTTTCACCTTCTACATCAACTTATCCCCTCACAGTTACTACCAATTGTACCACAGGCCCCTCCCTTTTAGATTGTAAGCTCTTATGACCAGACAGGGCCCTTCTAACCCTCTAGACTTAATAATATTTTTCAGATATGTATATATCTATATACAGTTGTGCTCATAAGTTTACATACCCTAGCCAAATGCATGATTTCTTGGTCATTTTTCAGAGAATATGAATGATAACACAAATACTTTTCTTTCACTCATGGTTAGTGTTTGGCTGAAGCCATTTATTATCAATCAACTGTGTTTACTCTTTTTAAAATCATAATGACAACAGAAACTACCTAAATGACCCTGATCAAAAGTTTACATACCCTGGTGATTTTGGCCTGATAACATGCACACAAGTTGACACAAAGGGGTTTGAATGGCTATTAAAGGTAACCATCCTCATGTGTGATCTGTTTGCTTGTAATTAGTGTGTGTGTATAAAAGGTCAATGAGTTTCTGGACTCCTGACAGACCCTTGCATCTTTCAACCAGTGCTACACTGACGTTTCTGGATTCTGAGTCATGGGGAAAGCAAAAGAACTGTCAAAGGATCTGTGGGAATAGGCAGTGGAACTGTATAAAACAGGAAAGGGATATAAAAAGATATCCAAGGAATTGAGAATGCCAATCAGCAGTGTTCAAATTCTAATCAAGAAGTAGAAAATGAGGGGTTCTGTTGAAACCAAACTACAAAACTAAAATTTTAGCCACAACTGCCAGGAAAATTGGTTGGGATGCAAAGAAAAACCCACAGATAACTTCAGGTGAAATGCAGGACTCTCTGAAAACATGTGATGTGGCTGTTTCAAGATGCACAATAAGGAGGCACTTGAAGAAAGATGGGCTGCATGGCTGAGTCGCCAGAAGAAAGCCATTACTTATTAAATGCCACAAAGTATCCTCCTTACAATACGCCAAACAGCACAGAGACAAGCCTCAAACCTTCTGGCACAAAGTCACTTGGAGTGATGAGACCAAAATTGAGCTTTTTGGCCACAACCATAAACATTACATTTGGAGAAGAGTCAACAAGGCCTGAGAAACACGGAGGTGGATCGCTGATGTTTTGGGGATGTGTGAGCTACAAAGGCACAGAAAAATTTGGTCAAAATTGATGGCAAGATGAATGCAGTATGTTATCATAACAAAACTGGAGGAACATTTGCATTCATCAGCCAAGAAGCTTCGCATGGGACGTACTTGGGCATTCCAACATGACAATGATCCAAAACACAAGGCCAAGTCGACCTGTCATTGGCTACAGCAGAATAAAGTGAAGGTTCTGGAGTGGCCATCTTAGTCTCCTGACCTCAATATCATTGAGCCACTCTGGGGAGATCTCAAACATGCAGTTCATGCAAGACAGCCCAAGAATTTCCAGGAACTGGAGGCTTTTAGCCAAGAGGAATGGGCAGCTTTACCATCTGAGAAGATAAAGAGCCTCATCCACAAATACCACAAAAGACTTCAAGATGTCATTGATGTTAAAGGGGCAATACACGCTATTAAGAACTGGGGTATGTAAACTTTTGATCAGGGTCATTTGGGTAGTTTCTGTTGTCATTATGATTTAAAAAGAGTAAACACAGTTGATTGATAATAAATGGCTTCAACCAATCTCTAACCATGAGTGAAATAAATGTTTTTGTGTTATCATTCATATTCTCTGAAAAATGGCCAAGAAATCATAAATTCTGCCAGGATATGTAAACTTATGAGCACAACTGTATACATATATATATCATTTATCTATTTATTTTAAGGGGAAGAAGTCTATTCATTAGGCATCCACTATATAAATCATGCATAATATTATCAATAATAATAATAATACCAACAATGATAATGCATAGCTAGATAATATATATAGGTATACTAATAGAATTTGTTACCTTGTGTATATAAAGTAATTGGGGCCACAGCTAGCTTCCATTGCCACGTGCAATATCAGCTTTAAGAACATATAGTATGCAGAATACCCATCTTTATATTTCATATTTTTTATTGAGGGTTATTGATAGATTCCAATGTCTTCCAAGGTAATGAGCAAGAATTTAACATTCATGAGATGAACAATGGCAGTCTTAACGTTGGTAATAATACATACTACATATCTTAAATTATAAAAACAATATTTTATGGGGCCATGAAAAATGCAGGAGCCCTACTGAAATCAAGAATGAATTCTGATTGGTTGCTTTGGGTTCCTGCACTTCACTCAATATCTTTACCAGGCCCTCCAGCACTAGCAGAGTTAAGCCATTGTTTCAGGTTAATGATTTTCTTTTAACCCTTGCAGTTCTCCGAGATGGACATTTTCAATATTAATAGCGGCACACAGTCCAGTCACGGCTTGCAGTTGCTGATCATGCTGAACTGTAATAGACAGAGAGAGACAGTTGTACCGTGCACTGACCTGACAGTTTACTACCAGCTATAAAAACCACAAATTATAACCAGCAATTAAGTGATCTGGTTGAAATGCTGCGACCCCAGGGATTTTATGGGTGAGTTTTCAGGGAAATACTGAGCTGAGCTGTGTCCATTATAAGGCTTTGTCCTCTGCAGTGGACAATGAGCTACTGAGATCATAGCATACATTAAATGGCTGTGCACGGTGTTATATGCCAACCCCTCTGTAGTCATTCCTATACATTCCCAGCTAAGGAAATATGGAAATCATGCTATGAATAATAATGGCTGACCTCTTTAAGTAGGAACTGTAATCTTACCTACAGACACGGGAAATGTGCAATTTCAAAAATACAGTAAGTTATTCTTTTGTCAAAGAAGGATGCCTACAACAAAATTTTTAGATGTTTTCTGCAAGATGATCGTCTACACTTGCCAGTACACTAAGGGCACTAAACAGGGACTGCAGTGCAAGTACATATTGGCCCCTGCACATACCCAAAGTTCTGAACCTGTGATGTGATCTTTTTGAGGTTTTATGTTGTGTCCATCACTGGTTTCACCTTTCTATTGGCCCATCATTATGATGAGTGGCCTTGAAGCCCAACTCCCGGAAACTTTAAAATGATGCCTTGTTGTGTCCATGTAATGTTCATCACTGGTTCTGCCTTTTTCCTTTCTTTTGGCCCATCAATATGATGAGTGGCCTTGAAGTCCAGCTCTGGTAAACTTTAAAATGATCCCTTGCAGTGTCCATGTAGTGTTTATCACTGGTTCTGTCTCTTTCCTTTCTAAAGCCCATCAATATGATGAGTGTCCTTGAAGCTCAATGCCAGGAAACTTAAAAAAAATTCTCTTGTGATGTCCATGCATTGTTCATCACTGGTTTTGTCTGTCTCCGTTCTTTTGGCCCATCAATATGGTGAGTTTCCTTGAAGCCCAACTCTGGGAAACTTTAAAAATGTATCTTGTGGTGTCCATTTAATGTTCATCACTGCCTCTGTCTCTTTTTTTTCCTTTTGGTCCATCAATATGATGAGTTGCCTTGAAGCCCGATTCAGTGAAACATTAAAAATATCCCTTGTAGTCAGTGGCAGCTGGTGCTGTATATTTTGGGGGGGCAAAGCATCCTCACGACACATCCCCCCCATCGATCGGTCAGTCGCTCAGTCGAACACCCCCACCCTTCTCTCGCTAGTCCCCCCCACCTGCCCCACACTTTCCCCATCTAGATCACGGGGAGATCCGGCTCCTTCATGCGTCTCCACCTCCTCAGCGGCGGCTTCCTCCTTGTGGGCTTCACCCCTGCATCTCTCGTTTCACAGCTAATTCCTTCTCGGCGGCTAACCTCCTCCTTCCCTTGATGGCCAATACAATTGCTTCTCCTCTCGGCCTGCATCCTGATTGGCCGGGAAGAGAATCAGGAAGACAAGAGTGAATATTAATTTGCTATTGTCACACAACTTGGTGGGCTCAGGGTGCCCCCGAGCCCATCCTTTTTTGAAGCCAATTAGAGGCTCTGGCTCTAATCATGTGATTAAAAAAAACAAAAAACATTGAAACCCATGCATTCAGCGCTCTGCATGTAGATTAAGGGCCAGGCGCATGGATTAGGGGGGCTCGTAGTGTTTATTTAGTGTTCATCACTGGTTATGTCACTCTCCTTTATTTGGCCCATCAAAATGGTGGATGGCCTTGAAGCCCAACTCCAGGAAACTTTAACATGATCCCTTGCAGTGTCCATGTAATGTTCATCACTGGTTTTGTCTCTGTCTCTCCTCTTTCTTTTGGCCCATCAATATGATGAGTGGCCTTGAAGCCCAACAAATTTTAAAATTATCCTTTACAGTGTCCATGTAATGTTCATCATTGGTTCTGTCCCTCTCCTTTTTTTGGCCCATCAATATGATGAGTGACCTTCAATCTTAACTATGGGAAACTTTAAAAGTATCCCTTGCAGTGCCCATGTAGTGTTCATCACTGGTTCTGTCTATTTCCTTTCTATTGGCCCATCAATATAACAAATGGCCTTAAAGCCCAACTCTGGGAAACGTTAAAATTATCCCTTGCAGTGGACCATGGCCACAGTACAAGGGTCAACAGTTTGGTTTGTCTAGGGGAGAAGAGAAGGGCTTTTACAGCCTTGATCCTCTGCTCACCCAACAGATGGTGCTCCCCCATGCTAGAACTGTAAAATGTCCCTCTGTGTCATCAAGTCCAATTCAGAGCTATGGAGTCTGCTTTATTCTTGAAGATTTCAGAACCTTAGACTGCTAGACCAAGCTGAGCAGCGGAGCCTGTCAAAACGGGCTCCGCTAGTGTGAAAGAGCCCTTACAGTTCCATTGCAAGGAATAATTTTAAAGTTTGCTGGAACTGGGCTTTAAAGTGGACCAATATATACAGTATCTCACAAAGCGTATGGTCTGAGCACCGACAGACTGACCCCCCACCCCTTCAACCTCTGCAGTAATGCTTGCAGCACTCATACATCTATTTCCCAAAGACAACCTCTGGATATGATGCTGAACACGCGCACTCAACTCCTTTGGTTTACCATGGCGAGGCCTGTTCTTAGTGGAGCCTGTACTGGTAAACCACTGTATGGTCTTGGCCACCATGCTGCAGCTCAGTTTCAGGGTCTTGACAATCTTCTTATAGCCTAGGCCATCTTTATGTAGAGCAATAATTCTTTTTTAGATCCTCAGAGAGTTCTTTGCCATGAAGTGCCATGTTGAACTTCCAGTGACCAGTATGAGAAAGTGAGAATGATAACACCAAATTTAACGCACCTGCTCCCCATTCACATCTGACACCAGACACACTAATGAGTGGCATGACACCGGGGAGGGAAAATGGCTAATTGGGTCCAATTTGGACATTTTCACTTTGGGGTGTAGAAAAGTGTAATTTCTTCAGTGTTGTCACATGAAAAGATAGAATAAAATATTTACAAATATGGGAGGGGTGTACTCACTTTTGTGAGATACTGTATATTTTTATGTTAAATGCATACATGCTAAGTAATCTGTCGGTGTAAGTACTACAGATATGAATTACCACTTACCAGTACTCACCCTAACAACACCTTTATCTCCTTTTTTTCACGAAGGACAGCACCATCTTTGTTCTACTACCTAGTTCTTGGCTGTGTTTAGCTGTGTATGGCATAGATCAGCCCCTGTTGCATCCTCTCCCCTTTTGACATGTTGCAGGATTACAATGTTCCAGTCTGATCAAACGGGGACAGGAGAATGAGGAAATGCTTTATCATGGCTGCAGCAGACTGATGACATGATCTTAGCCTAGACGACAGCGGCGGCTGCTCCATGGAGTGCGCTAGCGCGCCCCCCCCCTCGCTGATTCCTGAAAAAAAAAAACATACGCTGCCGGTACATTGGCTGTCCTGGGTCTTTTGGGAAAGCCCAATAGTCAGCCATTAAAGTGCATATATATGCACTGATTGGCTCTGGCCTCAGTCACTGGCCTCCAGCCAGTGACTGATTGGTCAGGACGCAGAGGCGGGGGCGTGCGTGCTGGTGCTTGGACTAGGGATGTCAGCACCGCACATCTATTCCCGCCGCCGCATGAGAGAGAGCGGCCTGACTCCCCCTGACTCGGGTACATACTGGCTCCCTGTGTACTAGCTGCAATACCTGTGTACTGGCTCCCTGTGTACTAGCTGTAATACATGTGTACTTCCTGTGTACTAGCTGCAATACCTGTGTACTCCCTGGGTACTAGCTGCAATACCTGTGTACTCCCTGTGTACTAGCTGCAACACCTGTGTACTGGCTCCCTGTGTACTAGCTGCAATACCTGTGTACTGGCTCCCTGTGTACTAGCTGCAATAAATGTGTACTGGCTCCCTGTGTACTAGCTGCAATACCTGTGTACTGGCTCCCTGCGTACTAGCTGCGATACCTGTGTACTTTTCTCCCTTTTTTTCTTCCCTCTCCCTTTCTTTTCTGACCATTCCCCTATTCTCACTGTCCTTTTTTCTATCTGTGCTTCTTTCTATACCTCCGATTCTCCCCTTCTTTTTCTTTTTCCTCCCCTTTTTTTTTTCTCGGTTACTTTTTCTCTACCTGGATAATGTACATTTTCTTCTTGGTGTGATACTGTGCATGAAACCCAGATATGCCCTGTACGCCGGGTATTCCCCTGGACAGGAATGTTATGTTTTTTGCGCCCTGACAGGCCTTTTCTTTAGCCATAGCTCTACCCACCTTTCCCCCTCGTTTTTTAGGGGAAGCTGATACATATGCCTTAATATCAATACCGCTAATCTTGATAATTCTCTGAGGGGGTCCCTGTTTTCTATTGAACCCCAGGAGACATGTAAATTGCGACTCACCTTTATATATTTTGTATGCTTTCGATTAATTTTATATGTCACTGTGTCAAATACTGTGCTTATTTGCTCTATGACATGTACAAGTACTGTTTTGAGCCTGTTACATTGCTTTTCATGCTAATAAAACTTTTATAAAAGAAAAAGGCTGGACTAGGCTAACACATCATAATTAGTGTTATTTTCTTAAAAGCATATATTTTCAAAGCTACATTGGTATAATACCAAGTGGAATGTTTAGGTGCATATATTACTATTTGATGGATGTTAGCAGGTTGCTGGCATAAATAAATCCCAGCAGGAATGTACTAACCCCTTTGTAACAGCTTTATGTGCCTTTTCCAGCATAGATCTTCAAGGTGACCTGTTGTGAGAGATACAGTAGGCTGACATTGTTAACAATTACTGAAAATACAAGTTCCCCAGCCTCTATGCTGCTGCAATTACTTAAATTCTCATGCCGACCTAAAACAAGTGTAAAGAAAGAAATGCTGACTTGTTTCCTGATTTGCATTTATTGCATTCTTGTTCTGTGACTTAGCTAGTGCATGTGTAGCGCCCTCCTAGTTTGGGTACTAGAGAGTGTATATAGTTTTTGGCTCTATCTGCTTAACAGAAGAGCTGACAGGTAAATGTATATGCTGTCTGCTTATCAGAGAGCCTGATTTGAGTAAGGTCTGCTCAATGTGCTCTGGTGCTGTTTCATATGGTCTGGAGATGGTTTACCCTGTCAAGTAGTATGGGTCCCTATTGGACAGAGGGAGAAACCCTTAGCAAGTGACAGCAGGTGTATTTGGAGGTGGTTCTGACCAGCTAGCAGGGGAGTGGTGACCCACTGCATCTTGGGTGAACACCTTCATATAAAAAGGAGAACATGGGCTCAAGGTTAGGAGTCCCCAGTCCACCCAAGCTTGAGGCGTGAGGTGCAAGTCCAGCTCCTGGCTGCTAGGCCCGAGAGCCTATCCAGGAGGTTGCCGGCTGCTAGGCCTAGTCGAGGCCTATCCGGATGCTGAAGCTGCAACCCACAGTTCTTTGAAAGCTGACAGAGGGAGGATGTCTCTGGATTTGGTCTGATACTGCAGTGGCAAAGTGTCGCTTGGAGGTTGGAAGAATGGGCTACCGACTGTCCCAGGACATGGTGTGAGTACAGATCTGTGAGAGAATCCCTGAGACTGTGTGCTAGAATTTCCCCCTGCCCTCTATCAGCTTAATTGGGTGTGCCATCTGGAAAGGAGACACTGGCTGGTGTCTTGAAGAAACAAAGTCCTGCATGTCTTTTGTTGTTTAGAGATGGACTTGTTTCACTGGAGTCAGTTTGCTGTGTGAAGCCACTGACCGCCTGCTATACAGAGCCTAGGGAGAATTTGTCCTCAGTTACAGTCAGTTACTTGGAGTATCTCATACCTATCCTTCTCCCATCCAAGTTCAACAATAAAGCATTGAAAATTCATCCCCTAGAGTGGTCATTGGAAACAAGCAGGATTGTGTGTGCACCTGGCTGTGTGAAAATGCTATAGTGACTGGCTGCAGAATATTCAGAGGGACACTCTGGTCAAATATAAATTTCATCAGCGGCTCCTATGGGGGTAGCGCTACACGTGCAATCAGGCAACTAGTTACGACAAATGTATTTCAAAGCTGGTTTCCAGGTGGGGGTTAACCTAGCAAATCTACCTAAATGCCTGCTAATCTATGCTAACTTCTTGCCTAAAATCAATGGCGACATAACTAGACCTGATTCTTCTTTCTTCAGGTTCATGGTCTGGGAGGATCTAGAGAAGGGGTCACCAAACTCTCCACACAAACTCCCCACACAAAGGGGCAGTTTCCTGTCCTTCTAACTTTAGGGGGAGTGGACTGTGGCCAGTAGGAGTAGAAAATGTCCTGACATCAGTGGGAGTAAACAATGCTCCATCTTTGCTATTAGGGGAAGGAATAGTTCTCCATCTTTGCTATTAGAGGAAGGAATAGTTCCCCATCTTTGGTATTAGGGGAAGTACTTAATAGTGATTGTCAATGGAAGGAATAGTGCTCCATTGTTGTTGACAGTAAAAGAAATATTGCCCCATCGTTGGTGTCAATGGAAGGAATAGTGCCCCACTGTTGGTCACAGTGAACGGAATAGTGCCCCATTTTTGGTGTCAGTTGGAGAAATAGTGCCCCATTGTTGATATAAGGGGCAGTAATTATGCCCCATTTTTGGTGTCACTGGAAAGAACAGTTCCCCAAGAGCTGGATAAACGCAAATAAATGGCTGCATCTAGCTGCCAGACTATTGTTTGGAGACCAGTGATCTAGAGGGTTCTTTTCCCAGTTCCCAACATGGCAATGTAATTGCTTTTCATTGACTCCAAGAAGAGTCCATCAGCTAGGTCCTCACAGGGTCCTGAAAGCTTAAAACAGGTGGAAACAAACCCAGCCAGTGCACCCAGACTGCAGCAATGGAAGTCATATTGGAAAGTCACATGACAGCATATTCAGTTAAGTATAGAAGGATATTTGAAGGGTTTTTTTTCTTTTAAATTATGAATGGTTTGGAAGGGATAGGGGATTTATGCTGCTTCCGGATGGGATTTAACTTTAGAAATCTCACCAGTGGAGTCTCTAAAGGATAAATAAAGGACTCAAATATCAGCTTTGGGTGGACTAATCCTTTAATAAGACAAGTAACTATTTTCAAAGCAGAGCACTCCAGAGTAACTAATTAATGATGAATTAATATTTCATTGATACAACAAAACTACAACAAAAATACGCAAATATGTGGCCCCACGGAAAAAAGCTTAATGGGGCCACATATTTGTGTTACGTTGGCGCAAAGGGGTTATCACTTTAACCTCCTCCTGCCCGCTGTATAGGGAAATAACAGGGAACAGGAACCCCTCTCGCTTCAGGGCGACGTCATAAGCGTCTCGCGTGCACGCGGAGGTGAGCAGTGTTCGCGGGTGTGACATGTTCCTAGGACACGATGCAACCCTGATGACGTGGCTCTTTTTCCATAAGATCGGCTGTGTCCGATCACAGCCAATCACATGTACAGTATCTCACAAAAGTGGTGTACTCACTTTTGTTGCCAGCGGTTTAGACATTAATGGCTGTGTG
Organism: Glandirana rugosa; assembly: GCA_018402905.1. Taxonomy (NCBI): domain Eukaryota; kingdom Metazoa; phylum Chordata; class Amphibia; order Anura; family Ranidae; genus Glandirana; species Glandirana rugosa. Next base: position 321,691 of record BLSH010036417.1, read on the forward strand.
TTGAGTTATTTTGAGGGGGCAGTAAATTTACACTGTTATACAAGCTGTACACTCACTACTTTACATTGTAGCAAAGTGTCATTTCTTCAGTGTTGTCACATGAAAAGATATAATAAAATATGTACAAAAATGTGAGGGGGTGTACTCACTTTTGTGAGATACTGTATATGCGGAAGTGCCGCTTATCACCTCTCCTCAGGAGAGCTGATCAGCAGCATCTCCTTGCAGGGGAGACTGTACAGGTAATAAGGGCACTGATCATCAGTGCCCTGATTACAGTGCAGACTCAACAGTGCTCAGCAAGTGATGCCAGTCTGTGCCTATCAATGACACCAATCAGTGCCCATCAGTGACACAAATCATTGCCCATCAGTGACACCAATCAGTGCTGCCTTTCAGTGCCCATCAGTGCCTGCTCATCAGTGTCACCCGTCGTCAGGGTAGATAAAAATGTATATATTTTTTTCTAAAAATCGGATGTTTTTGATTTTTATCAAATGTATTTTAATTAAATGCCTTTGAACCTCTAAAGATAGTTTTCTATTTAAGATGCATTAATAATTTAGTTTGTTCAGCGTGGAATGGACCTTAGTTATGTAGCATGAGACTGTATATTCTGCAATATTTACATTTTTGGTAAACTCGTTCAATGAATCCAAGCTCTCCTATCTGAGATAACATGCGCTGCATTGATGCATTCACAGTAACCATGAGATAAAACAAAGTTCAGGAATATTCCTTTATCACATTGTTTTGTAAATCTATGTACACTATAAACTGTATGATTGAATCGGTTCTGATATCGCTGTTTTACTAACCTGACAGCTTATTATTCTAAATAGGAAACCTTCATTTTGCTTGCAAATATTAAAGATCCTAACTACCAGCAAGAATAAGATCTTACATTTAAAGAGAACCTGTCATTTCAGATCCATCATGGCAGCGCCTGTTAGCGGGCAGCCACTCACCTGCTGCCGCCACGTCCCTCACCTTGCTGTGTCACTGCTGCATCACCAGCCGTCCCATTAAAATGTATGTGACTGTCGGTCAGTCAACAGCGGTTTAGAGGAGGAGCTGCTGCAGGACAGAGATGACAGTTGCTCTTTAAAAATCATGATTTAAATTGAGTTGATTTAAATTAAGCCTTTTTACTAGTGATTTAATTCATGATTTAAATCAAATCCACCCTGCTCATCATTGCTCATCAGTGTCGCTCATCAGTGCCCATCTGTACCGCCTATCAGTGCTCATCAGTGACCCATATCAGTGCCACCTATCAGTGCCCATCAGTGTAGCATATTAGTGCCTCCTCATCAGTGCCACCTCATCAGTGGCCAGAGGTGGTTCTAGGCTTTGTGAGGCCTTAGATAAAACCTAGACATGAGGCCCCACTCACGCCCATAATGGGAAAAATAATTCAAGCGATAAAAATATTTTCTTTATAAATTGCATATATTAAGAGCTTTAAAGTGCTGGTGTCAGTACTCTCTATCTCGGTGCTGGTGTCAGTGTCAAATTAGGCGGTTGCGAGGCCCCTGTGAGTGAGAGGCCTTAGGCGACCGCCTAATTTGCCTAATTAGAGAACCGCCTCTGTCAGTGGCCACCAGTGCCGCCTAATCAGTGCACATCAGCGAAGGAGAAAAATGACTTCTTTACAAAAAACGTTTATTCTTTCAAAATTTTCTGTCTTTTTTCATTTTTTTTAGCAAAAAATAAAAAACCCGGTGGTGATTAAATGCCACCAAAAGAAAGCTCTATTTGTGTGAAAAAAAAATGATAAAATTTTCATCTGGGTACAGTGTTGCATGACCGTGCAATTGTCATTCAAATTGCCAGAGCGAAAAGTGTGAAAGTGCACAGTATTGCAGCAGTTAAAACATGCCTTCAATGACCTATGCAGCTGCAGGCACTGTGGAGTAATTCATTCTGAATGTTTGCTGTGAAAGCTTCATGTTTCAATTTCAGTTTCTGTAGGTAGCCCAGCCTGGCAGCCTTCTAAAAACTCTTTCACACAGGTGGTCCAATCAGGCAGACCTGATCGGAAACTCCATGTAAGTCTAGGAGAGAATAGCCCCCAAATCATTGGTGTCAGTAGGACAGTGGTGACCAGGGAAGAATAGCTCCCTCAATCGTTGGTGTCAGTGAGATAGTGATCCCCAAGAAATAATAGTTGCTCAAATCATTGGTGTTAATGGAATAGTGGCCTTCGGAAAGACTAGCCCCTCAAATCATTGGTGCTAGAGCTAGATCAATAAAGAGACAGTACTTATTGTACTTTTAGCAGGATATAGCTTTAGTATTTTCTTGGGGGGGCTGTCAGGTAGTCTGTACGGGGCCCCGCGATTTCTATCAGCAGCCCTGCTCCCCACATTCATCAATGAGCCTTTGCTGCCCATGACCCTGTTGACAATTTGGCGGTTTTCCTTCCTTGGACCACTTTTGGTCGGTCCTGACCACTGCAGACCGGGAACATCCCACAAGAGCTGCAGTTTTGGAGCTGCTCTGATGCAGTCGTCTAGCTATTGCAGTTTGGTCCTTGTCAAAGTCGCTGAAATTCTTACGCTATTTTTTCTGCTTTCAGTGCATGAACTTCAGGGGCAACATGTTCACTCACTGCCTAAAATATGCCACCGGCTTTCAGGTGCCATTGTGACGAGATCATCAATGTTACTCAACTTACGTGTCAATTATGACTGGTCTGTGTATACAGTGAGGAAAATAATTATTTGATCCCCTGCAGATTTTGTAAGTTTGCCCACTTACAAAGAATTGAAGGTTCTATAATTTTTATCATATGTGTATTTAAAATTGTAGAGACAGAATATCATCCAAAAATCCAGAAAAAAAAACATGATAAAAATGTTATAAATTGAGTTGCAGCTCAGTGAGTAAAATAAGTATTTGACCTCCAAGCAAAACATGGCTTAGCGCTTAGTGGAGTGGCTGTTGGCCAGCACAGAGGTAAGACGTTTCTTGCAGTTGGTTACCAGGTTTGCACACATCTCAGGAGGGATTTTGCTCTACTCTTCTTCACAGATCTTTTCTAAATTCTTAAGGTTTCTTGGCTGTCACTTGGCAACTCAAAGTTTCAGCTCCCTCCATAATTTTTTTTATAGGATTAAGGTCTGGAGACAGGCTAGGCCACTCCATGACCTTAATGTGCTTCTTCTTGAGCCACTACTATGTTGCCTTGGTGGTATGTTTTGGGTCATTGTCATGCTGGAAGACCCATCCATGACCCATCTTCAGTGTTTTGGCTGAGGGAAGAAGGTTCTCATCCAAGATTTTACAATACACGGCCCCATCCAGTGGCGGACCATCCATTAGGGGCGCACGGGTGCCACCCCCCCATCCATGCCTCTGGCCCGCTAATCTACATGCATGGCGCCGGACGCATGGATTCCAATGGGGGGGTGTGTGTTTTTTTGAAGCACGTGATTAGAGCCAGAGGCTCTATTAGGCTTCAAAATAGGATGGGCTTGGGATGCAGAGCGTTGCCCCTGAAGCCCACTCAGTTGTGTGACAATAGCAAATGAACATTCACTATTCTAACACTGATCCTCCTCCCATCCAATCAGGAAGCGGGTCCTAAGATGGGGTGTTGACCGGTGGGTGGTGACTATCGTACTGCAGTGACGGGAGGGGGCCAGGTCCATCTGCCGCCCCCCCCCCCCCGACCGATGGAGCACCAGCTGCCACTGGCTCCATCCATTGGCCCATCAATGCGGCAAAGTCGGCCTGTACCCAGGGCCGGCCCTACCATGGGACCGGGTGGGTCCCATGGTCCCAGGCGGCCGCTGGAGAGGGGCGGCATATTTGACAACCTCACTTTTTTCCCCCCATCATTTTTGTGTGCAGGAGCGCCATGCAGCTCTTTGCCTGGCTGTGCGGGTGGGGATTTCCGGGCGTGAGAAGCTCCATGTCTTCCCCCGTTTAGGCAGGGAGATGGTGCATCCCAGTGAGCGGAGACTCCAGGCAGCATGTGGGGCACAAAAGTAACTGGGCTGTCCCTGGAGCTCGCGGCCGCCCACTCGTTTCCTAGCATGCGGGGGGACTAGAGGACTGAAGTGATGGGGTCTCCTCGGAGTCCAGGCCCTCTCTCCTCATCTCACAGGTGTCCCTGCTGCCAGACAGCATGCAGCCGAAGAAGAGACCGTGAGTACAACTGCCTGTGAACTTATCTTCCCGGGACTGCCTACTCAGCACTGACCCCCCCTTCTCTCCCAGCACAGCCACTGACCCCCCCCTCCTCTCCCAGCACAGCCACTGACCCCCCCTTCTCTCCCAGAACAGCCACTGACCCCCCCTCCTCTCCCAGCACA
>BLSH010036417.1:327715-350093 GCA_018402905.1 Glandirana rugosa
TTGGTAACCATTGGTTTATGGGACCGTCGCTAACTTTAGAACGTCGCGGGCGTTCCAGGGGGAGGAGTTCTTCCGTGTACACGTCGGGCAGACTTCAAACGGTTACTTTTAGATTTAACAAGTCTCGTCCTAACCCTCCTTCACGACACCAATGCTGTTGCATGTAAATCTGACTTCCTGATAAACTTAATTTTAGTTTTAATTATCACAGATTATAATGGATGCGGGGGGCCTTTCGGTGGGCTTGATTTTTTTTTTTTTTTTGGGGGGGGGGCAGCATTTGATCCTTGGACCCAGGCAGCAAAATGTCTTGGGCCAGCCCTGCCTGTACCTTTAGCAGAGAAACGGACCCAAAGCATAATGCTTCCACCTCCACGCTTGACTGTAGGGATGGTGTTCTTAGGGGTTCATAGTCAGCATTTTTCTTCCTCCAAACATAGCGAGTTGAGTTAATGCCAAAGAGCTCAATATTGGTCTCATCTGACCACAGCACTTCCTCCCAATCCTGCTCTGAACAATTTAGATTTTCATTGGCAAACTTCAGACGGGCTGCACATGTGCCTTCTTGAGGAGGGGGACCTTGCGGGCGCTGCAAGATTTCAATCGCTGCCAGGGTATTTGGTTACCAATGGTTTGCTTGGTGACTGTTGTCCCAACTACCTTGAGATCATTCACAAGCTCCTCCCGTGTAGTTCTGAGCTGATCCCTCACTTTAGGAGTTCCAGACCGAGGGTGAGTGATGGTTATTTTGTATTTCTTTCATTTGCGAATAATCGTTCCAACAGTTGTCTCTTTCTCACCAAGCTTCTGTAGCCCATTCCAGCCTGGTGCAGGTCTACAGTCTTGTCCCTGACGTTCTTTGACAGCTCTTTGGTCTTGCACATGATGATGAGGTTTCAATGGAAGAAAGAGATTCTGTGGACAGGTGCCTTTTATACACCTAACAAGCTGTCGTTAGGAGCACCTTCCTAAATTGACTGGACTAACCTGTGTACCACGTGAGCACATCCTGTAGCCCAGTGGTTCTCAACTCCTGTCCTCAGGACCAGGGCCGGCCCTACCATGGGTCCATTGGACCCAGGCAGCACTTTGAGAGGGGCAGCAAATTGAACCACAGCCACCTATTCTCTTCTATTTACCCAGCAAATTGATGACCGAGATTTTTTTTCCAGCAGTTTTGTGTTGACAACTGCCCCCCGGACTGCTCCGCCTGCCTCTATTCTACCCTAGCCTGTTTATATACTACCCTAGCCCACCCCTTGGAATTGAACATAATGGTATGCCATATAATTTTGCATATAGATAAGGTTTGCATGTAAATCTGACTTCCTGATAAATTAAATTTTAGTTTTAATTATCATGATATAAAATAATGGACGTGGAGGCCTTTTGGTGGGTGTGAATTTTTTTTTTTTGGGGGGGCAGCATTTCATTCTTGGACCCAGGCAGCACAATGTGTTGGGCCAGCCCTGCTCAGGACCCACCAACAGGCCACATTTTAAGTATTACCTTGGGGAGTTGCAGACTAAAATACTGCAATCACTGAGCAGCAAATGATATCACCTGTGATGCATTTCAGTTATCCTGCAAACCTGGCCTGTCAGGGCCGGTTCACACTTACGCGGCGTGATGCGGCGCAACTTGCCAGGGCGAAGCAAGTCGCCCCGCTCATGGCGATCTCAATGCGGCTTGTGAGGAGACTTCTATCATAGAAGTCAATTTAAGCCATGCTGAGATCGCCCTGAAAATAGTGCAGGAACCATTTTTCTAAGGCGGAGCGAAGCGATTCGCTCCTATTAGTACGGTTCCATTGCACAGCATTGAGGCGAATTGTCAGGCGACTCAAGTCACCTGACAATTCGCCTAGATGTGAACGGGCCGCGAAGTCGAGCCGCGTAAGTGTGAACCGGCCCTTAGTGGGTCCAGAGGACAGGAGTTGAGAACCACTGCTGTAGCCAATGTGCAAGTGATACTGCGCTAAGGCACACAAAGGTAAAACAATAAAACTAATAATGTGAGACTCAGAGCGAGCTGCTATAACACAATCAAACAAAATTGGTAATCATATATCAAAGAGATGAATATAGCGCTCAGCCTACTCAAGAGTTATGCCAGTCAAATAAATGACATTATGTGAAACACACATGTGAGAATAAATAAATATAAAAGTTCATAAAATCCGTGAAAGAAAATATAAGTTGACACTGTGTAGGTATTCTCAATAGAAAAAGTGATATCCGAACAATCCAATGAAGGGGTCTTTAGAAGACAGAAGAACAATCTCCAAATAAGGATAAGTTGGAGGCTTACCAGACACCAGGTTAATCAGGCACCGGACAGTCAGGGGATTCTGGGGAGATGTAAATGCGATGAGGCCCGTCACACACTCCGGGGTTGGTCCAGATATTCTTCCACGGGTAGAAGGGGTACCTCACAGCCGGCTCATGGATATACCAGGATCGCTTGTTGATTGGGTTTAGGTCTAGCACTTCCAGGGTGGTACGTCACACACTCCTAAGCGGTTTAGTGGGTCTTACTTGTAAGACGGACAGCTATGGAGATGTCACCATCAACTTGAAACGATGGTGGGTTGGGGTAGAAAATTACCCGATGACTTCAGAATGGTGTATAACCGAGGGAGACTCAAAATAGTGTAAAATCTCCAAATATGAGGTGTATTTATTAATTAAAAATTATTATTATTTATTTAAAAATTACACTGTTTTGAGTCTCTCTCATCTCCCTCGGTTATACACCATTCTGAAGTCATGGGGTAATCTACCCCAACCCACCATCGTTTCAAGTTGATGGTGACATCACCATAGCTGTCCGTCCTGGAAGTGCTAGACCTACACCCAATCAACAGGCGATCCTGGTATATCCATGAGCCGGCTGTGAGGTACCCCTTCTACCCGTGGAAGAATATCTGGACCAACCCCGGAGTGTGTGACGGGCCTCATCGCATTTACATCTCCCCAGAATCCCCTGACTGTCCGGTGCCTGATTAACCTGGTGTCTGGTAAGCCTCCAACTTATCCTTATTTGGAGATTGTTCTTCCGTCTTCTAAAGACCCCTTCATTGGATTGTTCGGATATCACTTTTTCTATTGAGAATACCTACACAGTGTCAACTTATATTTTCTTTCACAGATTTTATGCACTGCTGTAGCCAGTCTGTGGGAGCCAGAATTATTGTCGGTTGGTAGGGGATCAAGTACTTATTTTACTCAACTGCAACTCAATTTATAACACTTGTATCATGCGTTTTTTTTGGATTTTTGGTTGATATTCTGTCTTTATCATTTAAAATACACCTATGATAACAATTATAGACCCTTCATTTCTTTGCAAGTGGGCAAACTTACAAAATCTGCAGGGGATCATATAATTATTTTTGCCACTGTATATGGATGTAACACACACACATGCAATTTCGGCAATGCGGTAGATAATTCCATTTGTTTCCAGCTGTCGGAGTGATAATTATTCTGGCAGTAAAAGGGTTAACAGACCCCGGGGTAGTTTACATGACAATGTGCAGCTAATATTATTGGGATTACGGACCGTGTGCTGAATGTAGTCGGGGCATTATGTACTGTAGACTTTGGTCTTTTGTGAAGAAGAATCTCATTACTGGTTACATTATGATGCATGAGGCTCATTGTTTACACTTGGCTTCTTAGGCTAATTGTTGGATGGTCAGATTGGATCTTCAGATAGGAAGGATGCCGTGGTGCAGCGGCGGTAATGCTTTAGACCAGCAGAAGTGCACCACAGAATCTAAAGTTCACCTGTATTATTATTATTATATTATATTAATTATATTATAGCACCAACAATACACTGCTTTACATATCATATATGCACATCAATTTCTGATCTCAAGGAGCTTACAATCTAAAGATGGCCATACATAAGTAGACTTTTGAACAAATGTTCATACAAAGATTTGAGAAAAATTTTCCATCCTGCTTTTCTCTGTATTGCGGTCAAAAATGAACACTGGCAAAATGTTTTAAATTAAATTCTACAAGTGAATGGCCAGCTTAAAGCGGTTGTATGCCCACATTAAGGGTTCTTTCACAATAGTGGATCGTTCGGGTCCGCCTGTCAGTTTTTCAGGTGGACCCGAACGGACGCTCCATTGTTCTCTATGGAGTGACGTATGTCAGCAGTGACATGTCCGCTGATACCCGATCCACTCCGATCTGCCAAAAACCCTGGCGGATCGGATTGGGTGAACACGGACAGACGGTCCGTGTTCATCCGATCCTCCATAGAGGAGAATGGAGCCATGACAGGTCAGTCTCTGCACTAAGTGCAGAGACTGTCCTGTCATCCGCCGGCTCAGCGGGGATCAACAGATGGCTCCGCTCGCGTGAAAGGGGCCTAAAAAAAACAACAAAAAAACACCTGTAAGGCAAAGGCATAATAAGCTAGTATGCACCGCATACTAGCTCATTATGAAATACTTAACTAAAAACTAAATGCCCGCACCATCTCCCGGTCACCGCAGAGGGAGCTGACATTTTCCCTGCAGTGTTTCTTCCGGGTTCCACTCACAGCACCGGAGCCGCAAGATGCCACTCCCGTGCATGCGTGTGGGAACCCTTCTTTCCGGCAAGGTTTCCGGCAAAGTCCAGCGCGATACACCAGGCATGCGCCGTGACGTCATCGGCTGCATGCAAGGTGAATATCTCCTAAACCGTACAGGTTTAGGAGATATTCATTTCACCTATAGGTAAGCCCGCTTTAACCAGTTGCCGACCACCCGCCGTGGTTTGACGGCGGCAACTTGGCTTGTTATCGTGAAACGCCTCAGGTGATGGCGGCCGCGAGAACGAGCATCGTGAGTGCGCGCGCGTCACCGCTCACTGTGTTCCGGGAGAGCCAGGGAGCGGGTAGGGCGGACGCAATCTCCGCCGGCTACCTGCGATGGCTCCCACAGAGTGACAGAACGGGGGTCCGTGTAGGTAAACACGGTTCTCCGTTTTGACAGAGGGGAAGGTATGTGATCTCAGGCTTCTTGTATATGGGAGCCGCAATCACTCGCCTCCCCCAGCCAGCACAGCCCCCATACAGTTAGATAAACAGAGAACTCAGTTGACCTCTTAGAGCGCCCCCCTGCAGATTAACTCCTTCCCTGCCAGTGACATTTATACAGTAATCAATGCATTTTCATAGCACTGATCGCTGTATAAATGCCAATGGTCCCAAAAAGTGTCAAAATGATCGGACATGTCTGCCCCAATATCGCAGTCCCGATAAAAATCAGAGATTGCCGCCATTACTAGTAAAAAATGTTAAAAAATAAAAACCCCATAAATTAATTCTCATCATTCGTAAACGCTGCATCTTTTGCGCAAACCAGTGAATATACGCCGATTGCGATTTTTTTTTTTTACCAAAAATATGAGGAAGAATATAAATCGGCCAAAACCGATGAAAAAAAATTTTGTTTGGGTACAACGTCACATGACCACGCAATTGTCAGTTAAAGCGACACAGTGCCGAATAGCAAAAAGTGCTCTGGTCCTAATGTGGGGAAGTGGTTAAGGGACCCATATCACATACTAGGGCCAATATTCTACTAGGTTATGGTCAACTTTAGGGCCCTATATCACATACTAGAGCCCAATTTCCACTAGTTTATGGCCAGCTTAAGGGACCCATATCACATACTAGGGCCAATATTTTACTAGGGTATGGTCAACTTTAGGGCCCTATATCACATACTAGAGCCAAATTTCCGCTAGTGCATGGCCAGCTTAAGGGCTCCATATCACATAATAGGGCCAATATTCTACTAGGGTATAGTCAATTTTAGGGTCCTATATCACATACTAGAGCCTAATTTCCTCTGGTGTATGGCCAGCTTAAGGGCTCCATATCACATAATAGGGCCAATATTCTACTAGGGTATAGTCAATTTGAGGGCCCTATATCACATACTAGAGCCAGATTTCCTCTAGTGTATGGCCAGCTTAAGGGCCCCATGTCACATACTAGGGCCAATTTTCTATTAGGGTATGACCAGCTTAAGGGCCCTATATCACATACTAGAGCCAATTCTCCATTAGGCTGGGTTCACGCTGCCATACGAAGCTGCTCACAGCAGGGGACCAGAAGACGCACAGGACCCCTGTGCAATTTGCACCGGAGCCGCTCCTGGGCTGTGTGAACTGGCTCCATTGAAAGCCGGTCATGATCTCTTGACATGCCAATTGGATGCGGAGAAACCTGCATCCAGTTCGCAATAGTGTGAACCCAGCCTCAGTGTATGGCCAGCTTAAGGGCCCTTTATCATATACTAGGGCCAATTTTCCAGTAGTGTAAGCCTATGATAAGGGCCTTATGTCAAATACTAGAGACAATTTTATACTAGGGTATGGCCAGCTTAAGGGTCTTGTATCACATACTAGGGCCAATTTTCCTCTCGTGTATGGCTAGTTTAAGGGCCCTATATCACGTACTACAGTCAGGGGCGTTACTAAGTGGGAAAAAGACCAGGGGCTCCAGCCCAAAGAAATGCGGTGAAAATGGACATGGTCTAAAGTTAATAGTGGGTGTGGCTTAAAGGGGCGTGGCTAGAGGGTGTGGCTCGAGTCTGAGATGAACAAGGGATGGAGGAAGGAAGAAAGAAAGAGATAGGGAGGGAAGGAGAGAGAAGAGAAGAAAGGAAAGAAAAAAAGAGGGATGAAGGGACAGCAGGACCAGATCCTACACAGCTTAACAATGCTTTAACAATCAGCAGATAAAGATACTCCAAACACCTGGTGTTGGAGCTTCAATCATCCCGACACCATGGTTGGTATGGTGTCAGGATGATTGAAGTGCATTATTTCTATTATTACATTGTAATATAAAATTAAATAGTTCAACTCACCATAATGCAGAATCAGTGGGAGCCCTGAGCATATCACTTATTGTCGCCTGCCACCAGATGCCATCAAGTGCCCCCAGCAGAGTCCCTCCTTCCATCAGGTGCCCCCAGCGGAATCCCTCCTTACATCACAAGTGCCCCCAGCGGAGTTCCTCCTTACATCACAGGTGGCCCCAGCGGAGTCCCTCCTTACATCATAGGTGCCCCCAGCGGAGTCTCTCCTTCCATCAGGTGTCTCCAACGGAGTCCCTCTTTACATCACAGGTGCCCCCAGTGGAGTCCCTCCTTACATCATAGGTGCCCCAAGCGGAGTCCCTCCTTCCATCAGATGTCCCCAAAGGAGTCCCTCCTTACATCACAGGTGCCCCCAACGGAGTTCCTCCTTACAACATAGCTGCCCCCATCGGAGTGCCTCCTTGCATCACAGGTGCCCTCCATAGAGAGCGCTAGTGCACCCCCCCTCCCGTCGATCCCGTCCACTGATTCCATGCTGATTTCTCAACAAAAAAATAAATAAATATGGTGCGCCGGTATATGGGCTGTCCCGGCTTTTTGGGAGATTTCCCAAAGCCCATTGGTCAACCATTAAAGTGCATAGATGTGCACCAGCCAGACGCACATCTATACACTGGCTCTGGCCTCAGCCTTTGTTCTCCAGACAGTGACTGATTGGTCAGGAGCGGGGGGTGGGACTGGCAGACGTGCTGGGACTGCATGCATGCCTATGATTCCCGCCAACGAGGGAGAGAGAGATCGGCCGGACAAATTCACTGAGGTACCGCTGTGTACTGGCTGGCTGTGATACCTGTGTACTGGCTGGCTGCAATACCTGTGTACTGGGCTTTGATGCCTGTGTACTGGTCTGTAATACCTGTGTACTGGCTGGCTGTGATACCTGTGTACTGGACTGTGATACCTGTGTACTGGCTGGCTGTGATACCTGTGTACTGGTCTGTAATATCTGTGTACTGGCTGTCTGTGATACCTGTGTACTGGGCTGTGATACCTGTGTACTGGCTGGCTGTGATACCTGTGTACTGGTCTATAATACCTGTGTAATGGTTGGCTGTGATACCTGTGTACTGGTCTATAATACCTGTGTAATGGTTGGCTGTGATACCTGTGTACTGGCTGGCTGTGATACCTGTGTACTGGTCTGTAATACCTGTGTACTGGTTTGTAATACCTGTATACTGGCTGGCTGTGATACCTGTGTACTGGTCTGTGATACCTGTGTACTGGCTGGCTGTGATACCTGTATACTGGGCTGCAATACCTGGCTGGCTGCAATACCTGTGTACTGGGCTGTAATACCTGTGTACTGGCTGGCTGCAATACCTGTGTACTGGCTGGCTGTAATATCTGTGTACTGGGCTGTAATACCTGTGTACTGGGATGTAATACCTGTGTACTGGCTGGCTGTAGTACCTGTTTACTGGGCTGAAATACCTGTGTACAGACTGTGGCTGCAATACCTGCATACTGGCTGTTGCTGCAATACCTGTGTACTGGGTTGTAATACCTGTGTAATGGCTATGACTGCAATACCTGTGTACTGGCTGCAATACCTGTATACTGGCTGTGGCTGCAATACCTGTGTACTGGCTGTGGCTGCAATATCTGTGTACTGGCTGTGGCTGCATACTGTGTTACTGGCTGATATATACCCCACCTGTGATGCTGAGCTGTATACTCCTGACACAATATATGGAACGGGACATAGTGGGTAAATTCTATAAGGGGTGGGGCTTATGAGAAGTAGGAGGGGTCAAAAAGAAAGGACGGGGCCTGGCGCCCCCCATCCTGAAACTTCACCAGCTGCCACTGCCCAGCAGAGTGTCCCTCCTTACATCACAGGTGCCCCCAGCGGAGTTTCTCCTTACATCACAAGTGCCCTCAGCGGAGTTACTCCTTACATCACAGGTTCCCCCAGTGGAGTGCCTCATTACATCACAGGTGCCCCCAGCAGAGTGTTCCTCCTTACATCACAGGTGCCCCCAGCAGAGTTCTTCCTTAAAACACAGGTGCCCCCAGCGGAGTGCCTCCTTACATCACAGTTGTCCCCAGCGGAGTGCCTCCTTACATCACAAGTGCCGCCAGTGGAGTGCCTCCTTAAATTACAGGTGCCCTCAGTGGAGTGCCTCCTTAAATTACAGGTGCCCCCAGCTGAGTGCCTCCTTAAAACACAGGTGCCCCCAGCGGAGTGCCCCCATTACATCACAGATGCCCCCAGTGGAGTGTCCCTCCTTACATCACAGGTGCCCCCAGCGGAGTGTCCCTCCTTACATCAAGGGTGCCCCCAGCGGAGTGCCTCCTTACATCACAGGTGCCGCCAGCGGAGTGCCTCCTTACATCACAGGTGCCCCCAGTGGAGTGTCCCTCCTTACATCACAGGTGCCCCCAGCGGAGTGCCTCCTTACATCACAGGTGCCGCCAGCGGAGTGCCTCCTTACATCATAGGTGCCTCCAGTGGAGGGCCTCCTTACATCACAGGTGCCCCCAGCGGAGTGTCCCTCCTTAAATCACAGGTGCCCCCAGCGGAGTGCCTCCTTACATCACAGGTGCCGCCAGCGGAGTGCCTCCTTACATCACAGGTGCCTCCAGTGGAGGGCCTCCTTACATCACAGGTACCCCAGCGGAGTGTCCCTCCTTAAATCACAGGTGCCCCAAGCAGAGTGCCTCCTTACATCCCAGGTGCCCCCAGCGGAGTGCCTCCTTATATCACAAGTGCCCCCAGCAGAGTGTCTCCTTATATCACAGGTGCACTCAGCGAAGTGTCCCTCCTTACATCACAGGTGACCCCAGCAGAGTCCCTCCTTACATTACAGGAGAGAGTTGATGTGGGGGGCAGTGAGAGAAGATGTCATCTCTCTGCTCCCCACCACACCTCCGACAATGCAGAGGCCAGGCTGTGTGGGCGGAAGAGCAGTGATGCGGGGCGGGCAGAGAGAGATGATGTCTTCTCTGCTCGCCCGCCCCGCTTGCTTCTCATTTTCAGGCTGCCCACGGCTCTGTCAAGCCACCCGCTCATGGCTCTCATGTTAGGGACCCCAGCGGATACTCGGGGCTATGGAGATTAGATCCGGGGCTACAGCCACGATGGCCACACCCTGGCAACACCCCTGACTACAGCTATTATTTTTACTAGGGTATGGTCAGCTAAGGGCCCTATATCACATACCAGGGCAAATTTTCCACTAGTGTATGGTCAGCCTTATATCACATACTAGGGCCAGTTTTCCACTAGTGTAAGGCTATCTTAAAGTGGTTCTAAAGCTTAAACATTTTTTAAGTTAATGCATTCCATACAGTATATATATATATATGTACAGTATATATACAGTATATATTTTCTTCTGTAATAAATACAGACTATTTTGTGGAATGGAATACAAGTCAAATTCATGATTTTTTAACCCCTACAGATCTGCGCTAATGCCGAAGTACGGCTCCAGCGCGGATCTGAAATGCCGGCGTGCCCGTGGGTCGGGCAGACTCGATGTCCGCTCGAGACCCACGATCGCCTGACAGAGCTACAGAACCGGGAACCGCTGATGTAAACACGGCGGTTCTCCGTTCTGTGACAGGGGACATACCAGATCTACTGATCCCTGTCACTGGGATCAGTTAGATCTGTTATGTCCCGGCCAACCCCGCCCCCCCACAGTTAGAACACACCCAGGGAACATTGTTAACCCCTTCACTGCCCCCCCCAGGTTAACCCCTTCACTGCCAATGACATTTATACAGTAATCAGTGGACATTTAAATTTCTGATCGCTGTATAAATGTCATTGGTCCCAAAAATGTGTAAAAAATGTCCGACATTTCCGGTACAATATCGCAGTCCCGATAAAAATCGCAGATCGGCGCCATTACAAGTAAAAAAAATAAAAATAATAAAAACGCCATAAATCAATTCCCATAGTTTGTAGACGCAATAACTTTTGCACAAACCAATCAATATACGCCGATTGCGATTTTTTTTACTAAAAATATGTAGAAGAATATATGTCGGCCTAAACTGATGAATATTTTTTTTTTTTTTTTTTTATGGATTTGTATTTTAGCAAAAAGTAAAAAATATTGTTCTTTTTTGCAAAATTGTCGCTCATTTTTTGTTTATAGCAGCGATCAGAAATGACGCAGAGGTGATCAAATACCACCAAAAGAAAGCTCTATTTGTGGGAAAAAAAGGACGCAAAGTTAGTTTGGGTACAACGTCGCACGACCGCGCAATTTTCATTCAAAATGCAACAGCGCTGAAAGCCGAAAATTGGTCTGGGCAGGAGGGGGGTTTAAGTGCCCAGTAAGGAAGTGGTTAATTAACTTGCAGTATGAATATACATTTTACTTATTCACGTTTTACCATGTCCATGAGCTCTTTTTTTAATTAAATTTCCAAGAACACAAAGTATACATATGAAAAGGTACAAACACATTTCAGTTTAACTAAAGACAGCAACCGTAATGAAAGGCTAGACTGAAGTGATCCAAATTTACAGTAAGATAGCAGAAATAATACATACAATCTTCTAAATAATATGAAATGTCACTATCAATGTCTCATACAAAAGTCATGTGTTACATTGTACACTGAATCACACATCTGTAATGCACCTGTGCCCAATATCATCACACCGAGCTAATACTGCTCATGTCCATTGTATCACTGTACAACGGAAGCATGAACAAACTCGGCCTTAAAATATCCACGCTCCAGGAGAGTAGCTTAACTATGGTGATGTGGAAGGGGATGTGGGTGATGTCACAAACGGATAGCGTGCTGGCCTGCTGCCTCCTGTTGGACTGGGGTCGTCCCAAACTGAAGAAACGAAAAGAAGCAAAAAAAGGCGCACTGGCCTAGCGCATTATCCTTAGTACCTTTATTGTAAAAAGCTCATAAAAACATACTCACAAAAGAACTCTTGTAATAAACGTCAAAGTGAAGGCGTAGGTCACATCAGTACGACCGCCTCGCACTGGTGGTCTGGACAGATAGGCTGACGCGTTGCGAGGCCGTGGCCTCTTCCTCAGAGCCACGGCCTCGCAACGCGTCAGCCTATCTGTCCAGACCACCAGTGCGAGGCGGTCGTACTGATGTGACCTACGCCTTCACTTTGACGTTTATTACAAGAGTTCTTTTGTGAGTATGTTTTTATGAGCTTTTTACAATAAAGGTACTAAGGATAATGCGCTAGGCCAGTGCGCCTTTTTTTGCTTCTTTTCGTATCACTGTACAACACCTGTGTATTGTACCTGTCTATTGTATCATTGTACACCTGTGTATTGCTTCTGTCTATTGTATCACTGTACAACACCTGTGTATTGTACCTGTCTATTGTATCACCGTACAACACCTGTGTATTACACCTGTCTATTGTATCACTAAACAACACCTGTGTACTGCACCTGTCCATTGTATCACTGTACAACACCTGTGTATTGCATCTGTCCATTGTATCACTTGTGGCATGGGGGTGTTTAGCTCTCGTGGTAGATGCAGTTCACGCCAGCCAGGATCTCTGTTTGAGGGCATGATAGCCCATGTTTATTAAAAGAAAGTTCAAAAGTAAAATTTCCCTCGCAGGGGGTTCCAACACTGTTGTATACTTCAGCCTCCTGCTACTGCCATAAAGGATATTTTGCCGTCCTGGTTTGCAAATGATATCTGATATTCAGCTGTCCTGGCTTACAAATGATAGATAGCCCACCTGGCTAATGACTGTTGTCAGCTGTCACGGTCCTGGTGGTGGAGTCTGGCTTATACAGGGAGCAACTGCTCTTGCGCACTCAATTCAGGGACCCCTGATAGAGTAGACAGGAAGTCCCGTAGTGCGGGATGGCACGAGTGCTGGATGGTCACTGGTGGTGGTGTGAAGCTCCAGGTGGTCGTGCAGATCAGAAGGGTGGTCGTGCAGGCTGGGTCGGCAACTGGCGGGCTGTGCAGTGCAAGGGGTCAGGCAAGAGAGTGGTCAAAGTCAAAGCAAAGTTTGTTAACAGGCTGGCAGCAGAAGTACAGAGGGGCCAGACAATCGGATGATCGTGGATAGCTGGGGTCGGTGCAGGCAGATAATCAGCAGGTCAAGCCAGATCAGGAAAACAGGGGACAAACACAGGAACAGGTTACAGGAACAGAGCTGGGGCTCACAGGTACTCAGATGCTGTAGAACGGACAGCACTTGCTGACAGGTGCAGTGGGATTAAGTAGCACCATTTGGCGCCGTTTCCAGCGCATAAAGTCCAGAAAGTAGCCAATCTTCTCCTAACACTGCCCCCCCCCCCCCCAGGGGCAGCCTCCAGATGTCCAGCTTGGCCAGCTTGGCCAGCTTGGCGAGATTGTTATCCTTGAAGGTTTGGATACAGCCATTGGCATGAAGGTTGGCTTCGGCTCCCAAGAGCTCTCTTCTGGCCTTTCCATTTTACAAGATACTGGATCCTGCCGCCCCTCCTTCTGCAGTCAAGTATTGACTCAACCTCAAATTACTCTTCTCCATCAATCAGGACAGGGGCAGGGGGAGTGCTGGCTCTATTGGTTAAGGGATACGGGGACACCGGCTTCAGCAAGGACACATGAAATACCGGGTGTATCCGTAGGGACGGTGGGAGTTCCAACTCATAGGAAACCTGGTTGATTTTCCTCTTAACAGAGAAGGGGCCAAAGAAACGTGGGCCCAACTTTTTGGACGGGCATGACAGCTTCAGATTTTTTATAGATAGCCAGGTCTTGTCGCTAGATTGGAGATTGAGTTTGCCACATTTTTTACTATCAAAAGCGGCTTGTGTACTTCTTGTATTTTAGCAAGTGTTTCTTGCAGTAGCTTCCAGTTAGACCTGA
This sequence comes from Glandirana rugosa, assembly GCA_018402905.1. NCBI lineage: Eukaryota > Metazoa > Chordata > Amphibia > Anura > Ranidae > Glandirana > Glandirana rugosa. The sequence continues at coordinate 341,436 of BLSH010036417.1, forward strand.
AAAATTGTGTGGACTCGTGTACTGCTGGTACCGCAGTCTCACCTGCTAAGCTGGGAAGCACCATGGGGTGCAAGCAGTGGTTGGCCCAGAAAGGCGATTGCTTAGTTGCGGAATGCACCGAATTGTTATAGGCGAATTCCGCCAGGGGTGGACCAGTCATCTTGGGAGTAGGCTGAGAAACAGCAGAGGTATTGTTCTAACGTTTGGTTTGTCCTCTTGGTCTGGCCATTGGTTTGGGGATGATAAGCTGTTGAAAATGAAAGGTCGATCTCCAGGGCAGAACAGAGGGCTCTCCAGAACCGTGAGGTGAAATGAACTCCCCGATCAGACACTATATTGTCTGGGATGCCATGTAGCTGGACAATTTCGATAATAAAGATCTCCGAGGTCTCCTTTGCAGTGGGGGTGCCCTTCATCGGGAGGAAATGCGCCATTTTTGTCAGTCTATCCACAACTATGAAGATTGTGGTGTGCCCCTTGGCTGGGGGCAGCTCCAGTATAAAGTCCATTGAGATCTTGGACCATGGCCGATCAGGGATGGGAAGCCCCCAAGCCTTGGTTTTGTCTGTTTGGTTTCTGGCACAGGTAGAACAGAAGCGGACATAGGCCAGGCAGTCTTCAGAGAATAATGGCCACCAAAAGGAGTGTAGCGCGAGCTCGGCGGTTTTCCACGTGCCGAAGTGCCCGGCTAATTTATGGTTGTGGCAGAGTTTTAAAATGGCAGGGCGTAGCTCCTTGGGTGCGTAGATTTGGTTTTGATGCCACGAGAGATCATCCTTCCAGGTTAGCCCGAATCTGGGAAAGTAAGTCATCCTGGGTGAGCAAGAAATTCCTAGGCTGTAGGATGGTGTCAGGGGGAGTGGATGTTCCAGGTTCCCAAAAACATACGGGATAGGGCATCGGGTTTGGTGTTTTTCGCTCCAGGTCTGTATGTCAAGTGAAACTGGAATCTAGAGAAAAAGAACGCCCAGCGAGCCTGACGATGTTTGAGCCTTTTGGCCGTTCGGAGATACTCTAGATTCTTGTGATCTGTATATATCAGGATGGGGTGCTGGGCTCCCTCCAACAGATAGCGTCATTTCTCCAGAGCGGCCTTGATGGCCAACAACTCCCTGTCTCCAACATCATAATTCTTCTCCCGAGCAGAGAGTTTGCGAGAGAAGAAGGCTACAGGATGGAGGAGTGCCTTAGCTCCCTGTCTCTGGGAAAGGACCGCTCCTACAGCCATCTCAGAAGCATCAACCTCCAGATACATTACTACTGACAGAGGTTGCATCCTGGGTAGCCTGGTGGTGCCACTTACCGGCTTTGGCAGGACAGGTCCTCACCATGTGTCACCATGTGTCCAGGCTCTCCACAGTAAAGACACAGGTTCAACGCACGGCACCGCTGTCTGGGGTGAGAGACGGGCGTAGGAGGCCAATCTGCATCGGCTCAGGTGGTTCTGCTGGTGTGGACGGGGCTGGTGCAGGAGCTGTGTTACTAGGGACCCGGGGCTTCATCCAGGTCAGGCGTGTGACAGCAGGTGCTCCAGCAGCTCATTCAGCCCGGCATTCCCTGAGCCTCCAGTCTATTTGAGTTGCCAGGTTTATCAGAGCGTCCAGGTCGCAGGCACCTTTAATGGCTCTGGCAGTCCCAGGCGAAATTGATAACAGAGTGCTGCATTCTTCCACGCTGTCAGCACTCCAGTGCCTGAACTCTGCTACATAGTCCACAGCGGTGCGCCGGCCCGGCTGCAGGGCATGCAGGGTGGCCTCGGCTGTGGCTGAAAGATGGGGCTCCTGGTATAGCCTGGCCATGGCATCAAAGAAGGCATTCAGAGTTGCAACTTCAGGTGCTCTTTGTTCCCAGAGCTGATGGGCCCAGGTCTGGGGTTCACCTTGCAGCAGGGAAATCATCAGGCCTACTTTAGTGACTTCCAATGAAAAGGTGCACGTAGACCGAAGTACAGCTCCTAAGAGCTGCGGAAGGCCCTGAACTTGCTTCGATCCCCTGCAAACTTGTCAGGCAAGGGGACCTTAGGCTCAGATGGCAGCGCCACAATGGTGCGGGCCGCTGCAGCTCCACCTCCAGATGCAGAGGGGTTCACGCACTTGCTCCTCCAGCCGGGTATAGCCGCCTTGCAGGTTCTTCACTGCTTGTGTGAGCCCGGCCAAATGGACGCACAGCTCGTCCATAGCAGAGGGTGTTCCCTGTGCAGACTCGGACATGGCTGTCCGTTACTGTCATGGTCCTGGTGGTGGAGTTTGGCTTATGCAGGGAACAACCGCTCTTGCACACCCGATTCAGGGACCCCTGGTAGAGTAGAGAGGAAGTCCCGGAGTGCGGGATGGCACGAGGGCTGGATGGTCACTGGTGGTGGTGTGAAGCTCCAGGTGGTTGTGCAGATCAGAAGGGTGGTTGTGCAGGCTGGGTCGGCAACTGGTGGGCTGTGCGGTCCAAGGGGTCAGGCAAGAGAGTGGTAAAAGTCCAAGCAAAGTTCGTTAACAGGCTGGCAGCAGAAGTACAGAGGGGTCAGACAATCGGATGGTCATTGATAGCCGGGGTCGGTGCAGGCAGATAATCAGCAGGTCAGGTCAAGCCGGGTCAGATCAGGAAAACAGGGGACAAACACAGGAACAGGTTACAGGAACAGAGCTGGGGCTCACAGGTACTCAGACGCTGTAGAATGGACAGCACTTGCTGACAGGTGCAGGGGGATTAAGTAGCACCGTTCGGCGCTGTTTCTGGCGCGTGCGTGCGCACAGGCATGCGCGAACGCACATAGGGGCACGCAAATGCGCATAAAGTCCAGAAAGTAGCCAATCTTCTCCTAGCATTAGCCCTTCTGGCTGATAAACGATCAGCCTCTGCATGATATGCAGGTCACCTCTCCCTCCTCGCAGATGTGGTTAACTAGACTACCTCCTGCAGCCTTAGACCCCTGGAGACTGCCTGTCTCCCTCTCTGGAGCCGTCTCTCAGTGTGTGAAACAGAACCCTTGTCCTGACTTCTCTTATCAGGCCCCCACCCAGCTGGATAATCAGTGTCCCGGTAGGTCACAAAATCTGGACCTGGGACTTGGGCTTTCATCCCACCTGGATTGCTACAAAATCCCCAGGCTCCAGGTTCCAAAACAGACAAACAGACTTTTTTCAAAGAAATGAGGAAACTGGAAAGCCAGTTTTCTCCCAAATGCACAAAGCCCCTGGAGCCCCTCAACCTGTCAGGTTGAGAATCCCGGGTTATCCTCCTGTTGAGGTACCACAGTATCACATATCCCCCCCCCCTCTGTTCCAAACTCCTAGGGGGCAGAACACACTGAGCCACACTCTTGAGTGGGGCACCTCTGCGCCAGCTGACCGCTGCATGGGCCCACTCTTTCTTGAAAGTGTGCTTCCATAAGCCCCTAAGATTACACTTTTTAGTGTTGCAAACATCACCAACTATTTTCCCAGGTTGTGTTAGGGTGGAGTCTGCAAAGGGCACACACCCCAGAGGGCCGGTATCACGCACAGGAGCCTCACCAGCCGTTAACTCCCTTGGTGTCACCCACTCTGCAGGCAGCTGTCCTCCCACTTGACCATTTCTAATTCTAACTGGATTTTTATCCCAAACTTGAGCACGCTGGCTCTTGTCTGATCCACATACACCTTTTACCACAGTTCTCCATGCCCCTGTCTCCGGGACCTTATCAGGTTTGTCACCTAAACCCATTCCTGATCTGGTGATACCGGTCTCTTGAATCACATCCGTCTGAGCCCCGGTCAGGATTTCTGCTGTTTCCTGGTCCACGCTCGGCCCTTCCATCTTACGTGGTTTGTCCACTGGTGCAGCCAACGCATCCTTCACCGACACCAATGGCTGACCAGCACCACCGTGGAGCATAGCAGCAGAAATGCTTTCCACCTGGCTGTTAGGAGGTGAAACCTCTGATATTTCTGACACCTGTTCCCTTTTTCTAAAGCCTCTTCCATATACTACTTTTACAGGAAGTAATCCAGCATCAAACCTAGAAGCAACTTTTAACATTAGCAAGAGATTCAGCAATAACCCATTTCTGTCTTGTTTCGCTTTGTTCTGTACACAGTCTGCCATTCAGTGCTCCACCTAGTGGTACTACGTAGTACCAGACCATCCGACTGTGGAAAAAATGCACCAGCATTGCATGGCATCCCAAAGTTCAAGCATCTCCTTGAGTGCTTTGGTTACAAACCAGCCCTTTGATTCCCGACCCAAATCATTTCTGAGGTCTTTCATGATCCTGGGATCGTAGAGAGTCTCACTTGCTGCGACTTGAGAAGTTGCATATTTTAACCGAAGCTCCTCCCAGCTGGGGGTAACCACAGCCTGGTGCTCTACCAGAGCGCTGCCAGATTCTGTACATATATCCAACTTTTCAGGCTCAACAACAGTGAGTTTACCAATGACAACGTCTTTCTGACACTCCAGATAAACATTACTTTTTAATGTCATGGACAAAATTCCGGCTGTGCATTCAACCTTATCAGGTCCTTCTTTCTCTTGAGGGTTAACCTCTGCAGCAGCCACCACCCCTTCAGCTGCAGACTGTTCTGCAGTCCCCCCTGCTGACACAGCAGAGATGTGTCCATGTTATTTTTGTGCATAAAAGCCTTTTCTATTTGGGAGATCATATTTTTATCCCAACTATCCCAATCCACTGCATGTGTGCTCCCTTTATTGGTACTCCTTAGCACCGATCCATCTGCCCAAGGAGACACATGCAAACAGATGGGGTTAGCTGCAAACTTTTTACACCAGTCATTGTGAATCACGTCAGATTTCGTCAATACAGATTTTAACACAACAGGTTGCAATACACCACATCCACCACCTTGCTCAGGTGGCACTTCATAAACCTCCCGCATCTTTGCAGTATCCACAGGTGGTATTAACCTATTATTTACCTGCCCACCTTCAGTATTAGCAGATTGCACTAACATAATCTCATTAAAACGTGCAAACTGAGATTTATAGGGACAACTGTGCTGTTTTACCACCCGTTGCTATGGGCAACAGCCCATATTTAACTGCAGCTTTTGCTTTACCATAACCTGGGGTTTTCCCAACAGCAGCAGACTTTTCATCATCAACATTTACAGCATTTTTAGCTCTTGTTGGCTGTCCTAACCCACTACCATCTTGGGACTTACAGACATTAAACACGCCACTATTTCCCTCTTGAGAAGCATGCACAGGTGCAAGTTTGACTTTAACCCCTGCCTCCCCACTGTACAGAGTATTGCGCAGGGAAAAGTCACTATCAAGAGCATATTCAGTGGCCCCACTAACTAGGGTTACTCTCACATCACCATGGACAGTCTCATAACCAGTCTTTTTCTGCATGAAATCAGGGGTTCCAGCCATCATTTCATTAAAGACAGTCTTACCCATAACAGTAGTAGGGGGTCACCATCTCCATTTGAGTACGATGTCTCATGAAGCAGTCCTCTGTCGCATTTTCACTGGCCAACTCTCCCTGGTGGCCACGAGATGAAATTGCAGCCCTTTCTAACTCCTTAGCACCCCCTGCAGGCACAACAGGTACTTCCTCACTGTTGCTAGGGGTGACTGCACATATAATTGCACTGGAATCTGAGCCTGCGTGCAGACAAAAAGTTTTGCTCCACAACATCGTCTCCCCCTGTACCCCACAACCAGGGACAAGACAAACAATCAAGTCCCAATCTAATACATTCCAGGCATGGTACCTGGCAACTTTCTTTTTTTGCAGAGGGAGATGGCACTCTCCCAGTTGCTCTTTGCTGGCTCTCCCAAACAACTTGACTTTTCTTTCCATGAAGCCGAGTTGCTTTACGCTTGCCATACTCCTCTGTAGGTGATACCTTTGGCTTGCGATTCCTGGGACTGAAATCACTGGCATTGCTATGGCCGACACCACTCCTTTCAAACTTCAGGTGAGCCTGTTGCTCACTTTTTTGCATTCTTTATCCAGGATTGCGGCTTTATAGCTGTCATAGTCACCTCTGTTAGAAACCATCCCGCTGTATACTTTTCTGTACTCTTCAGTAATAAGTGGCTGTACCAACTCAGCTCAGCAGTTTCTAGGCTGGCCTTCAACTACAGCCCAGAATTCAAAGTCTTCCAGATAGCCCACAATGGCATCTTTGGGTGACATAGGACTACAAAAATCTGAGACACAAATTACTTCCTTTCCACTTTCGCCGGTGCAATCTTTGCACTACCGCTGTTAGGGGCAACAGCATGCACTTCTCTTACAGCTGCAGCAAACAAAGCAAAAAAACCATCTGCAATACTCTCTGGCAGGCTCACACCCTTGCTTCATCCTCGCAGTCACTCCACAACACTTTTGTGCTGTTCAGCCACTGTCTTTTTGCAGGTTCTCCTTACCTGCACACACAGATTGTGCAGTCTCATGCACCAAACACAGTTCATTTTTAACAGTTGAACTCACTTTTTGCAGGGATCTGGATGGTGTCCAAAAAGCCCTCCTACGAAATGCTGTTTGCCTGGTTGCACTTCCACACACAGCCAACATGACACAAACTCACTGTGGAGCAGGGATCCGGATTTCACTGTTTTGTGCCCACATCCTCCACCACGTGTGGCATGGGGGTGTTTATCTCTCGTGGTAGATGCGTTTTAGTGAGTTCACGCCAACCAGGATCTTTGTTTGAGGGAATGATAGCCCATGTTTATTAAAAGAAAGTTCAAAAGTAAAACAGCAATCTTCCCTCGCAGGAGGTTCCAACACTGTTGTATGCTTCAGCCTCCTGCTACTGGCATAAAGAGTATTCAGCCATCCTGGCTTACAAATGATAGATAGCCCACCTGGCTAATGACTGCAGTCAGGCCTCCTGGCTGATAAGCAATCAGCTGCTGCGTGATCGCGGGTCACCTCTGCCTCCTCGCAGATGCGGTTGACTAGACCGCCTCCTGCAGCCTTAGACCCCTGGAGAGTACCGGTCTCCCTCTCTGGAGTCGTCTCCCAGTGTGTGACACAGAACCTTGGTCCTGACTTGTCTTATCAGGCCCCCACCCAGCTGGATAATCAGTTTCCTGAAAGGTCACAAAATCCGGACTCAGGACTGATGATTTCATCCCACCTGGAACGCTACGAAATCCCTGGGCTCCAGGTCCCAAAACTGACGTTTTAAAGAAATGAGGAAACTGGAAAGCCAGTTTCCTCCCAAATGTGCATAGCCCCTGGAGCCCCTCAACCTGCCAGGTTGAGAATCCCAGGTCATCCTCCTGTTGAGGTACCACACTACCACACACTGTACAACACCTGTGTATTGTACCTGTCTATTGTATTACCATACACTTGGGATGAGCTCCCGGTTCAAATCAAATTCACGTTCAACTCGAACATCGGGTGTTCGTTTGTTCGGGTTTTCCTGAACACGATGGGGCGTTCGCGGCAACTTCGCATGCCCCATAATGCATTCAAATGGCGGCGGAATGCCGCCCGCTGATTGGCCAAAGCATGCACATGACCTGCTTGTTTTGGGCAATCAGCGGGCGGCCTGCTGTGAGAGCTTTAATTGGCTAAAAGCAGGGTGCCTTTAGCCAATCACTGCACAGCAGCCTCAATCCACGCCCCACACTATATATAGCCGCTTGTACAGCGGCTCTATGTAGTGTGTTGGTGGCGATGCTCGGAGTTAGACAGAGAGATTAGGTTGCAGAATACAGGCAGTTCAGCTAGCTAGCTTTAAACGTGTTTAAAAAAAGGAAAAAAAACCCCCAAAAGATAGATAGCTAACTAGATAGGGAGAAATCTAAAATCTATCTGTCAGTTAGTGCAGGCAGGTTAGTGTAGGGAAATATACAGGGTGGGCCATTTATATGAATACACCTTAATAAAATGGGAATGGTTGGTGATTTTAACTTCCTGTTTGTGGCACATTAGTATATGTGAGGGGGGAAACTTTTCAAGATGGATGGTGACCATGGCGGCCATTTTGAAGTCGGCCATTTTGAATCCAACTTTTGTTTTTTCAATGGGAAGAGGGTCATGTGACACATCAAACTTATTGGGAATTTCACAAGAAAAACAATGGTGTGCTTGGTTTTAATGTAACTTTATTCTTTCATGAGTTATTTACAAATTTCTGACCACTTATAAAATTTGTTCAATGTGCTGCCCATTGTGTTGGATTGTCAATGCAACCCTCTTCTCCCACTCTTCACACACTAATAGCAACACCGCAGGAGAAATGCTAGCACAGGCTTCCAGTATCCGTAGTTTCAGGTGCTGCACATCTCGTATCTTCACAGCATAGACAATTGCCTTCAGATGACCCCAAAGATAAAAGTCTAAGGGGGTCAGATCGTAAGACCTTGGGGGCCATTCAACTGGCCCACGACGACCAATCCACTTTCCAGGAAACTGTTCATCTAGGAATGCTCGGACCTGACACCCATAATCTGGTGGTGCACCATCTAGCTGGAAAAACTCAGGGAACGTGCCAGCTTCAGTGCATAAAGAGGGAAACACATCATCATGTAGCAATTTCGCATATCCAGTGGCCTTGAGGTTTCCATTGATGACGAATGGCCCCACTATCTTTGTACCCCATATACCACACCATACCATCAATTTTTTGGTTCCAACAGTCTTGGAGGGATCTATCCAATGTGGGTTAGTGTCAGACCAACAGCGGTGGTTTTGTT
>BLSH010036417.1:354015-370480 GCA_018402905.1 Glandirana rugosa
CACCGGATGAGTTTACCACTGACCTGTCACGTACGTAGGAACTAGTAATCGGTGACTGCACCGTTTTTTTTTGCCACGTCAGTGGCTAATGATCAAGGATGCATGCACTGTCCAGTCACCATTTGAGTAGGCCACAAGGATGGTGAGCAGCGACAATGCCCCAAGGACACTGTCCCACTAATATTCCTTCTGGAGCACATGCTTCATGGAATCATGGACAGGGCACTAGAGGCAGAACAGAGGGAGGAAGAAGAGGACTTCCTTTCCTCTCAAGGCCCCCTTTATGCAGAGAGCATTAATGCAGAGCCGCCAAACACATGGGAGGAGGAGGAGGATTGTGTTAGCATGGATGTGGAGTATAATACGCAGCAGTCTTCAAGGGATCATGGTTTTCAGGCCCCAGAAACCCAAGGAGTTGTACGTGGCTGGGAGGAGGTAGTTCCTGATAATGTCCCCCTCAGTGACCCAGAGGACACTCATGCCTCCTCAAACTTACGCTGCATGGGCTCTCTGATTCTGAAAAGCCTGCGAAAAGACCCTAGGATTCGTGGTATCACGGAGAGGGATCATTACTGGCTTTTAACCCTTCTTGATCCACGTTACAAGGGTAAAGTTGCAGAACTCATCCTGCCTGCGCAAAGGGTGCAGAGGATGAAACATCTTCAGGATACCTTGAATAAAAGTTTGTGCAACGCCTTTCCAGACCCTGGGAGGTTACCATGTCCTGCTGCTGGCCCTGGAAAACGTGTTTCTGAAGCTTCGGTTGTTCAGAGGCAGAGTGGTGGAAAAGGTGGCCGGCTGAGCGATGCTTTAAAAACATTTCAGTCCTCAGCACCCAGGCCTGATAGGTTCAAGCAACCATCGTCAGCGTCTGCATTGTATGGTGCAGGAATATATAGGGGCAAGAGCAGACTTGGAGACCTTTCCAACTGAGCATCCACTTAGTTACTGGGTCTTGAGGATGGACCACTGGTCGGAACTTGCTCAATATGCAGTTGAGCTACTGGCCTGTCCTGCATCCAGCATGCTTTCTGAACAGACATTCAGTGCTGCTGGAGGGTTTGTAACCGATCAAAGAGTGCGCCTGTCTACAGACTCGGTTGATAGGCTCACATTTATAAAAATGAATCAGTCCTGGACAAGCAGCTATAAAGCCCCTGATGCTGATGCAACTGATTAAATTTGATAGGGATCTGGGATCCCTTGAAGACTGCCACTGCTCTTATTCCTCCTGTCCATAATCTAGAACAATATTTTATATTTAGGGCACCACCAACATCCAAGGCCCAATTTTTCTGCCCCTGGTTTACAAAACAGCAGGGCCCGTTCCTGCGTCCAACAAGAGTAACTGCAAGGGGTTACAGTGTTCTGGCACCGCCAGCACCCAATGCCCAATTTTTCGCCACCTGTTTGACCGGGGGCTTTCGCCACAATTTGTAAAATAGTTGACAACATCAGGCCTAGTTCCTCCGTCCAACAAGAGTAACTGCAACGGGTTACAGTGTTCTGGCACCGCCAGCACCCAAGGCCCAATTTTTCGTCACCTGTTTGACCGGGGGCTTTCGTCACAATTTGTAAAATAGTTGACAACATCAGGCCTAGTTCCTCCGTCCAACAAGAGTAACTGCAACGGGTTACAGTGTTCTGGCACCGCCAGCACCCAAGGCCCAATTTTTTGCCAAATGTTTGACTGGGGGCTTTCGTCACAATTTCTAAACTAATTTATAACATCAGGCCCAGTTCCTCCGTCCAACAAGAGTAACTGCAAGGGGTCACAGTGTTCTGGCATCGCCAGTACCCAAGGCCCAATTTTTCGCCACCTGTTTGACTGGGGGCTTTCGTCACAATTTCTAAACTAATTTACAACATCAGGCCCAGTTCTTCCGTTCAACAAGAGTAACTGCAAGGGGTTACAGTGTTCTGGCACCCCCAGCACCCAAGGCCCAATTTTTTGCCCCCTGTTTGACTGGGGGCTTTCGTCACAATTTTTAAACTAATTTACAACATCAGGCCCAGTTCCTTCATCCAACAAGAGTAACTGCAAGGGGTTACAGTGTTCTGGCACCGCTAGCACCCAAGGACCAATTTTTCACCACCTGTTTGACTGGGGGCTTTCGTCACAATTTCTAAACTAATTTATAACATCAGGGCCAGTTCCTCCGTCCAACAAGAGTAACTGCAAGGGGTCACAGTGTTCTGGCACCGCCAGTACCCAAGGCCCAATTTTTCGCCACCTGTTTGACTGGGGGCTTTCGTCACAAATTCTAAACTAATTTACAACATCAGGCCCAGTTCCTCCATCCAACAAGAGTAACTGCAAGGGGTTACAGTGTTCTGGCACCGCCACCACCCAAGGCCCAATTTTTGCCCACCTGTTTGACTGGGGGCTTTCGTCACAATTTCTAAACTAATTTACAACATCAAGCCCAGTTCCTCCATCCAACAAGAATAACTGCAAGGGGTTACAGTGTTCTAGCACCGCCAGCACCCAAGGCCCAACTTTTCCCCACCTGTTTTTAATTAATTTACAACAGCACGGAACGCGCCAAAATTAAAAAAAAGATGTGGGTTCCCCCCAAAATCCAAACCAAGCCCTTCAGGTCTGGTATGGAATTTAAGGGGAACCCCGTGCCAAAATGTTTAAAAAATTGGCGTGGGTTCCCTTCCAAAATCCAAACCAGAACCTTATCAGAGCACGCAGCCCTGGCATGGCAGGAGGGGGTGGGGACGAGCGAGCGCCCGCCCTCCAAACCATACCAGGCCACATGCCCTCAACATGGGGAGAATGCTTTGAGGTTGCCCCCAAAGCACCTTGTCCCCATGTTGATGGGGAGAAGGACCTCACCCCCACAACCCTGGCCGGTGGTTCTGAGGGTCTGCAGGCAGGGGGCTTATCACAATCTGGAAGCCCCCTTTAATAAGGGGGCCCCCAGATCCCGACCCCCCCATGTGAATAGATATGGGGTATATTGTACCCCTACCCATTCACCAAAAAAGGAGTGTAGTGGTAAAAAAAACAAGAGGCAGTTTTTGACAAGTCCTTTATTGTGTAAAATAGCTCTTCTCTTCTTTCTTCTTTCTTCTTCCATCTTCTCCTGGCCCGGTCCTTCTTCTGGTCTTCTGCTTCTTCTTTTAGTCTTCTTGCTTCCTCTCTTCGTCTTCAATCTTCATCTTCTTCTTCCTTCTTCTTTCACTGCCGCCGCTGTCCCCGCTGCTGCAGCCCGGCCCCTGCGCGTCTCCCAGAATGGGCGGTCTTCGCAATGACAGTTGTTTTATAAGAAGGGGCGGGGCCACCCAGTGACGTAACCGAGTGAACCCGCCCTCTTCTGACTGCACCTGTCTATTGTATCACTGTACATTACCTGTGTATTGTACCTGTTTATTGTATCAATGTACAACACCTGTGTATTGTACCTGTCTATTGCATCAATGTACAACACCTGTGTATTGTACCTGTCTATTGTATCAATGTACAACACCTGTGTATTGCACCTGTCTATTGCATCACTGTGCAACACCTGGGTATTGTACCTGTCTATTGTATCAATGTACAACACCTGTGTATTGTACCTGTCTATTGTATCAATGTACAACACCTGTGTATTGTACCTGTTTATTGTATCAATGTACAACACCTGTGTATTGTACCTGTCTATTGTATCACTGTACAACACCTGTGTATTGTACCTGTCTATTGTATCACTGTATTAGAGTTGGGTGAACAGTTCGAGCCAAGCAAAAGTTCGGCCAGAACATCACCCAAATTAGCGGGGGTGCTCGGCGGGATGTTTGCCCGCCGAGCGCCCCACAACGCACTGCGCGCTGCACAGTGCATTCTAAGCCCTGGTTGGGAAAAGCTTTGCTCAATTAGAGCACAGTGAATGGCTGGTTTTTAAGGAGCGGGCCGGGAAACCGGCTGCTGCGCCGGTAACAATGGATGAGGCATCAGTTGTCAAGGGGCTTCCCCACTGACTGCTGAATGAAATAAAACCATTGCCGGCAATAGAAAAAAGCGAAAAAACTGGCATGGGGTCCCAGCCAAAATCCATGCCAGACCCTTATCTGAGAATGCACCCTGGCAGGAAAGAAAAGTGCCCCCCCCCCCGAACCATACCAGGCCACATGCCCTCAACATGAGGGATGCTTTGGGGCAGGGGAGCTCCTTCACAAAGACCCCAGCCAGGGTTGTGGGGGTCTGTGGGCATGGGAGTTATCAAAATCTGAAAGCTTCCTTTAACAAGGGGGCTCCCAAATCCCCAGCAAAAAAAGTGGTACAAGTAAGAGTAAAAACACAGAGACAGTTTTTGACAAGTCCTCACTCATCCTCTCCCTTTCCTGGCCTGCCCAACGGCATGTTGATGGGGTCAAGGAACTATTCCCGACAACACTGGTCTATGGTTGTGGAAGTTTGCAGGCAGTGGGCTTATCGGAATCTAGCCAAACCCCCCCCCATGTGAATGAGTGTGTACCCCTGCCCATTCACCAAAAATGTGTCAAAAATAAATAAAAACACAGAGAGTTTTTAACAATTTCTTTATTAAAAATAAAAGACAATGTCCCCCAATGTAAATACATTGCCAATCAAGCCGCCTCTGCCGCTGACCCTAAAAAAAAAAAAAAAAAAAGCTCTGCCCGAGACGAAGGCTAACCGCCACCTGCCTGCTCCGCCATCTGACAGTTCTTAAATAGGAGTTCCACCCAAAAATGGAACTTCTGCTGGTCAGATTCCTCCCCCCCTCAGGTGTCACATTTGGCACCTTTCGGGGGGGGGGAGCACCTGTCTTCGACAGGTGTCCTTTTCCACACATCTGGGAGCCCAGGGCCACAGCCGCGGCCATCAGCAGCCGGGCCCCCTCCTCCTCCCTCCTCCACCGACGCCAATGGGAAAGCGCAGCGGCGGCTCATGCATGCGCAGTAGGGACCCGGCTGTGAAGCCGAATGGCTACACGTCCGGGTTCACTCAACCTCAATGGCGGCGGCAGCACTTGACCTGCCGATCCGAAGATCGGTGGGCGGTGCCGATATCGCTGGACTCCAGGACAGGTAAGAGTCCTCAAGTTAAAAGTCAGCAGCTACTGTATGTGTAGCTGCTGACTTTTAATTTTTAAAAGAATGGCGGCAGACAGCGGACCTCCGCTTTGAATAGGTAAGAGGTGGAGCCACTTGGCTCTGCCCCCCTCACCCCAAATCATGGCCTCTTCCTCACAACCCTGGGCTTCGGTTTTGGGGGTCTTCGGGCAGAGGGCTGGGTCGGTGATGTCACCCCGCCCCTTACCTATTCAAGAATTGTCAGATGGTGGAGAAGGCACACAGTGGTTAGCCTTCATTGGGTGGAGCATTTGTTTTTCTTTTTTGGGTTTGGCAGTGGTGGTGGTGGTGGCGGCGTGATTGAAGATGGATCTACATCGGGGACATTGTTTTTTATATTTAATAAAGGAATTGTCAAAATCTGTGTGTGTTTTTATTTCTTTTTGACACGTTTTTGGTGAATGGGTAGGGGTACAATGTATTCCATACTAATTCACATAGGAAAGGGGGTCGGGATCTGGGGGCCGCCTTGTTAAAGGGAGCTTCCAGATTCTGATAAGCCCCCCTGCCCACAGACAACCACAGCTCAGGGTTGTCGGGAAGAAGCCCCTATCCCCATTAAGGGGGATCCCCCCGCCCCAAAGCACCAACCATGTTCAGGGCATATGGCCTGGTATGGTTCCGGGGGGGGGGGGGGCGCTAGCTTGTCCGTTCCTCCTTTCCTGACCTTCCAGGCTGCATGCTCGGATAAGGGTTTTGGTATGGATTGGGGGGAGGGGGCCCACACCTTTTTTAAAAACATTTTTTGTATTGCCGGCAATGGTATTATATTTACAGCAATTTAAATGTATTTTTTTCTTTATAAATGTAATTTTTGCTGCAGCAGGTTCTATACACAGTACAGATGCACCACTTTACAGGGGGACCCCCCAGGCACTATATTTAAAGGAATTTTTCATTTTTATTGTTTCACTTTAAGCATTAAAATCACTGTAAATCCTGTAAAAACAATATTTTATAAAAAAAATGTCTGCATTGATACATGTCCCCCAGTTCCTGGGTTCCCTTACCCCTTTTTATGGCCAATAACTTGCATATAAGCCTTCAAAATGACTTTTGATTTTTCAAATCCGGGTCTCATAGACTTCAATGGGGTTCAGGTCCGAACTTTTGAGATGTTTGAGAGCTCTGGTGAGAACCCAACCAGGGGGTGTTCGGCCAATCTATAGTCAGAACCTGACTACCTCTAAGAGATTTACAGAAACCACAATTGTTTTCTATGTGCCCTTTGCTTTCAGTCAGCAGGAAAGAAGAAGGTTCAGAGCTGGGGAGGGCCTGTGTAATGTGCAGGGGTCCAGAGTTGGAAGGGGCTGTGTAATGTGCAGGGGTCCAGAGCGAGGGGTGTGTAAGGTGCAGGGGTCCAGAGCTGGGGGAGGCTGTGTACTGTGCAGAGGTCCATAGCGGGGGTGTATAAGGTGCAGGGGTCCAGAGCTGGGGGGGGGGGGGGCTGTGTAATGTGCAGGGGTCCATAGCGGGGTGTGTGTAAGGTGCAGGGGTTCAGAGTGGGGGAGGGCCTGTGTAATGTGCAGGTGTCCAGAGCAGGGGGGGTGTAAGGTGCAGGGGTCCTGAGCTGGGGGAGGATATGTAGTGTGCAGGGTTCCAGAGCTTTGGGGGGAGGGCTGTGCAATGTGCAGGGATCCAGAGCTGGGGGGGCTGTGTAATGTGCAGGGGTTCCGAGCTGGGGGGCTGTGCAATGTGCAGGAGTCCAGGGCTGGGGTACACCCCTGCTGAAAAGCAATCTATGAATGGAAGATGGGCAGGTGAATGGTGAAGGTCTATCTTCGCCATTCATAGAGCATTTTTCATTCATAGACCCTATAGTACGGCTTCTATGAATGGAGGAGGGGAGCAGAAAGGAGGGCATAGTCGGCACTCTTGACAAGTGCATATGACAGATCCCTCTGGTCTATTAACCCCTAGGCCACACTGTAAGATTATGGGGGCGGGGGTAAGCGGAGAACGGAATACAGCGGAAGGCAACTAAAGCAGCAGCACAGGGGACACATACCATTGATTGATAGCAATGTCTCTTATGCTGATTTTCTTTTTCTTGTTCAAAATTTTTTTTTACAGAATTTTCATTTTTTAAAGGTAACAGCATTAGGTGTAACATCAAAAAAGTACAAAGAGGTATTGTGATTACAGTTAAAGTATAAAGTTTGAAGAAGGACATACAAGAAGCCCAGGATTCACTATCAGTGAGAGATATACAAGAGTGTGTACAAGCCATTGGATGTGGCTGCGGAATCAGGCGTACCAATGTTCAAATTCAGAAAGGATCCCAAATGCATCAGATGCTTGTGGTGCTAACAAAAATATGTTGTTTTTGGGGTTTTTTTTTTTAATAATATTAGGCTTTAAGCCATAATGAGGGGGGGGGGGGGGTTGTGATCTCCAAATTGCACAGAATGTCTTGGATGGATGTAATGCTGCTAAAGAACATTTTAGCACTTTGCACTCAATCTTTTGCTTGGTGCCCCCGATTGTTTTTTTCTTATGCATTGATCTCCTTTAGCGATGACAAGTCCAGGGGCCTATCTCTGCTTTATCAACCACGGCTACCATATCCGCTGCTCTTTCTTAAAGTGGAAGTAAACCCTCCTATCATTTTCAGCCAAGGAAGCTGCCATATTGGCCTCTGTTTAAGCTACAACTGCCATGATGCTGCACATGTGATCAGCTATGACACCAGCCATTGGATGGGGTTTCACAGTGTGGTTTAGAGCACAACCAATGGGAGTGTTACATTTCCAGCATGTGCCAGAAATGTAACTGGTTTTTAAATTGTTAAATAGATGGATTTACTACTGCTTTAAGCCAGCCATACATGGATCGAAATTCATCCAGTTCAGCAGGGAATGTCCGAAATTTGATCGAAGTATGGGCAGGCTGATCCATTGATCGACTTGGGTACAACCAGCCTGTCTGTTTTTTTACATTTGCTAACTGCCAGCAGCTAGCAGCAGTCTTTGTGTTCTGCTGCCCTGGGAAGGCTCAGAGCGCCCCCCCCCCCCACTACCCCCCTCTCCTCACTGCCAACACGCAATAGAGGGTAGGGGTTCCCCCACGATCCACTTGAGGTGCAAGGAAAGAAAATTGAGCCATCTTTGGGCTGCCCTAGTCCCCAAGACTTTCTTTTTTATTTACTGCATGGCCACTGATATCTTTCTATTTTTAGTGTGGCACACACTTGAAATTAAACACCTGTTGTAGTAAAAAAAGTGAACAGGCAAAAAGTAAACCACAAAAAAGTTCACAGGGTGTACACAAGGTCCTCCTCCGAAGAAAAAAGACCCTGGCCCTGATCCCTCGGAAGACTCCTGATGGGGACTGGGCTAAAGCCGGAGGAGCCCATTCTATAGGGGGCCTGCTGAATCAAGGTCCACACAAGTACTAGGTGGGGCTTCCTCAAAGGGAAACTTTGAGGGCAAATCCTAGCATGGCATGTAATCTATGCATGCATGGTCAGAGCACAGACTATTTTTAAGTGGAACAGAATGGTGTACCCACAAATAAACCCACCAAAGCAGAGGCAGAACATACAAACCAAACTCAATGTAGATAGTACCCTGGCTATTTAAACCAAAGACTCCACTGCTGCAAGGCAAAGGTGCTAACCACTAATCCACTGTGCTGCTGTAGTTTGTACCTAAAGAGGAGCTTCACCCCAGTGATATTCTCCTCTGGCCTCTCCACTTCCGTGCTGCCATGTTCAAATATCTTGAGCATACATAGATGTGCTTCAAATCTCTGCCAAGTATTTGGGACTTTTGCTGGTTTCTGGGAACCTGTAGAAATGCATACGCAGGAATCCTCCACGCATGCGCATACATGCTGCAGGTCACTAGCAGCTCCCAAATACCAGAGAGCAACTTCATGTCTGCCCATGCATGGAATCTCACAGCACGCATTCACGTCCCATTAAAACACTGCCTCCAGGGATGTGTGACAAGGCTATCCCAGAGGTAGTGGGGGTCCCCACGCAATTCTCGCCTCGGTCATGCTGCAGCACAAAAATGTAACGCTTCTAAAAATAATGACCGATGGGGAGGAGATGGGACCAGGAGATAAAAGGTTATTTTTATGGGCAAACGTCCACTTTGAACCCCATACCCTTTCAACAAACCTCCATACCATGTCATTAACTCAAACTTTTATTGTGTATATGTGTTCTGTACTTTTATATTTAAAGCATAACTAAAATAAAATAAATACTTTTGGATGGAGTGGAGATGGATTAGAACCCCCCCCCATGTTTTTTTGCTGTCTGTTCCCCGTTAAGAAGGTTCACCCCCTCTATTTGTCCTGTTTACCATGATAACTAATAGTTAAAGAAAATCCCAAATGTTGAGTTCAGTGGCAGCCCGTCCACACAGGACACAGGGGCGCCGCCCCCTATCCATGCACCCGGCCTCCTGATCTACATGCGGGGCACTCGACGAATGGATTCCAATGGGTTTTTTTTTTTAAAGCATGTGATTAGAGCCAGAGGCTCCAATTGAATTCAAAAAAGGGTGGGCTCGGGGCGCAGCCCACCCAGTTGTGTGACAATAGCGAATGAATATTCGCTATTGTCACACTGATTCTCCTCCCGGCCATTCAGGAAGCGGGTCTTGAGACCCATTTCCTGATTGGCCAAAGGGAGAAGCAATCCTATTGGCCTAGGAGGAGGAGACGCAGGGTAAGCCCAACTGACTGACCCACCAGCCTCCATTGGCAGACAGAGGGGGGACATGGAGGCCGGGGCATGGAGGAGACAGAGGGGGGGAGCCGCCGCCGGCAGGCACCAGCCAACATGTCAATCCAGGAGCAACACAGGGTAAGTGAGCTGGCGATAGGGACTAATGGATCACTAGCCGTCACTGGTTGAGTTGTCACCAGAACAGGAATAGAGGGAAAATCTCTCAGTTTGGATGTATTTCCCATCTCTTTCTGTGATGGCTATGGGACAAAAGATGAAAGGAAATTTCTCCAATGGGACACAGATGGCAACAAAAACTCTATTCAAAATGAAAAAAAGTGTTGCCTTTAGTCCTATTTTAAGGCCCCTGGATGCTGAGAAAAGTCCATGGTGTTCATGCCCCTGCAGTGGAAAAAGTTACATTGAGGCAATTTACAGTATGTTCAGTATGGCACCTTGGTCACAGCAAACCTGCATGCTTTTTTCCACACCTCTCTCCAAGGCTGAGCCTTTTGGCTGAGACCAGAGGAGTTTTTTTACTGGGCTGACTGCCCTCCAATGACTTGCACTTTGGCACTGTAAAATACTTATTTGTTTTTGCACTTTACTTACTCCTGATTAGTAGGGCGTAGGTCTTTGGGCTTGTCCTGAAAGTCTTGGAGAGAGGGAACGTGGTTCTCCCCCTCCCACGGGGGTCTCTGTTTGGGGAAGCCCCTTTACTCGGGTGGACCATTGCTTCAGCAGGTCCTGTGAAGACTGGGGTGTACCTGGTTTTGCCCATGGTTACCTCAGTCTCCATCAGAAGTCTTACTCCCCAGGCATCAGGGTCCTTCCTCTTCGAAGGTGGGCCATGTGTTACGCACAGTGCATGTGTTTTAATTGCACCTGGTATTTAGTTTTGAGTATGTGCACTGCACCACAGAGCTTAAAGTGGTTATACAGGCTCAAGTTTTTTTACCTTCATGCATTCCTTCATATAACATTTTTTTTTTAAATTTGCCTTTCTTATCACTTACCACAAAATTAAGTCCCTTTGATGCTATGATTCCATAGTGAACCTGCATACAATATCTGGACATCTTTTTCTGCTCTAAAGCTGAACTCTGTACGGTTAGAATTAGTTAGCAATGTCAATGAATAGTACTCTTTGTTCATGCCTAAATGTAGCAAATATTGAACTAACACATTACATAACTGACTTACACTTTTCCTCCATGAACTCTGTATAGGAAATCAATGATTTTTGTGAATGAATCATACCTTGGTTTAAAGGTACAATCCATTCAGAAACAAAACATAAATCCTGAGATGCATAGAGAAAAATATACAGCCTGCTCAGGACTTGGCTTTGATCTAGCTATGGCTGTAGTGCCCCATCCACCCCCTAGCTGGTGATCAGGGAACCCCTCTTTGTAATTCAGGAAAGGGATTCCCGAACACACCCACTGCAGCCCCTCCCTGTTTCTAGTAATGCCTGATATATTAAAGTTCCCATTAGCCACCTGCTTTGGAAGTGTGAATCTGATTGGTTGTACAGGAAGCAGGGAGAAAGGAAGTGCAGGCTACAGGAAGTAGCCCCCCACCCAACATGTGAAGAGCTTTGTGAACTCTGAGTGCAATGGATTACACAGGACCCTGATTAAAGCCAACTCAGGTTTCTGCTTCCCACCCCCCGATTGAATCTTCTTCCTTACTTCAGAGTTCCCCCTAGCACTATGTTTTACTTTATTTGACACTGACCTTTACCAGATGTCTTCTCCAGTACTGGGCACTGCTTTCTACATCACTATAATATGTGTTAAGGGGGGCATGGTGATATCCTTGTAGGGGGCAGGTCTATGACCCCCTCCAGTCACAGGGCTTCAGGATTAAATGATAGGGTAGGGTCCACATTTAACTCTGAGGACATCTTGTGGTGGAAAGGGGGCAGTGTTGGATTGTAAGTGAGTATTGCAGTCTGAGCTGCTTTTTATTTTAACCACTTCAGCCCTGGAAGGATTTAACCCCTTCCTGACCAGAGCACTTTTTGCGATATGGCACTGCGTCGCTTTAACTGACAATTGCACGTCGTGCAACGTTGTACCCAAACAAAATTGACGTTCTTTGTTCCCACAAATAGAGCTTTCTTTTGGTGGTATTTGATCACCTTTGCGATTTTTATTTTTTGCGCTATAAACAAAAAAAGAGTGACAATTTTGAAAAAAAATCTATATTTTTTACTTTTTGCTATAATAAATATTCAAAAAAAATTGTAAAAAAAATAATTTCTTCATCAGTTTATGCCCATATGTATTCTTCTACATATTTTTGGTAAAAAAAATCCCAATAAGCGAATATGAATTGGTCTGCGCAAAAGTTATAGCATCTACAAAATAGGGAATTGATGTATGGCATTTTTATTGCTTTTTATTTTACTAGCAATGGCGGCGATCTGCGATTTTTATCGGCACTGCAACATTGCGGTGAAGCAAACGGACACTTTTGACACTTTGACATTTATACAGCGATCAGAGCTAAAAATAGCCACTGATTACTGTATTAATGTCACTGGCAGGGAAGGGGTTAAACTTAGGGGGCGATGAAGGGGTTAAGTGTGTTCCCTATGTGTGTTCTAACTGTGTGGGGGCTGGGCTGGCAGGGGCATGACAGATCTCACTGTTCCCGATCACAGGGAACAGTAAATCACTGTCATGTTCCCTGACAGAACGGGGATCCGCCGTGTTTACATTGGCAGATCCCCGTTCTGCCTCTGGAGTAGGCGATCGTGTGTCGCCGGCGGACATCGAGTACGCCTGACCCACAGCCACGCTCGCAGAGAGCGCAGTGGGCACACTCCCCTGCAAATCGCGCATGCATGGCCAATGTACCATGACGGCGGTTTACACAGCTGAGCCAACCTACCGCAGTAAAACTACAGCGGCTGGTCGGCAAGCGGGTAAACACCAGGAAGGGGGGCACTATTTCATTTTTGTTTGGTATACTGTTTTTTTTATTTCTCTTAACATCTAAACACTGTGCATTTACAGTAAAATAGTCCTGTAATTAAAAAAAGTATATACATATTTATAGTTCAATTTTAGAGTGATCAATTTCCCCTCTGTCTTGTGCCCCTGTGTTAGGTTGGGCATTCATGGCGACAGTGGTATAAAATTTTGCTATGGTTCCCTTTGCAGAACCATCAGGGGCCCCTGTATCCCTCTAATCTTCAACTCAAAGCAGTTTCTCTAATGATATACAGTATCTCACAAAAGTGAGTACACCCCTCACATTTTTGTAAATATTTTATTCTATCTTTTCATGTGACAACACTGAAGAAATGACACTTTGCTACAATGTAAAGTAGTGAGTGTACAGCTTGTATAACAGTGTAAATTTGCTGTCCCCTCAAAATAACTCAACACACAGCCATTAATATCTAAACCACTGGCAACAAAAGTGAGTACACCCCTAAATGAAAATGTCCTAATTGAGCCCAAAGTGTCAATATTTTTTGTGGTCACCATTATTTTCCAGCACTGCCTTAACCCTCTTGGGCATGGAGTTCACCAGAGCTTCACAGGTTGCCACTGGAGTCCTCTTCCATTCCTCCATGATGACATCACAGAGCTGGTGGCCTTGAGCTCCTCCACCTTCCATTTGAGGATGCCCCACAGATGCTCAATATGGTTTAGGTCTGGAGACATGCTTGGCCAGTCCATCACCTTTACCCTCAGCTTCCTTAGCAAGGCAGTGGTCGTCTTGGAGGTGTGTTTGGGGTCGTTACCATGTTGGAATACTGCCCTGTGGCCCAGTCTCCAAAGGGAGGGGATCATGCTCTGCTTCAGTATGTCACAGTACATGTTGGCATTCATGGTTCCCTCAATGAACTGTAGCTCCCCAGTGCTGGCAGCACTCATGCAGCCCCAGATCATGACACTGCCACCACCATGCTTGAGTGTAGGCAAGACACACTTGTCTTTGTACTGCTCATCTGGTTGCCACCACACATGCTTGACATCATCTGAACCAAATAAGTTTATCTTGGTCCCATCAGACCACAGAACATGGTTCCAGTAATCCATGTCCTTAGTCTGCTTGTCTTCAGCAAACTGTGTGCGGGCTTTCTTGTGCATCATCTTTAGAAGAGGCTTCATTATGGGACGACAGCCATGCAGACCAATTTGATGCAGTGGTCTGAGCACTGACAGGCTGACCTCCCACCCCTTCAACCTCTGCAGCAATTCTGGCAGCAGTCATACGTCTATTTCCCAAAGACAACCTCTGGATATGACGCTGAGCACATCCACAAAACTTCTTTGGTCGACCACGACGGTGAGATCCTCAGAGAGTTCTTTGCCATGAGGTGCCATGTTGAACTTCCAGTGACCAGTATGAGAAAGTGAGAACAATAACGCCAAATTGAACACACCTGCTCCCCATTCACACCTGAGACCTTGTAACACTAGCCAGTTACATGACACCGGGGAGGGAAAATGGCTAATTGGGCCCAATTTGGACATTTTCACTTAGGGGTGTACTCACTTTTGTTGCCAGTGGTTTAGACATTAATGGCTGTTTGTTGAGTCATTTTGAGGGGACAGTAAATTCACATTAATATACAAGCTGTACACTCACTACTTAAGTTTTATTTCTTCAGTGTTGTCACATGAAAAGATATGACAAAATAGTTACAAAAATGTGAGGGGTGTACTCACTTTTGTGAGATACTGTATATATATATATATATAAAGTCAGTTCCTGAATCTGTCCATTAAAAATTCAATGCATTACAAGCAAATTGAATATGTGGTAACATAACATGTATTAAGAGGTAAGACATTTCTTGTAGTTGGTTACAGGTTTGCACACATCTCAGGACAACCTTCTTCCCTCAGCCAGAACACTGAAGATTGGCCGTGGATGGGTCTTCCAGCATGACAATGACCAAAAACATACCACCAAGGCAACAAAGGAGTGTCTCAAAAAGAAGCACATTAAGGCATGGAGTGGCCTAGGCAGTCTCCAGACCTTAATCCTATAGAACATTTATGGAGGGAGCTAAAACTTCGAGTTGCCAAGCGATAGCTAAGAAACCTTAAGGATTTAGAAAAGATCTGCAAAGAAGAGTGGACCAAAATCCCCCCTGAGATGTGTGCAAACCTGGTAACCAACTACAAGAAATGTTATACCTCTGTGTTTGCCAACAAGGGTTTTTCCACCAAGTACTAAGTCATGTTTTGCTTGGGGATCAAATGTTTATTTTACGCACTAAACTGCAACTTAATTTATAGCATTTGTTTCTGTCATTTGAGATACACCTATGATAAAAATGATAGACCCTTCATTTCTTTGTAAGTGGGAACACTTACAAAACCTGCAGGGGATCAAATAATTATTTTCCCCACTGTATAGTGTGTAGAGTTTTCCATACTATATATAGGATAGTTTTGTCCAAATGCATTTGCCTAATTGAAATAGCTTCTTAGATATACTGTATGACTGTGCTGCAGTGTGGGGCCCCCTGTTTCTCTTATCCCCTTGGCAGTGGCATGGTCTGCTATGGCCATAGTTACTGCCTTGCATAGGCAGATATCCCCTCAAAATGCCAAGCAGCGAAACATCTACCTGCACTAAACACATTACCATGCTGCATGGATGCTTTCTCTTTAATTCAGGTTAAAGTTTATCTAAACCAAAAATGTAATACATTGCAATTTATCAGTCCTTAGATGTGGTGGCTGCATTTGTTTTCTTTCTTTTCCCCTTAATTTCCACCCAGTGATCCTGCCAGTAACACTTCCTGTCCTAGGTGACAACACTTAATGCACTGTATCTATAGAAAGCAGCGTTGTCACCGAAGGCTGCCCTCCTGATCTGTACTACAAACTCCTCCCCTCATCTTCATTGCATAGGGGTGAGTTGTTTTTAGTTCAACCAAAACTGGGAAGACTGACAACATTGTTTGAGATTTTGGATCAATTCACAGTTCGTGACAAGGAACTGTCATTCTGGCAATATCAAAAGAGATTATTCTATACCTTCAAAAATGTACCTAGCCTGAAAAAAAGAAAACAAATGCAGCCACCACACATACGGACTGGTAAGTTGCAATGTATTCCATTTTTGGTCTTGGGTTTAAATATGCTTTAATGGGGGGGCGTGGCCGGATGTAGAGCCGAGCGGACGTGTTAGAGAGGAGCTCCGGGACTGATCCACTCATCCTGACTGATAATCCTGCTAAAATCGTGGGGAAACCCGCTCTACTACCCTCCAGAGACGCCGCTAAACATACCGCATCTGCTACGGTGATGCCAGCCAGGCGCCGGTCCTCCGCCACGCCGGTGGCCCGCAAGTCAGCTCCCTCTGCCGCCTCGTGTCCAGACGCCATCTTGGAGCAGGTGAGAGAACTCCTACTTAGAGCCAATATGTCTGAAGAGCCCTCACAGCAGCCGTTACAAGCCCCTATTCTCCCAGTCGGAGATACGGCAGCTATTCTAGCTGCCATAGAGAACAGCAAAACGTCTGTTATGGCTAAAATTGACCATCTAGCCACGGAGGTCACATTCATAAGGGCGGATATGGACAAGATCAGGGGCCGGGTGGCAGAGGCGGAGGACAGAGTGTCGGCAGCCGAAGACCTGACAGCCCAGCACTCTAACACCCTGGTAGAACTACAACGTTCAGTACAGCAGCTGATAGCTAAGTCGGATGACGCTG
>BLSH010036417.1:375017-416580 GCA_018402905.1 Glandirana rugosa
CAACTATGGAAGAATTCACGAGTATTTTTATGTTAGCCGGGGTATGCCCCGTATGGCTCTGTTTTCTTTATTTTTGAAAATCAATAAAAAGAATTAAAAAAAAAAAAAAATGCTTTAATGACCGCTATTGATGCATGCATGGCGAAATACCCTTGCCTTTCCTTTATGGAAAAGGGAATGGCTGGCATCTGTAAAGCATGGGACGTCTCTATACACAATAAAGCAGCTTGTTATCACTCCCTGGGGAAGCCTGTGTATGGCCACCGTTACTTATTTATATTTCATTAGTGTATTATAGCAATCAGTCTCACCTTTGTTTTGCACCAGAATGTTTTCCTTTCATGCTGAATCATGTCTTAGAGCAATGAATCACACACTTGTTGTGTGACATTTGTACATAGATTGTGTGTTATATTAATTAATAATAACTGGATTCTGTATTTGTAGAGTCACTCCACTCTCGGCCTCTCTTCTTAGCATCCTGTCTTACTTCAATCACTCCTTTACAGTAAAATCATCTCAATAGTACTTCCTTCTGCAAGCATTGTTGAATCACATAGGCTAATTAAATAGACGGCAACATAGTAGGGCCTCATACACACGGACGTTTTTTTGACGCCGGCGTTTTCTGCAGCTCTCCATGTTAATCAATGGCCCCATAAAAACATCTGCGTTTTTGAGCTGTAGATGGCGTCGGCGTTAGTGAGCTGAAACTAGAACCCACGGCCAGCGCGTTCTGTGGCCGCAAAACACCAACAAACGTCAACTAACGCCAACAAAAGCCAACTAATATTGTACCGGCGTTTTTTGACGCCAACGTTTTCTAGTTGAAAAATAGCAGAGGAATGATTTTTTTTTAAAAACGCCTATTGACGCCGACGCTCACTAACGCTCACTAATGCCGATGCATAACGCCGAAAAACGCCTATTTTTTTTCCTTGACGTCAAGCTCGACGTTTTGTTTATTTTTCAAGAAACGTCCGTGTGTATGAGGCCTAAAGAACAATGAGGCCTCATACACACGGACGTTTTTTGATGCCGGCGTTTTCTGGCATTTTTTGCAGCTCTCTATGTGACTCAATGGCCCCATAAAAACGTCTGCGTTTTTGAGCTGTAGATGGCGTCGACGTTAGTGAGCTGAAAGTAGAACCCACGGCCATCGCGTTCTAAGGCTGTAACGTTTTGGCATTTTTTTACGCCGACGCCACAAAAGGCCAACAAACGCCAACTAATATTGTATTTTGACACCAACGTTTTTAGGTTGAAAAATAGGGATGATTTTTTTTAAAAACCGCCTATTGACGCCGACGCTCACTTACGCTCACTAACGCTCACTAACGCCGATGCATAACGCCGAAAAACGCAGATTTTTTTTTCCTTGACGTTGGGCCCGATGTTTTGTTTATTTTTAAAGATACGCCCGTGTGTATGAGGCCTGATTGCACAAAGCACATTAACACAAACCAATATGAATTTACAATGCACATTTTCCTTGCTCTTTGCGACATATTTCTTTTTAATAATTGTGGTCAGGAATGAAAACTTTTTTTATTATATTTACCACTTGCAGCCAACAGGTGGCGTGCTGCTAGAAGAAAATCGGCTTCCTACAGACTTATAAAGCAGTATTGTAAGGCCCCTTTTAGATGGGCCAGACTCTGTCCTGATCAGCAGGGGATCCACTTAAAGATCCCCTGCTGATCGGAGGAGAGCGGCAGATGATGCTCAGTTTATGCAGAGCGGACGCGGACAGAGCCCCCTCTGTTCTATGGCCGCTGTCCGTTTTCACCTGACTATCGCCCGATTCTTAAACGTAAAGTGGAAGTAAACCCTCCTATTGTTTTCAGCCAAGGAAGCTGCCATCTTGGCCTCTGTTTAATCTTCAACTGGCATGATGCTGCACATCTGATCAGTTATGACACCAGCTATTGGACAGTTTGACAGTTTGGTTGAGAGCACAACCAACGTGACAGTTACCTTCCTGGCATGTGCCAGGAATGTAGCTGTTTTTTGAAACTGTTAAATCAATGGGTTTACTTCCGCTTTAAGAGGATGGATCCACTTCTGTTTTTTTCGGACCCGTAGGTAGGTGGATGTAAACAGACACAAGTCTACTGTTTACACCTAGAGGTGAACTGACCATCCGATCAGGTCCACCTCAAAAACTAACAGGCACACCTGATTGGACCCACCACATTAAAGGGGCCTTATGACATATGCTTGAGGTGCTGGAGAGATCAGATTATACAGTATCTCACAAAAGTGAGTACACCCCTCACATTTTTGTAAATATTTTATTCTATCTTTTCATGTGACAACACTGAAGACATTACACTTTGCTACAATGTAAAGTAGTGAGTGTACAGCTTGTATAACAGTGTAAATTTCCTGTCCCCTCAAAATAACTCAACACACAGCCATTAATGTCTAAACCGCTGGCAACAAAAATGTGAGTACATCCCTAAGTGAAAATGTCCGAATTGGGCACAATTAGCCATTTTCCCTACCTGGTGTCATGTGACTCATTAGTGTTACAAGGTCTCAGGTGTGAATGGGGAGCAGGGGTGTTAAATTTGGTGTTATCGCTCTCACTCTCTCATATTGGTCACTGGAAGCTCAACATGGCACCTCATGGCAAAGAACTTTCTGAGGATCTGAAAAAAAGAATTGATGCTCTACATAAAGATGGCCTAGGCTATAAGAAGATTGCCAAGACCCTGAAACTGAGCTGCAGCGTGGTGGCCAAGACCACACTGCAGTTTAACAGGACGCGCTCCACTCAGAAGTTGAGTGCACGTGCTCAGTCATATCCAGAGGTTGTCTTTGGGAAATAGATGTATGAGTGCCGCCAGCATTGCCGCAGAGGTTGAAGGGTGGGGGGTCAGCCTGTCAATGCTCAGACCATACGCCGCACACTGCATCAAATTGGTCTGCATGGCTGTCGTCCCAGAAGGAAGCCTCTTATAAAGATGATGCATAGGAAAGCCTGCAAACAGTCTGCTGAAGACAAGTAGACTAAGGACACGGATTACTGAAACCATGTCCTGTCTGGTCTGATGATGGGGCCAGATCTACCTATAACAGTTTGTGATTCACCCCTTCTGGATATCCTTAGGTTGGTTATCACTCGCTACCATCTGGACTTTTTAATTATTGTTTTTTGTTTTTTTTTTACATTATCAGTAGTTAAAGGTCTTCTGTTGTGCTGAGCTAGATCTTGTTTCCACAAGGGGCATTATATATATACATTTTCCTTCCTCGGACCACTTTTGATGGGTCCTAACCCACCAGACCAAAAGCATTCCACAAGGGCTACAGTCTTGGAGATGCTCTGACCCAGTCCTTTAGCCATTACAATTTCTAATTGTTTTTTCCTCCTACACCCTAAAGACATGACCCTAGTGCATGTGCTTATAGGATCCTGATATGACTATTACACATCCAAGCTCCTTTTGGGCAGGCACTGATGTAAAGGGTTCTAGATTCTCCACAAAAGACTGCATTATGTGTAGAAGCTATGGAGACAAGGTAACGATATACAATCCCTTGAGGGACCTGACACCAAAGTTTGGTATTTGTGTGTCCTTGGTTATTCTATTGGAGTTACATTTTAAGTGGAGTCTACAAAATTGTGTTTCAACATGCCAAAAATCATTAAAAAAAAAAGAGGCACTTTTGAGTGGAGTTGGCCTTCAGGCATAAGCAGATCCCCTCTGATGCCCTTTACAATGAAATCACCAAAGACCTCATGGGAGGTGCAGTCATGCAGACCATACCCATGGGCCTGTGTACTGAACCAGTGTACCATTCAGTTAATCATTCATGCACTCTATTTAAAAGCTAATACACACTCCATCTAAAGCAGCCAGCGTTATACTATTCAATCACATCTGTGTAGCTGTGTGTTAACCTATTTAATAAATCTATTTATTATATTAACAAATGTCTCTAACATTTAATTTTTGTACCTTTGCATTGGACATGCACAGTATAAAAAGAAATAGTTATATTGCTATTTCTTTTGTGTTAAAAATTATTATTATTATTATTATTATTAATAATAATTCATAATAATACTTATATACTACTAATTATAATAATATTAGTAGTAGTAATAATTAATTTTAATAATAAAATAAACGCTCTAATAGTAGGAGATGTGCAATAGAGTAGACTAACCTGAACCTTACCTAATTGGAGTAATAATTTATTCTATCATCAATATTTGTTGCTCCTAACAGTCCATTAGCTTAATGCAAAAAATATCACACCATATATGTTATTGGCTTAGAACTATATGGCTACTATAGCTATCTTATAGTGCTGGGGTCTTGGGGTGCTGCCATACTATCTGCATGGAGTTAGTGCCCATATTCACGTGGGCTGCCTCTGTGTGCTCTCCTTCCTCCTACCATCCAGGAAACATGAGTAGAATGATTAATTTTTATTGAAATTGTAACACGTAAAGGTGCGAACACATAAAGTTCATTGCAGTAGACAAATGCAAATGCTGGGATTACAGTTTATAATACGCTATAGCATATGTCGGCACTATAGAGATATGACAATGATTTAAATATGTCTGCTTGTTGTAGATTTCTGTGTCCAGAATTTCGGGAAAAATATGATTGACCATCTACATATTGTGCAATATCGTGTAATATTTTTAGGAATTGTTTTATTTTAATAAAATACTTTATTTTGAACAATGATTTGTGTGAACAAAGCCATAAAATAAGCTATACTAGTGTTAAAAATATATAGAAATAAAATACATAGTGGGAATTAGATACATAGTTTATATATCTATACTGTATATAAATGTAAATACTGTATATAATTTTTATCTATCTATCTATCTATCTATCTATCTATCTACTGTATGTACGTAATTATATTTGTATAGGAATATATAAAAAAAAAAATATATATATATATACACCCACACACAAATGCACAGTTGATGCATAATAATGTAAAATGTTTAAAAACATCAAAGCGTATGTTAGCATATTTATATATTGATAACGAATATTAAAAAAATAATATATATATCAAGGTTCCTATAGGTGCCTGTAATTAATACATTTTCTTACTGAAAAGATATAGGTATATGTGTGGGTGTTTTTTAAATTAATATATATATATATATATATATATATATATATATTTTTTTTTTTTTTTTTTTTCTTTTAATTTTAATTTATTTTTTTATTTTTCATTGGGCACCTAATTTAAAGATGAGCCTATTGTGACCTAGCTATGCTGTTGCTACACAAGACAAAAGTCTTGGTATCTGTATATAAATCTCTCTATTGTTATACATTAGTTTCTCTCCACCTAAAGGCTGAAGGCTTCAGCTTTCTTTGGGTGGGCTGCCGTCTTAATTGTCAGGAGGCAGGAGGAGGGGTCCAGCGCTTAAAGAGTTACTCCTGGCCAGTGTTTGATTGCACATCTGTCAGATTTTAGGCTAGTGACGTGTGGTAGCAGGAAACTGGAGTGTTTGGGACTAAAATCGATGAGACTTAGCTGTGGGCTGGAAGCAGAAGCAAGCAGGGGCACTGATCTCTGTGAGGGAGACAATATCACAATAGGACCTAGGCTAGAAGAGAAAGCTCTCTCTCTGCCTGTCTGCACAGCTAGGATCTTCAAACTCTCTCTCTGTGCTACGAGAGAGCCAAGACAAGCCTGCATCTCTGGTAATTATCCCTTAACAAACTGAAGAGCTCATTTACCCATAAAAAGGGGAACCTGATGAAGATCTGTAGACCACAACTGACTGATGTGCATCTGATTTAAACCGCATTTCAAAAGGTAAGGATCCATATCAACCGTAAGTGCCTATATGTTCCTCCGTGTGCTTCTGTGCATTGCTGTGCTGTGGGCATGTAGAGGTTAATAACTGGTGCATTCATAGTATTTGTAGTGATTGCATGTCACGGGGTTGATTTTTTTTTTTTTTTTCGCTGCCCGTATAAAATATTTTCTTGTTGGTTATCGGAATTTTGATACCAATAAATGTCTAACCTGATCAGAATGTAGATGTGTTTGTAAGAGAAAAGAAAATTAGACAGATTGGCCGACTTAGGTCTAAAGCTGTGATTCTTTCCAGTCAATTTAGAGTACAGATTAATGGGACACAACTAGATAAAGAGGAGGATGTTGTAGCCTGAAGACATGAACGTCCAGTTGGGTTTGGAGACCGGTGAAGACATCACTAGCTCAGGCCAAGAGCTGATGCACAATCAAGGTAGGACTTTGCATCCACCTGTACCAAGATCCTCGTTGGTGTCCAGTATGACCTCTGTGTTGGATGGAAGCGACTACCACCGCTCAGATCATCATCTGGCTGCATCGTTGCATCCAGGGTTGGGATTTGGGGGTGATTCTCCTCCAGCATCCGCAAACAGTTACACAACCTTGACCCCATTGCAGCCCCTTCACGAAAAGTTCCATCACCACCAGCATCATCAATGTGTCCCAGTTGGAAATGTCATTGGAAGTTTTACTTTAATGAGAGAAGACAGGGGACTTGGGCCCCCTAGTAACTTTTATAGTCACTATCCTAAAGATATAAGCATGGGGCAAAGCCTTTCGTCTTTGCCAAGCCCTAACCTGACCTCCATGCACGGTTATGGTCATCCTTCAGGACACTTGTCTAATGAGAAGATGGTATCTGGCAATGGTTTTGATGCCCACCACAGTATGTTTAGCAGGATAGACCAGCACTTTTCAAGAGAATTGTCCCCTCCTCCTTCCTCTGGAGTAGGGTCACCCAACAACATGCACCAACATCACTATGTTCACCACAGGGCAGATATTAACTGTAGACAAAACCCCCCCATGCCAACGCAAAACACTACCCTCTCAAGCCAGCTGGAAGAGATTAATACCAAAGATGTTGCCCAAAGAATTATTGCAGAACTGAAGAGATACAGCATCCCACAAGCTATTTTTGCAGAGAGGGTTCTGTGTAGGTCACAAGGGACTCTCTCTGACCTTCTAAGAAACCCTAAGCCCTGGAGCAAGCTAAAATCGGGAAGAGAGACCTTCAAGAGGATGTGGCGGTGGCTTCAGGAGCCTGAATTCCAGAGAATGGCAGCTTTAAGGTTAGAAGGTAAGATAGTTTATTATGAGCATGCTGGTGACTGGAACCTCGGGCAATGCAAGGAGAAGACTCACTCATTGCATAATGAGTGTAAGAACACCTATAAAATGTCTTAATCATTTCAAATTGAAATTGAAGTTGCTGCTAATAGTGGTAGTTAATTTTTATTTTAAATTTGAGGGGGTTTTTCTAGCTTCTATAGTCAACACCAATAATGTTTTTTAAAAAATATCATACACCTTCAGAAAATACTGCAAAAAAATGTGCAGTGACTTTGTAGGCCCATGGGGCTGTCAGGATATATATATTGTATTTTCGCACCCCTGTGCACAAACAAACATGGCAATTAAAAGTGTTGTGTCATCAAAAGGGTATTCCATCAAAACTGAAAAAGAACACATTTTTAAACTCCCAAAGCTGCCCCCAGGTGGGCCCTTGTGAGTAGAATGACATTCGTGTGACACAGCAGATGGCCTACAAGTGGCTCATAAGGCCTGAGCACTTTTACCATGCAAATTAAATGCATTTTAGTGTGTCTAATTGTATAATTGTATACCTATACACACTGATCTAGTGACAATGGCTTGTGTGAAATTCCTTGTGTTGTCTCTGGTCTGTCATAAAAAGATAAACTGCAGAATTATTTTCCACTACTTAGCTAGATTTCAATTGACTATCTGTCTATCTATCTATCTTTAATATCTTATATATATATATTTGTTTTCTCATTTTTTACTCTATAATTTTCTCTTCTGTTAATTTAATTGCCTATACATGTATATTTTTCATTATGAAACATCCCTTTCTCTCTCTCTCTATATATATATATATATATATAGATATACATATACTGTATCTATATATCTATAGCTATATATATATATATATATATGTGTATTAAAAAAATCCACACATATACCTATATATTTTCAGTAAGAAAATTAATTACAGGCACCTATAGGAACCTTGATTTTTGCATTCACGACACCTGCAACTACTCATTATGTATCATTGACTCTAATTTGTACCAAACATTTTTAAATTGTATAATTGGATGATTTACTAACCTGTTAAAAAAAAGAGGTTTACTAATATCTATTTTTTTTTTCTATCAGCATTTTTAGCCTATATACTGTAGACCCTAAGGGAAAGCAATGAGTCACCTCTCTGCTCTCTGGTTTGCGTATTGGAAAATGCATGCTAATTTCCAGCCAACAAAGAAAAATTAAATTAATTGAGATCCAATATTTGCTTAATTTACCATCCAACTTTATGATGACTGGTGAGGAGCATTTGGCCTAGTCAGTCAGCCATCTTGTGCTCCTGAACCGTAGTGGTTATAATATCTTTATAAGTCTACTACTTCTGTTTCATTAAATATTTAAATGCATTTTTTAAAGTTATTCCCACAGCAGTAAAAAAAAAAAGTTCTTAAAATAAAGTGATGTTTTACAAATTTGGGATTTTCTGTTTGGTAAAAGAATCAAGAAAATACCTCTTTGTGTTCGTGATCTATATCGTTGATTTTTCATAATGGCCTGTGGCTCTATAGTTTGCTGATAACCCTAATGAACATGGATACCTATGTGAGCATGTCATTGAAAATTAATTATGATGAAAGGTAAATGTCTTTGTCTTTCGACCAAACAGCAGCGCTTCACAAACCTGCACATGCAAAATGGCGGCAAGAAGAACAATCCACTGGCAATTAATGCTAGTTTGCTATTTTAACCTATTATTTTTTTTCAGTTGATACATTTTATCAGTATTGAAACAAACACCATTGGCAGAATGTTTTTTTTATTTTTAATTTTTTATTTCATGTCATATTTTTTTTATCCACTACCAAGTTTAAGAGAGTAGTTCATGAGCTTTTACTGAATTATGCACTAGATTGTTTTTGAAGATTTTTATTTTATTTAGGTAAGTACAGTATGTAGGCCTTTATCCTTATTATGGGCCCCTTAAATAAATGCCATATGTTTAAATATTTGGTACTATTAATTTAACAAGAATAAAAGCTATGTTTTAAGTTCAACCAGAAGATGAGCGCAATAGTTGATGAATTTATACTGTAATAGTCCCCTTACACCCAGGCGTTTGCTTTATATTTTTTAAAGTTAAAAACTAACATCATCTGATGGAAGGAAAGGTCTTTATAACAGTGGATATTTTTGTATGAGTGGTATTTTGAGTGCTATGCGCCTATATGCCAAGTGGGCGTGTGAGTCCATTTGAAAACATCTCAAGAGTTGCAGGCCGATAATTCGTTGGCTAAAATAGGGATTAGTTAATCACATGATTGTGGTTGGAACATTGTGATTTTTTTTATTTTTTTTTTTTATTTTAAGTGCCCTATATGAATTTAAAAAAATTCTAAATTATTTTAGAGAAGAATGCACTTTTTTTATACAGTGTCAATTGATTCTATTGCGATTTCTTATCTAGAAATTCATGACAGTGATTTCGGCAGTAAACATTGACCAAAGAACTAATGATAAGCAAGAGTTACATAGGCATAGATTATTGACAGAAAATTGAAAGTCAAACAGCCCATCCATTTCACTTATTTAATGCTAATTGGATGATTTACTTAAGATTTGAAATGCCACAAAGTTCATGTTTATTTTCTTTGTTTTTTTTGTAAAAAACTTCTAATCCAAATGCAAAATTTCAAATTTTTGTTTATTGTTCTCTTTAGATTTGTTTGTGATCATCCTCATAAGTAACTCTTCTCCTGAGCCACAAAAAAACATGCTTTTACAAACTTGCAATTTAGTAAATTCGGTAGAGGTTCATGAAAAAAAAATATTTTAAAAATAAAAACAAGCACAAACGTACATGTACATTTTTACTGTTATTATCCTATAAAGGGCCAACATATTACACAACAATGTACATTAAATATTAAAGGGTTCAAATTACAAGCTCTAGACTTAACAAGACCTAGAAAAAATAGGGCCCTTAAAAAGAGCTATATTTATTAATTTGTTTACACTTTTATCTTAAAAAAGCTATATAATACAGTAGTTTCATTTATTATCATTTTATTTTTATTTTTTAAAAATTTGGATTGTATATTTATACCTGTTAAATAAAACAGTTACACAGAGATTTAAGAGAGGATAAAATAAAGGTCAAAAGAACACTGATCCCCCATATCTCAGATGGTAACGCCTGAACAAAAAAAAAATAAAAAATAAGTTGATAAAAAGATTATGAATTAACAAAAAAATTTTCCAACAAATTTTGAAAAAAAATCAAAAAAGATCTGGGTGGGCCAGGTGGTTCATTCCTGCCATTTATGTCTACAAAGCTTACACACGAACAAAAGCCCACAGTGGTTTTTAACCTTTTTATTGTCAGTGCATTAAAGTGTGAATTGCTGCAGCCCCCTTGCAAGAGGAGTGACTGTGACACACTGGTCGATGAAGCAGCTCAGAAAATGAACACAGTAATGGTAGATGTAAAATATTGCCCCAACAAAAAGGGTAATCAACTCGCAGAAAATTATTTAAAAATAATGTGCCAGCCTTTTTTATGTATTTATTTTTTTTTTATAAGAATTTACTCGCATATCCACTTCACATTCACAGTTCCCATCTAATGAATATTTATGAGGATCAAGGCAAAGGAGTCAATGCCAAATCTCCAGCTGAACTTTACTCACTACAGCAATGTAAAACGTATGAATGCTAGTAGATGTTAAGAACAACGATTTAATCTTCCTGTAGTTTTAAGCAACATGTATATAAACAGAAAATGATTTTATAACACAAATGTGTTCTTTTTAGTTTTTTATTTTAATTGGTTATTTAAATCAATTTAAAAATATTAAATAAATACAACAAAAAAAAAGTTGTAAAATGTAAATTCTCTTAAATAAAATGTAGGGGTTTGAAAGATTACCGAAAATATT
The DNA here is from genome assembly GCA_018402905.1 of Glandirana rugosa. Lineage (NCBI taxonomy): Eukaryota > Metazoa > Chordata > Amphibia > Anura > Ranidae > Glandirana > Glandirana rugosa. The sequence goes on from BLSH010036417.1 coordinate 386,045, forward strand.
GTTCAGATATCAAAATGATGTGTTAAAATTTGTAAATCGGCCATAGACTTGTTAAAATAAAAAAAAAATAAAAACAATTTAGATGGACAGCTATCTTAAGTGCGGTTAGATCATTGTAATGCGCAGCGAATAATTGATTGATGGTTTTTTATCTTACCCCTGTGCGGTACTTTGAGCCATGCTTGTTTGTCCACATTACATGTTGAAGCATGGGGTTTTAATTATGCTAAGCTTTCTTCATAGGCTTTCATTAACAGACATTGATGGGGGTGTATGGATGCAAATAACAGAATAGTTACATTTCGGGATGGTTTACTAAAGGATTGGCCTTACAACAAACCTGCTTTTGTGGCAAACATCCAATCAGTTTAATTCTTTCCTTATTTTTTTTTTTGTTTCATCAAATTCCGCTAAATCTGATTGGCTCTCCACAATTCTGGCGAGGCTTGGAAAATCACCCCTTAATTATACTTCTCTCTCTCGTCTATTAATAATTAAGGTGGAGGCTTCTTATCCTTTTCTTAAATACAAAAACAGCAATGGATTTTTTCACTTTGACCCGGCAACGCGAGGGTTACATGGAGAATCATCGATCTCTACAGCAGACTCAGTCAGCGCCACTCACACACACACAATCCACTCATAAACTACCCAGAAGCCTTTGCGTTTCGTTCCCAGGGGGAGCTTGCTGTGAGCTTCCCATTGATTTTTGATTTTGCAGAAATTAGCCCCCTTTTCCCCCCAATCTTTTGATTTTCATTTTTGGTTTTCTAACTGATATATTTTCATGACTCTTAAAATGTGTCTTTACGAGGCTTCATAGAAGGCAAAAAATAAAAAAAAATGGTGCAAACGCAAGGCAAGGTTGCATACGTTGAGAAGACGATTGACTTAAAATTATTTATTTTGAAGGAAAATGCCGTCAGCATGTAAACTAGTCTAATATATGTCCCTGTTTGAAGGTAGACCAGATTGATACCGAAATGATGTATAAATAAATAAGCAGTTTAAAGAGATTTTATTGGGCTCAGTTCAATTTTTTAGTGCTAGAGATGGCGTATTAAGACTTGGGCAAAAGCGGAGCTATTGCTCAAAGCAGCCAATAAAATGTTATCCTTTATCCTCCAAGGAAATATAGCTAGCCATTTGATTGGTTGTGGGAAGCAACTGTTGCTTCTTTGCTCCGGGTTTCCTAAATTATTTGCATAAAGGCTGGCGTGTTAAACTAAAGGGACAGCATTGGCCATAACAAGCTCGATCAAAATAACATTTTATGACATTTAGGAAATGAAAGAATTGCTCTGATTGGCTGATGGGCAGCACAGACTGATATCTTTCCTGCAGTTTTTTTATATTGATCGATAAAATAAAGCACATAGCCACTCAGGATCGAGTTAGGTTGTGCAACCTGAAAATGTTATTCATTTGAGTCCAAGTATACCTTTATGGCTGATTATGTTTATGCTGTGTATCTTTTCTCGTATGAATAATATTTAAAGGGAATATTTTAATATTAAAAAATGATTTTTAAAATAATCTTATTGATATATGTTAATGTAATAAGAACATTGTTTCCATTATACATATAATTAATAAAAGAAAAAAAAAAAAATATATATATATATATATATATATATATATTGTATGTAAATGCCCAGGTGCTCACCCAGAAAGCAATCCATATAAATCCCAAACTGGTTTAGAGGCACTCACAGGTCCGGCAGAGGAAGAAGATCAAAAACAGCAGTGTCTTTTTATTTAACATTTCGATGAAGCTCAGTCCATCTTTTTTGAGAGAGATGGACCTACCTTCATCGAAAAGTTGACAATAAAAACACTGCTGTTTTTGATCTTCTTCCTCTGAAAGTCCCATGAGTGCCTCTAAACCAGTTTGGGATTTCTACAGTATAGATAGATAGACCGTCATATTTATTGTATATCATGAGGGCAGCCATATCTGCTCATCACATTCATTGTTTCAGTGCCGACCAATTCTTGTGCCTTGTTGTTACCCTTTCAAAGTTTAAGTCTACCAGTCCAGAATGGCTGAAATCAGTGAAATAACCGCCAGATAGAGTCCAAACTAATTTATAGGTTTGCACTGTAATACAGCCAACAGATTATACGGGGGCCAGAAAACACTTGGGCTTCACTTAAAGTCTTGTAGAGTAAAAAACCATAGGATGAAGAGGGTTACTGCCCTGGACTGTACGTTGGAACCCAAGTAAGCATATACAGACCCAACAGGCGCTTGGACAAGGACAGCCTTTCTTTGTTGGTGACTGAAATAAATGCACTCTCTTAGTGGCTGAGACCAACACCAATAGAAAGAGCTTCAGACCTAATGATAGGCAAGTCCAAATTGGTTTATTGGGTTGCATTAAAATACAGCTAACATAATTTGAGGGCCAAACCCCCCACCCCATCAAGGCTTCAGTCAGAAACCTAAATGGGCTTGAAATAGGGCTTTACTGTGTAAATCAGGCCAAGCTGCATGTTCCTCTCTAGTCTCTATCCCATCTGATTTTACACACTGAGCCAGAGGCAAGCCCTATTTTGAGTCCATGTAAGCCTCTGACTTTAACTTAAGCCCTGATGAAGGGGTAGGGGTGTTTTCTGGTCTATGAAATGCTTTGATGTTTTTAGTGCAACCCAACAAATTAATTTGCACTCTTCTATCATTTCGTCTGGAGCTCTTTCTATTGGGGCCTGCTTTTTTTCTGTTAAGCTGCAGGATAGCCACTGGATGGTAGGCATTTCTGTTGTTAGAAGCCTAACCTGAGACACTGAACTCTCTTGAGTGTTTTTTCCCTCTCACTACCCTCTCACTACCCTCTCCTGGTGTCTCTTGCATTCCTCAAAATTGAAGAGATGTAAGCTCCATGCTAGTTTGTAGAATCCAAAAAGTTTTATTATGCAACAATGCATTTTGGGGGCTGATCATGGCTTATAGAGTAATAACCATAGGATGAGAGATACCATCTTGGACTGTAATTTTTTTTCCTTCTCTTTTTAAGCCTGCGGTGTAGTGTGAAAAAACAAAACATTAAAGTGAAACAAAAAAGTGCATGTGAACAATGCACTAAGATGTGTCAAATGGTCTTCACCCAAAAAGGAAGGACCCCCCCCCTGGCCGCTTGGTGTGCAAGTCTCTTGATGGTAGTAAGGCACACTCAGGTCCACCTAGCCAAAAGGCCTGGTGGACCTATCTTGTCATGATCAGCTGAAGTCACCCAACAAGTATTAGGTGGGGGGGCTCTCCTGAAGAGACCCTGACCCCAAGGTAGGAGAGGAAAGAACCTGATGTACACACATCCTCTCCTTAGACTTCAGAGTAGGCCAAAGACCCACACCCTACAAAGGTCACACACAAAAAAGTGAAAGTGACAGACACATGTAGGCGCTTGGACAAAGACAGCCTTTCTTTGTGCGTGAGTTAAATCAATGTACTCTCTTAGAGGCTGAGACTAAAGACTAGTACAAACTGCTAGTTTTTTTTTTCATTCAATCCAGCAGGATGAAAAAAAACTGACAGCTCAGGTCGGAGTTACTATACTAACAATCTGATGTTAGTACTGCAATCTCCCCTGCTGTTCTATTGTGTCCTGACAAGGGGGGACACAACCCTCCCCTCCCCCAGTTAGAACAGTCCAGTCAGTGCTTTCAGTCTGACGGACCAACTACAGTACACATGGGCTGAATGTCGGCCGATGTCTATTGACATTCAGCCTGTGTGTACAGGGTACATGGTGTAGCTCCCGGAAGCATCAGGACGGAAGGAGTGCAAAATCTGATGGCTTTTCTGTGTAGTCCACCCATATAAAGCCAAAACAGAAAAAAATATAGATGCCACATAGACAGTTAAAATGATTTAATCCGATGTCTAGTAAAGTATACCTATCTATAAAATCATTAGTCACATGGGAACCAGCTACAATCTTTTTTCCTGGGGTGAATTTGCACTTATAGGGCTGATGATTAAAATTAAAAAAACACTTTCCTCCCTCTCTCTCTCTCTTCCTTCCCTCTGTTGCCTTCAGCAGCAAATTATATTTTTCATTTAATTGTTGGGGATACATACTGACTTGGTTGCTATGGGCAGCACAGACAGTTCCTCCAGGCATCTTCATAAATGAGTTCACTGAGAAGGTGTATGAAAACTGAAGCAGAAGCGACATGATTGGTTGCTGTTGCAGGCGCATACTCTGCTCTTTGGTTCATAAATCAGTCCCATTGATTAGATATCGCTGTTGGACAGGCAGGGATCTATATGTGCCCTCTGTTCTGCTGCTGTGTGTGCAAGTCACAATATCATAGAAAGCTGCATGGATTACAAGGGAATCTTTGTTCTTCCGTAGGAAAGGTATATTTGCGTTGAGTAGTCATGTAGTAACAGTGTACAAAAATCAAACCTGCTATGTGTGAGATATATAAATACACATGACTGTATTTAATAGGCGCTTAGTGCAAAGGCAAATACTATAGTAGTTCCTAATAAATTTGCTTGGTTCCCAAGGGTGACTTCAGTTAACTCTTATGAGGCCATTATCTCAGTAGTAGGACTAGATAGATAACATTGTTAAGCCATTTTACAGACTTTACCACTTGAGCATATTGGCTTACTAATGGCATTCTGTATGTTTAGTATACTATATTTTTGGATATGTTTATTTGCATTATTAAATTTGCATTTAAATTAAATCAAAGCTACAAATATATGTTTTTTTGTATTGCAGAACTACTTCCTGTCTCAGATTCTGTTGTAGCTAGAGATCAGGCCAGTTTTACTGGCAAGTTCTATTGCAGTCAGGGAGGAACCCAGTTATTTTGTTCTTGGGGAGCTGGGCAGTTTTGTTGTAGTTGGGGAGCAGGCTGGTTCTGTTGTAGCTGGGGGACAGGCTGGTTCTATTGTAGTTGAGAAGCAAGCTAGTTCTGTTGTAATTGGGGAGAAGGCCAGTTCTGTTGTAGCTGGGGAGCAGGCCAGGTCTGTTGTAGCTGGAGAGCAGGCCAGGTCTGTTGTAGCTGGGGAGCAGGCCAGGTCTGTTGTAGCTGGGGAGCAGGCCAGGTCTGTTGTAGTTAGGAAGCAGGCCAGTTCTGTTGTAGCTGGGGAGCAGGCCAAATTTTTTGTAGTTAGGGGGCAGGCCAGTTCTGTTGTAGTCAAGGCGCAGGCCAGTTCTGTTGTAGTTGGGGAGCAGGCCAGGTCTGTTGTAGCTGGGGAGCAGGCCAGGTCTGTTGTGGTTGTAGAGCAGGCCAGTTTTATTGTAGTTAGGGAGCAGGCCAGTTCTGTTGTAGTTGCTCAACAAGCCAGTTTTGTTGTAGTTGGGATGAAGGCCAATTTTTTTGTAGTCAGGGAGCTGGCCAGTTCTGTTGTAGCTGGGGATCAGGCCAGTTCTGTTGTAGCTGGGGAGCAGGCCAGTTCTGTTGTAGCTGGGGAGCAGGCCAGTTCTGTTGTAATTGGGGAGCAGGCCAGTTCTGTTGTAATTGGGGAGCAGGCCAGTTCTGTTGTAATTGGGGAGCAGGCCAGTTCTGTTGTAATTGGGGATCAGGCCAGTTCTGTTGTAGCTGGGGATCAGGCCAGTTCTGTTGTAGCTGTGGAGCAGGCCAGTTCTGTTGTAGCTGTGGAGCAGGCCAGTTCTGTTGTAATTGGGGAGCAGGCCAGTTCTGTTGTAATTGGGGAGCAGGCCAGTTCTGTTGTAGCTGGGGAGCAGGCCAGTTCTGTTGTAGCTGGGGAGCAGGCCAGTTCTGTTGTAGTTGGGGAGCAGGCCAGTTCTGTTGTAGTTAGGGAGCAGGCCAGTTCTGTTGTAGTTGGGGAGCAGGCCAGTTCTGTAGTAATTGGGGAGCAGGCCAGTTATGTTGTAATTGGGGAGCAGGCCAGTTCTGTTGTAGTTGGGGAGCAGGCCAGTTCTGTTGTAGTTGGGGAGACACTGTTATTGTTGCTGGTAAGCAGGCCATTTCTATTAGAATCAAGAACAAGCCAGTTTAATTGTAGTATGAAAGCCAGTAATCTCTATTACAGTAAGGGAGCAAGCCAGTTCTTGTTGTAGTCAGGAAGCAGACCAGTTTTACTGACATTGGAAAGCAGACCAGGATGATATTTCAGGACAGGTTAGACGCCTGTGAAGGTTATTTTTTAATAAAGTGAGGAAATAGCCAAAGCCTTATATCTACAAGGAAGGAGAGTGATTCAACAGACTTGTTAGTAATTAGGCCTGATAAAATACTGTATTTCTTATCTCAGCTCTCTGCTGTCCTAAACAGACAAGTTTCTCTGTTTATGCTTTTAACATACTCTTAACTAATTCCAGAGAAAGCAGTCTAAAGGAAACCTGTCACAAGGTAAGTACTGTATGTAGATAAGGATTACCAACCTTTCTCGGATTTTTCTGAACCGCAGGCTTGTCCCAGAACAGTTATACAACCATTATTAAAGCCAGACAACTAGCATTTTCAGAAGGAGCTCAGAAATACAAACCTATTTTAACCACTTCAGCCCCGGAAGGATTTCCCATGTTAGGACCAGAGCACTTTTTGCGATTTGGCACTGCGTCACTTTAACTGACAATTGCGCGGTCGTGCGACGTTGTACCCAAATTAAATTTGCATCCTTTTTTCCCACAAATAGAGCTTTCTTTTGGTGCCATTTTATCACCTCTGTACCATTTCTGAATGCGGCTATAAATAAAAAAAGAGCGACAATTTTGCAAAAAAAACCTGTTTTTCTTACTTTTTGCTAAAATACAAATCCTCAAAAAAAATTAGTTTTCATCAGTTTTGGCTGATTTATATTCTTCCTCGTATTTTTGGTTAAAAAAATTGCAATTGTATTGATTGGTTTGCGCAAAAGTTTCCGCATTTACAAATGATGAGAATTAATTTCTGGGGTTTTTATTTTTTCTTTATTTTTTACTAGTAATGGCGGTGATTTACTTTTTGTAGCGGCACTGCAATATTGCAGGGTTAACTGTGTTCCCTCAGTGTGTTGTAAATGTATGGGGGCTGGGCTGGCAGGGGGAGTGATCACGGCTTCCATATACAGGAAGCCTGTGATCACAGCCCTTCCCCCTCTGTCAGAACGGAGATCCGTGTTTACATACACGGACCTCCGTTCTTTCACTGCGGGGGGGCCATCGCAGGTAGCCAGCAGCGATCGAGTCTGCCGCACCCGCTCCCTGGCCCCCTCGGAACACAGTGAGCACGCTAGCGCGCCTCTGTCGGCACGCACGCACCCACAATGGTAGTTATCGCGGCCACCATCCTGTGACGGCGGTTTGCGATAACGAACCACTTTGCCGCCGTCACGCTGCGGCGGGCGGTCGGCAAGTGGTTAACAGGACAGGTTTACTTTAATGTTGTAACGCTCTGACTAGGGTTCCTCCAGGGGATGCTAGTGGTTCGTTGAGCAATGAGCAATTTCTGCCTCACAGATAACTTCCCACTGATACCATTAAGCTGCAGAGCTACCTTTAAGGGGGAACTCTTCCCAATAATCACAAGTGTAAGGAACATTCTTCTCACTGACCATCACACTAATGTATCATGAGTTAAAGATATAGAAATTCTTAGCAGGGGTTCCCTGAGACCAGAACGTTATTTCAAGGGTTCCTCTGTGTTGAAAAGTTTGAGAAAGGCTGTCCTAACTGTTATAATTTCTAGACCCTAAATGTATCACTAAAGCGGTTTTAGTAAATCTGGACATGATGTTAGCAGTAGATCATGTCTGCATAATGTTTGAAAGAGCCATTTATAGTCTCCATTGGAAGCCCAAGCTACAGGGTGATGGCAGGCACAGAGCGTTGTCACCTCATAACCCTAAAACAGGGCCAAAGACCTTCATGGCAAGACCACCTGATTATTTTAATGAAAGATGCATATTCAAAATTAATTTTGAAATTACAATAACATGGTAAAATATATGGTATATATACTGTATATATGTAAATGTATATACAGTATATTTTATATAGCGGTTGGGTTTACATATATTTAACGATGAAAAGAAAAGGCCATGGCAGCCAATTAATCAAAATCTAAGTGAATGCTGTCATTTGGTGTACTGTATATTGTTACCAACTAGCAATATCGGTAAATAATCTTCATAAATTTTAGATGTTGGCCTATAGCAGGGGTAGGTAACCTATAGCCCTCCAGCTGTTCTTAAACTACATTTCCCATGAGGCTTTGCAAGGCTGGCAGTTACAATTACTCCCAGAGGCATGATGGGACTTGTAGTTCTGCAACAGCTGGAGGGCCGTACCCTGGCCTATAGTTAAAAATATATCACTTGTAACATGTAAATAACAACAGCTTTGAATAAAGCTAGGCTCACATGTATGCGTTCCCTGCGTGCCATGTTTGTGTACCTTGCAGTTTCATGCACCCAAAAACGTGCTGCGTTTTCAGATGCATGAGGGTGCAATTAAGAGCAACACATTTTGCTTGCTGGTGCAGGAACACGTGCGATATACACACATTTCAGCACCTGTGTGAGCCTAGCCAAAAATTTGTAAGAGATGTTTATGTCTTATGAACATATTTATAGGTCTTCTCGGTTCATGACAAAAATCACTGGTATGCGTCTAAGAAATACTATTATTTTTTAATTTACCATGGGTTAAAAAAGTGTGTCTAGTTATCTGCAATCATCAGAATGTGGGGGAAGTGGAAAGAGCTCTCCTTATAATGTCTGCTAACTATGGAAAATAAAGGTATGCTGGACCTAGGCCCTATTCCTACTTGAACTAAACATCTTTGGTCTTTTTTTAGGCTTTTGTTTAGAGTTTGTACAGCTTTTTCTTGTTTTTGCATGTGTTTCAGGCTTGAATGACTTTTTTAAAATTATTTTTAGCCAATGGTAAACGAATTACTAAGCAAGAGAACACATGAACCATGATTTCAAGTGCTCAAATTGAAGTCTTTCTGGGCCAGAACTTGCAACTCTGCCCAAAAGGAAGCTTTTATTCTTTTTCGAGCAATGATCTTCAAGCAACACTATGCATTGGAAATTCTATTGTCAAACTTGGAAAGGCTTCTTGTAAAGTTGCAATTCACTCAGGTGTGGACAAGGCCTTAAATAATGGGCTTTTTTGTTGGTGGTACAGTCACAGGGGAGGGCTGGGCCGGGTGGCAGGGTGGGAATTGCCCCCCAGGCCACCCTAACTTACATTCTAAATGGCCGACGGCTGCTGCCCGCTCACAATTTTTTATTCTTGTGGAGGAAGTAGGGGCCAGGGGCGCAGCCACCAACTAACTGCAGGCAAAGGGGGGATGCCCAGGGCCGGCCCTGCCATGGATCAGGTTGCATTGATGGGCACTGATCAGGCTGTGCTGATGGGCACTGGCGAGCCAGCATTGATTGGCACTGATCAGGTCAGGGGAGGGCTGGCCCAGGGGGTAGGGTGGCAATTGCCCCCCAGGCCATCCTAACTTACACTTAAAATGGCCGATGGCTGCTGCCTGCTCACACTTTTTTTTTTGTGAAGGAAGGAAATAGGGCCCAGGGGCGCAGCCACCAGCTAACTGCAGGCAAAGGGGGGCGCCCAGGGCCAGCCCTACCATGGATCCCGCTAGGCCCATTGGGTGGGCATGGATGGTGAGCTGATTCGGTGGTTCAATGGGCCACTTGACTGGACTTGCACCCCTGGCCTATGGCTGCCAGCCCTCCCCTGGATCAGGTTGCATTTGATAGGCACTGGTGAGGCTGCATTGATGGACACTGGTGAGGTTCCATTGATGGGCACTGATAAGGCTGCATTGACGGACACTGATCAGGCTGCATTGATGGGCACTGATCAGGCTGCATTGATGCATTATTTTTGTTAAACCTCCTTTGTTGCTATTAACATTAAATTATCTTACCACATTGTATCATATTTGTCTTGCTTCATAACATCAATATCCTTTCTAAAACCAGTTGGGCATGGATGGTGAGCTGATTTGGTGGTTCAATGGGCCACATGACTGGACTTGCCCCCTCCCCTGGCTGCCAGTCCTCCCCTGGGCACAGGTTCAGAACTAGTGTAGAAAGATACTTTCCTCTCTGCCAACTATCTAGAAGCAAAAAGTAGACAGTTATATGGTGCAGTGTATGCCAATCTACTGTAACCAATAGGAGTCCATGTTTGAAAGATGTAATGCCTACACCTCCTCATTCACCTTCACTTCTAGATGACCAGGTCACCCCTTTGTCCTCATAAGGTGGCCAACTTTTCTTGGAAAAATACCTTCCCTATGATCTGTGTCCAGATGATAACCCATACCTTCTATCTGTCCTTCCTTTGCAGGGACAGTCCATCTTTTGCAACCAAATCCCTCTGTCCCCTCTTTCTTCCTCGGTTGTACATCTTTTCAGTCTTATTTATGAATCTTGCTAGATAAAATGTACAATTTAACCACCAAAAGTGTTATATATACTAAACTGTTCATTCAACCTCCATGATATTGCATTTGTTATTTGGAATCACCAGTATAAATGAAAGGCAGTGGTGACAAAAAGCACTTGTGGGGTATCCAGTAACTTTTTTCTTTTTAAAGTGTTATTAAAGCCTAAAAGTTTAATAGCAATTACAGTATACCAGTTTATCTTGGCACTTCACTTGTGTGTTGCTTCTTCTTCTGTAAAAACCTGCCTTTCTTCATTGAGGTGGTCCATAGTTTTGCTGCCCTGGGTTTACACTTCTCATGTGGCTTCATCCCCTTTTGGGGTCCTATGGAGCCAACAGTACGACACGGCCTGTGCCACAGGCTACTACAGAGTACTAGATGGCACACAGATGTGCAGTTGTGCTTGGAATCATGGGACATGTAGCCAGGGCTGCTGTTATAAATCACGGGGCCCCATACAGTCTACTTGACAGGGCCCCCCTCTCCGGGCAAAAGTGACTGAGGACATGGATTTATCAGTCCCTTTCTCTACAGCCTCAGCTGAACAGATGAATGAATAGGAAGCACCCTGAGGCTTCCTGCTCATTCACAAACTGAAGTATAGTAAACACAGTTTACCATGCTTCAGCGAACAATAAACACAGGAGTGATCAGTACCGATCGCTCACTGTGTTCATTCAGGAAAGAAGGGGCTAGTAAATGACAGCCCCATAAGCCCGCAGCAGCTGTCGGCAGGAGAGGAGGGCAGCACTGTAGGGGAAAGGGGCACACAAGGGGGACCGGACAGCAGATGGAAGGGGCGCATGTGCTAGAAGCAATCCCCGTGCAGTGCAGCCAGAGGGAGGGAGAGGAGGAGAAGCTGGCAACGCTGCAGTGGGAGACAGAAGATGATCGGTGCCTGGGCCCCCCTGCTCAAAGGGTGCCTAGGCCCCCCTTTTGAACTGATGAGGCCGGGCCCAGTACAGGAGGGCTGGCTGTACTGCCTTATCAGCAGCCCTGCATGTAGCCCTGAGGAGGGGGATCAGATGACATTCTATGCTGTTATCATTGCATGCTTCCTGATAGGACATTTAGAGAAGTGATGCATGGGAAGCTGGAGGCTGCTCTAGTAAACTCAGCTAATTGTAAGTCTTTCTGCACATCTTTAAAGCAGAACTAAACTCTCTCAATCAGTATTAACTATTTTTAATCCATATGCCCCTAGCCTTAGCAAATAGGTAGGAAGGTATATTATATTTACTTGTTTTACATTTCTTTAGTTACTTCCTGGTTTCTGGCCTAGGCCAAAATGATGTCATACATCCCAGGAGTCTTCATGAGCATTTTTTTTCTTTCGTCCAGAGGAGGGAAGGAGGGGCTTTCTCAAGCTAAGCACACCCTCCTGCCTGCATGCCCGACCTAAGGGCAGATGGATTTCGGGAAGTAAATGCTACATGAACCATCTGCCCTTACTCAGGATGACCATGGGTAGAATTGCTAGAGGAGGTTTTTCAAAGGGATTTCTCAACAAAAAAACACATGGAGACATTGATGGATGGGTAAGTATGCTTTGAATATTAAAAATGCATTAATTAGTGTTTTCAGTTTGCGGTTCTTAGATATAGTTTAATTCCGGCGTCGTCTTCTGCTCAACTAATGTTAATAGATCTGATCTTGAAAAAAAAATATGAGGCTTTAATATACAAATTCTTCATGGCCTATGTAATTAGGGGGCATGGCAGGGGGTGTGCCTTTTGTTTACCTTGTCCTAAAAGGTATCCTGCTTTCCTATCTCTGAAAGTTGGGAGGTATCATATTGGCGGCAAGTTTGGTATCAGGGTTATTTCACATGCAGTCTTCCATGTGGATGTTCCCTTGGAAGAAAACAAGGTTCTGATATTCGAGGAGCAGAAGCCCAAAGGCCAATGCCTGGGTACTATGACTGTGTGTGTATGGAGGCAGCCTAGGAGGGTTGGTGCAAGGATTTTTGACACCCTAGGCAAAACCTCATTTTGCCGCCCCCTGGCCCCACCCCCTTTTCCCTGCCCAGCCTGAATAGCGACAATCAAATGCAGCCTGATCAGAACCAATCAAATGCAGCCTCACCAGCGCCCATTAAATACAGCTTCACCAGCGCCAATCAATACAGCCTCACCTGTGCCCATCAAATACAGCTTCTCCAGCGCCAATCAATACAGTCTCACCTGTGCCCATCAAATACAGCTTCACCAGCGCCAATCAATACAGCCTCACCTGTGTCCATCAAATACAGCTTCACCAGCGCCAATCAATACAGCCTCACCTGTGCCCATCAAATACAGCTTCACCAGCACCAATCAATACAGCCTCACCTGTGCCCATCAAATACAGCTTCACCAGCGTCAATCAATACAGCCTCACCTGTGCCCATCAAATACAGCTTCACCTGTGCCCATCAAATACAACTTCACCTATGCCCATCAAACACAGCTTCACCTGTGCCCATCAAATACAGCCTCACTGGGGGTGGGGGCAGAGGGGGGTATTTGGCAGAACAGTCACTATTTCTATATACATTTGCAAATGGCATGTGATAATACAATCTCATTATCTCCGTCAGTGTCAGTTTTTACATGAATCAATGCAGAGCAGCCAGTGACAGATCACTAGGCGGCAGCGTGCCCTTGGCGGCCGCCTACTCCGCCTAGTGGTAGAGCCGGCCCTGCTAGGAGTGTTCTCTACAGGCATCTCAAAAGTTGCCTATCCATGGAAACCAGATCAAGTATACACTGGTGCTAAAGCCTGCCAATTTCTTGAAGGAAGCATGCTGAGATAAACCTGAAAGCTGGCATTTAGTCCCCCTGTATGAAATACCAGCTACTTGACACTCATCCTCTGGCTTCTGAGCATTCTCAACCACAGACCAGTAACATGTTTGCAGCAAATGAATACCAAGTGAGTCCACAACTCTTGATCCACATACCTGTTATAGGTCTGTGACTCAGAAAGAACTGAAGATGTTAACGGACAGCTGTATCTTTATTAAAACGTTCATTAAATCCACCATTAGAATGCACTAACAGCTTCTCCCACATGGTGCTTCTAGGTATGAAGGAGCTTGTGACCTCCTTTTATGTACCAGTGCTCGTGTCTAGGATCCAAACGCTGGTCACATGACCAAGGGATTGAGGTCACTCACCTTTAGCATCTAACACCAGCCAACACTGCGAATGTTAGTGCCAGGCAGGGCTGGTGCAAGGATTTTTAACACCCTAGGCGAAACCTCATTTTGCCACCCCCCTTCACCCAACCCCTTTTTCTCTGCCCAGCCTGATCAGCGCCAATCAAATGTCACCTCACCAACCTGCACAGCGCCCTCCTCATGGGGGTGGGGGGGCAACTATGGTGCTGGCCAGTGACTGTAGTGACATGCATAATGCACATCGGCTTCCGGGGGGGTGGGGTGGTGGTGCTGCCAGCCGTGGCTCTCCACTTCACTGACATGATTGAGACAGAGCGGCCTCTGGGGGGGGGGGCTACTCCTCTCCAATTCTCGACTGCACTGATGACGAGCCGCGGCTCTCCTCTCTGATGACATGAATCAATGCAGAGCAGCCAGTGACAGATCAACAGTGACCAGGCGCCCTAGGCGGCAGTGCGCCCTAGGCGGCTGCCTACTCTGCCTAGTGGTAGAGCCGGCCCTGGTGCCAGGAGCAACAACGTGAGTACTGGGGTGGTTGGGGCACCCTTTACAGGAGCCCTGAAAGAGCAAGGTGACAGTGGGGTCTATTTACTAAAACTGGAGAGTGCAAAATCTGGTGCAGCTCTGCAGGGGAACCAATCAACTTCCAGCTTGAACAAGCTGAAGCTAGAAGCTGATTGACTACCATGCACAGCTGCACCAGATTTTGCACTCCAGTTTAAGTAAATCAACCCCAGTGTCTTTATAGATCAGCATTACAGCCAAGCAACTAGCATTTTCAGAAGGTAAGTCAGCAATGACAACTTCCAGGTTTTATTATATACGTCTTTTAAAGGCCTTTCTCTGCCATTTCTAAAACATTATGGGTTGAGGACATTCTATGCTGAATGATTTACGAAGCCCCTCTAAGTCCATCCCCTGCTGTACGCATGTCAGGGATGCAAATGTCAGCGACTTCCTGGCGTCATATATAAAACGGTGGCGGGGGCCGGATTTTGCATGCGTCGCAGTGTCGTTAAGCTGAGCTGATTGCGATCACATTAACCTTTATATAGTTCTAACGTGTGCCGAGCTCTCAGCCTCTGTCCATTAATTGCTTCTCCACTACTTACAAATCACTATTCCAATAAAATTGTCACGGGCTTCGCTCCCTGCAATGCTTATTCAGTGCTTGCCGATGGCGCGGTGACACCTCCTCGTCCTCCCGTAGGCAGGTATCACTCAAGGCCCGATGGCCTTATAACAGAAGGTTTACCCTATCAATTGTCCCTAACTGCCCTCGTTTCCCCTCGCGCAGGAAATCTTTTATTCAACCTTTCATCAAGAAGGCGCTTCATCACCAGCCCCGTTCCTCTCATTCCGCCAAACAAATCAACTCATTATTGTCATTTCGTATTCAATTACCGGCGTTATTACATTACGGCCCGTTGCGTTTCGTTTTTTTAACCGAATCATTACGACGGAAGGTTGGTTTAACCCTTTCCCCAGAGGGAGACGTGTTTTGCCAAGGCACGACTTCATGAAAGCAGGTCTAGTTGAACGTTGCGGTATGGATTTTTTTTTTTATCTGCAAGGTTTTTCTTTTAACGCTTCTGTCGCCAAAACCGCCGCCGCTTTTCCTTCGTTAACAGCTAACGAAGAACTTGAAGCCGCTCCCCCCCCTTGTCGAGATTTGGAATTTGATGGCTTACGTGGCGACGGCCCCTTAGGGGTTAACCGGCGCGTATACAGTGAGCTGCGCAGGCCGCACAGCTGGGCTGTGATCAATATTTTTCTATCAGTGTGCAATGTCCCAGACAGGAGTGGGGGGAAGGGCATGGACGGTGGACTGACCAGATGGGGACAGTAGACGGGAAAACAAGCAATGGGGGGATATCAGCCGCTGTACCTTGTGAAATCTATAACACAATCAACCGCGGCAATACTGCTTTATTGATAATTAGCCGCACAACAAGATACACACATTAATATAACATTACCTGGGATTAGGCATTAATAATGTAGCATCATCCTTATGCTACAAGTGAATCACTAAATAATAATAAAAAAAAATTATCTAGCAAGGCTTATGTTCGTTATAGCAGAGTGAACGCCATTTTTTACAGGCGTGAAATCCAGCACAGTTGCATTATTTAAATGCAGCTGTATTGATGTGATGACTACTAGTCCTTAAAGCTGAACTCCAGACAAATACCAGTTTATCCGCCCATGGATTTGCATTTCTGTCCATCCAATTCTATAATATACACAGCTCTGCCACACAATACAGCTATGACTGGCAGAGCAGGAAACCTGCGTTTTCTTTGCTGCATTCTCTATTCCTTGTGACTGTACAGTGAAAAGAGAAACAGCAGTGACTCTGCTCTCTCCTTTCTATCAGCATGCCACTCGTTTTCTTAACTCCTTATGTTGCCCCCCCCTCCCCCCGTCTGAGCTCTGTTGTGCAAAGACTGCAAGACTGGCACCAAATCAAATTCAGGTACTTACAATGTTGGCTAAAAAAAAAAAAAAAAAAAATTAAGGATTTGTTACAAATACAACCCTGGATTAAGTTGTGTCTTTTACATCTACATGGAGTTTGTTTCCTAATATGTTTTTCCTCTGTTGTTTTAGGATAGGGTTCAAAGTCAAACCAAGCAGTGGCGGCTGGTGGTAATTTTTTTTTGGGGAGGGGGGTGCAAACAGTGCACCCACAGCCACCCCCTGGTCTGTTGGGTAACCAGCACTCCTACCCCCTATCCCCCACCATTCTGGTCAGTCGAGTCATCAGGAGCACCAGCACTTAGCCCATCTATGGCAGTGCTTCACCCAGGCGGCGGCTTCCCCTGCTCTCCTCCTCGGCATCATGGGTAACGGCTTCCCCTGCTCTCCTCCGTAGGCATCACGGGCAATGGCTTCCCCTTCCCCTGCTCTCCTCCGCAGGCATCATGAGCAACAGCTTCCCCTTCCCCTGCTGTCCTCCGCAGGCATCACGGGCAACGGCTTCCCCTGCTCTCCTCTGCAGGCATCATGGGCAATGGCTTCCCCTTCCCCTGCTCTCCCCCGTAGGCATCACAAGCAACGGCTTCCCCTTCCCCTGCTGTCCTCCGCAGGCATCACGGGCAATGGCTTCCCCTTCCCCTGCTCTCTTCCGCAGGCATCACGGGCAACGGCTTCCCCTACTCTCCTCTGCAGGCATCACGGGCAAAGGCTTCCCCTTCCTCTGCTGTCCTCCGCAGGCATCACGGGCAATGGCTTCCCCTTTCCCTGCTCTCCTCCGCAGGCATCGCGTCGGCTTCCGCTGTGCATCTCCTCCCTCCTCCTGCTAGGCCAATTGGAATGCTTCTCCTTTCGGGCAATCGGGAAACAGGTTTCAGACTCACTTCGTGATTGGCCGGGAGGAAAATCAGTGTGACAATAGCGAATATTCATTCGCTATTGTCACACAACTGGGTGGGATCAGGGCGCAGGGCTCTGCACCCCAAGCCCACCCTTTTTTGAAGCCTATTAGAGAATCAGGCGCTAATCATGCGCTTCAAAAAAAAAACCCTGATTGGAATACATGCATCCGGGGTGCCGCATGTAGATTAGGGGGCCAGACGCATGGCTGGGGGGCAACGCCCCTGTGCCCCTAATGAACGGGCCACCACTGAAACCAAGGCTGTATGGTTGGCAACACAGACAAAATACACAAGCCCCACCTGCCCCAACAAAGCCCCATACCTCTGTTGTAACGTATTTGGTAGTGGTGCACCGAAATTGAAATTCTGGATTGAAACCGAAAATTCAGGATCCATTTGGGCGGAAACCGAAAACCGAAAAGGACAGTTTTAAAAAAAATGTATATATTTTTTATATATAATTTTATTATATTTGACTTTTTAATTAATCCCTTTAACCACTTCAGCCCCAGAAGGATTTACCCACTTCCTGGCCAGAGCATTTTTTGCAATTTGGCACTGCGTCGCTTTGACTGACAATTGCGCAACCAAACAAAATTGACGTCCTTTTTTTCTCACAAATAGAGCTTTCTTTTGGTGGTATTTGATGCCGTCTGCAGTTTTTATTTTTTGGGCTATAAACAAAAAAAGAGCGACAATTTTGAAAAAAAAAACCAATATTTTTTACTTTTTGCTATAATAAATATCCAAAAAAAATGTAAAAAAAGGAATTTCTTCCTAAGTTTAGTCCGATATATATTCTTCAACATAGTTTTGGTAAAAGAAAAATCGCAATAAGCGTAAATTGATTGGTTTGTGCAAAAGTTATAGCGTCTACAAACTATGGAAATAGATTTATGGCATTTTTATTGCGTTCCCGCGAGCGACATACAGCTATTCGCGGGAACAAGCCGACCTGATGCCATAAAATGGCAGCGGCTGGTCGGCAAATGGCTAAATTCTATTCCACTGGTCTTCACACTTGTCCGTTTTGCTTCCATTGCGGTGTTAAAAATCTTGCTGTACTTTTGGTACATATTTGGTCAATTAAAAAAAACACACCTCCCCATTGAAATTTATCTAAAAAGGTAGCAAAAAACATGTTTTTTGAGTCACATGACCCATGAAAAACACACAGTAAACACTGTAAAATTACAGCAAAATTATTCACGTTTTTGGTGCCCATTATCGCCACATTTTTTTTATCTGATAACACTATTTTGGATAACAGCCAATATATCAGAGAATCCGTAGTGTTTGGCCTCATTCACATGGGGTGATTTAATCTGTGCCTGTGCAGGGCAGTGTTTTACCAGCATGGGGATACACAGGTGTTGCATGCATCCCCGTGTCAGCAATCCTATCTGTCTAGTGGGACGAGCAGATGCATGGACACAGCCACTGCTCCCAATGTGACATCTGTGTGGGTGTGGGTGCACAGCCTGGGATGCATGCAACACCTATGCATCCCTGTGCTGATAAAACACGGCCCTGCAAGGGGCACAGATGAACTCGCCCCATGTGAATGAGGCCTTTAGGTGTTCGTAAGCTGGGGTGTTAAGTAGTCATTGATCTACCTTGAATCCATTGTAAATCTGCTAATTAAAGCGGAGTTCCACCCAAAAGTGGAACATCCACTCATCTGCTTCCTCCCTCCCTCCGGTGCCACATTTGGCACCTTTTGGGGGGGACCTGTTTTTGACCGGTCCCCTTCCCCACTCCCAGGAGATGGGGCCGTGACCCATCTCTCATAATTTCGCCCCCCCCTCCTCCTTGCCCCGCCACCGGGTCAGTAAGAAATTGCAGCGAGCTTTGTGCATGCGCAGTAGGGAACCAGCTGTGAAGCTGAACGGCTTCACTGCCGGGCTCCCTTGCCAGGAATGGCGACAGCAGCACATGGGATGTGATCCGAAGATCGGCTGGTGTGCCCACATCATAGGATCCCTGGAAAAGCCTCGTAAACACGCGCAGATTGTTGGACAACCGAACGTCAACTTTTGTCCAAATTGGCTGTTGGCAATTGTGTCTAGTGTACTGACAGTAGTCAAGTAATCGGCCAACAAAGACGAACGTAGTGACGTGTTAAGCCTCGTACACACGGGACGACGATCGCACGTACGACCGTGTTGAATCGTATGTTGGCTGTTGTATGTAGCATACTGACTGCACTACACGATCGTACGTCCGGGGAAAGAACGTTCAGGTGCATGTAATTAGCAACCAGCCATTCCTGACTTTGGGCATGCGTGTTTTGCACAATACAACTTGTTGTACCAACTGCTCTGTACACACGATACAACGGTCCTATGCGAGCTTGTTGGTACGACCAAGTTTTCTAGTCTGCTCATACAACTCCCTTGTACGACCGTCGTATGTTCGACTGTTCAAATCGAACGATCAATATCGCATACAACGGTCGTGAGTACGACCTGTTGAATGCGATCGTCGTCCCGTGTGTATGGGGCTTTACGGTGTATAACGAGGAAGTTCAGGTGAATGTTATTTGTTAATTAGAAACACAGGTTTACACGACCGAACACTTCCTGGATTCCGAGCATGCGTGTTTGTACTTCCAATTTTTTGTTGGGCCAACTTCTGTACACACGAGCCAACAATTGGCCAACGCCTTGTTGGCCAACAAAATTTTCTAGTCTTGTCAGCCAACTTCTGTTGGCCAACAATTAGAAATTGGCTGTTGGATCGTGCGTACTAAAGCACAACATCGGACAACAAGCTGTTGGACATCCATTGTTGGCCAATTATTGTACCGCGTGTCCTAATATTAAAAGTCAGCAGCTACAGTATTTGTAGCTGCTGATTTTTCACCCAAGCCAGACCTCCTTTTTAACCGGTTCCCGACTGGCTCACGTACATTTACTGCTGCAGAGTGGCGATGTCATCGATCGCTGTATAAATGTCATTGGTCCCAAAAAATTTCCAAAAATGGCCGGCATGTCTGCCCCAGTATCGCAGTCCTGATAAAAATCGCAGATCGCCACCATTACCACTAAAAAAAAAATTTGTAAAAATGCCAGAAATTAATTCTCATGATTTATAAACGCGACAACTTTTGCGCAAACCAATCAATAAACGCAGATTACGATTTTTTTTTAACAAAAATATGAGGAAGAATACAAATCGGCCAAAACCGATGAATAAATTTGTTTTTTTATATTTTTTTTTTGGATTTGTTTTTTAGCAAAAAGTAAGAAATATTGCCAAATTGTCGCTCTTTTTTTGTTTATAGTGGTGATCAGAAATGATGCAGAGGGGATCAAATACCACCAAAAGAAAGCTCTATTTGTGGGAAACAAGGGACACAAATTTAATTTGGGTACAACGTCGCACGACATGCAATGGTCAGTTAAAGTGACGCAGTGCCGAATCGCAAAAAGTGCTCTGGTCCTACAGTGGGAAATCCTTCCAGGGGCGAAGTGGTTAATATTGCCCTTAGGGCTCATTTATTCTGGCATTGCCACTGAAAAGCAAACCACCGTGAAATGCTTTTTACAAAGTAGTTAACAGGAGGTTGAGAGGCAACATGTCACCTCCTGGATCCTGTTTTATCCGTTTATAGGCCGCAGCACTTGCGCTGCAGCCATGCGCGGTACATGCAGTTGTAGTGTGACCCCTTGAATGGGTCACAATTGGCAGCAGTATTGCCACGGCATGTGTACAACCCCCTTTTTAACTTTTATGCCTATTTTTTATAACAAGTATTATACTGTACGTGCCAAGGCCAATGTGTCTATATGGGTAGCAACCAATCAGATCCCAGCTGTGTGGTGCAGTTTAGAGAATACGTGCATACTGAGGGCCTCAATGGGTTCTTAAAGTATATGTGTATCCTAAATTAAAAATCAATAAATAGTACCTACTTTCTAAACTTAGGTCAACTTCACCGAGTCAAGAAGGTGTCAAGAAACCAATCTAGGGGCCATAAGGTGAGTATAGCCTTATTTCTAAAGCCAGTCCCATAGTTCTCCGGGTCAGTGCACTGGGACACCTACAGAGGCTTCAGGAAAAGTAAACGTAGACTCTATTGATATCAGTGTCCACAATGCAGAGCTGCTGTGGGTCACATGACCTAACATGGTCACTAGAGGTCACAAGGCCAAGAACCAAAGCTCCATTTTTGCCCCATTTTTGCAGCTAAAAAATAATCTTGCTTATATTTATTTTAGGGTATGTACTCAGGGCAGCCACATTGGCTCATTATGTATATGTGTTGCTCCTTTTTGTCTCAGTGCACATCCATGGCCAGAGTGCTGTCAACAGACTTTCGCTGAAATCAATACACTGCCTAAGTGGCTTCTCCTGAAATTGATTTACTTGCAGCAGTCAGCACAGATACTGGCTGCAATGGCTGACATGTACACAGCCAGTAGAGGAAGCCTTGAAACTCTGTATATGAAAGAATGTTATTATATAATAATGCCATAGAAAGCATGTAAAATTGTAAAATTCACATCAAATATTGCTCTTAGATTAGCTTTACCCTTATACATGCTTGCTAAAAAAAAAGATGTGATCTTACATTTGAAATTACCTTTAAATTCACTCTCTTTTCTGTTGTACGTTTGTCTGCAGCATGCAAAAGGAAAGAGCAAGAGCAAAGCAAAGCCGAAAGAAACCACGTGCCTAAGCGGCATCGCCTGGTCTTCACCGACATTCAACGACGCACTCTGCATGCCATTTTTCACGAGAACCAGCGGCCCTCCAAGGAGCTGCAGATCACCATTGCACAGCAGCTGGGCCTAGAACTCTCCACTGTGAGCAACTTCTTCATGAACGCACGAAGGAGGAGCTTAGACAAGTGGATGGACGAGGGTCATGGGCGCCCACCTTCCTCCTCCAGCTCCTTAACCTCCAAAGGTGGCTCAGCCATTGCTTGCACCAAAGCATGAAAAGATGCCTACTGCGCTATCAACCAAAGATAGTACCCACTCAGCCTCCATAGTCATCCCTACTCCATTCTTCGGGACACGTCTTCAAAAACGTTGACCTTGAGGTGTCTTAAGAGGACTTGTTAAGGTTACGAGTGACTGACTGTCCGTTCCGTACTCGAAAGTTGTTCATTTCAGTCTTTTCAGCTGAAACCTCCTTTTCCATGGAGATATGTGGGTACAGAATGGTTTGTACACGTTATTTATTTATGTATTTATTTTCTATGGCACTGTCAGCATACAGCGCGCACTGCAGAAAATACAGGTATCATGTTTTAAAACCCTTTCAGCAACAACTTGGAAGACATAAGACAAGGGGATTGGTTGGCCACCATCCAAGGATTTTTGTAGTACTTCCTTTGCTTGAGTCACTAAGCTAAGGAATGGTATATAGGTTGTTCTTTAAGGCCAATAACAGGTTTTCAGGATACAGGAAACAGCCTGACTCATGACTTACCTAGACCTTTTCAGGCCATGCATCCTTGATAGATGTTGGGTGGAGCTGTAAGAAGACATAAGGATGCCTCCTGTCAGTCATGCACACTGGCAATTCCGATTGACAGGGCGGCCTACAATGGGGTTAGTTTTACACGCTACATCCATTTCTGTTTGATGTCACACTCCTATCATGCATCTCGGCTGGCAATTTCTCTATGACACTACAAAAAATAAGAAGACAAAAAACACAATATATCCTCTACCTCTCTTTTTTACTTGGCAAAGGTGGGCTGTTGAAGAGCTAAGGCTTTATATTCCCCTTGGGGTCCAAATGATTAACTATTTTTCCTGTTTAAAAGAAAAGGGGGCATACATTTTTTTTTTCATTTATTGGTGTTAAGCAAGCTTTCAAGAAGAAAAAGACCTGTCTGGTTGATTGTGTACGGAACAAATCATTTTTAACATACTTACACAGACCTTTTAAATCAGACCTTGCATGAAAATTCTAGGCTCATCTATGTTGTAGCTCCCAATACCCAGATTTTAAAAAATGCTCAGCAAAAGCTATAGAAAATAAAATATTTGAAGAAAAACATGAAAAAAAATGTATCTTGAGCTTCTCATTATTGAGTATGATCAGTGGTGGAGCAACTGAGAGATTCGCAAGCTGTCCCAGGATCCCATGGTGGGTAACATCACCTGCACCTACAGGAAGTTGAGTGTCAGATAAGTGGGGTTTTTTTTACATTTTTTCATTGAATTTTTATTTTTTAAAGTGCTCTCTAAGAGTTTTTCATTTAAGTGTGGCTACAACCTAAGCAAGCCTTTCATTTTCATGCAAGGTCCACTTTGAGCCACCTTCAGGTGGGATCATTCTACAAAGGTTGTCTACCACAGGGGTGTTAGAAGCTCTGAAAAAAAAAAAAAAATGTTTTTGCTGTATTCACATGGGGGAAGAATAAGCTGCAGGTACGATTTGACTTAAGCTGGCCATATATCAATAGAATTTCGCTTTTGCAAATGTTTGTTCAATTTTCTAATGGTTAATGGGGACAAACAGATGATTGTTTTCAATCGTAGTGATGATTCTAAGGAGCAGGATGGAAAATTTATCCCATACAAAATTCTAACTGTGAATGTAGTTTTTGTTCAGGAAAAATTTACAAATGTAATAGACTCAATAGAAACCTGTTTAATATGCCTGGGATTCCATTCAAATAGCAGTTTTAGGGTCTTTTGAATGAAATTAGTTGACTCAATCAAATGCTCTAAATTACTGGTGTATGGCCATCTTTAAACACAAATTCTTGGGTGCTCTATCAGTAGATCAGGCAGTGGGGAATGTAAACATAGCTTTCCTATGGTGCCCACTATAAAGCAGAGCTCTTATGGGCAAAGTATAGGTTCACTATAAACTGATTTTTACAAAGGCAGGTCTTCTAATAGTTAAACACCTATAATATCCTAGGACAAAGTTAAAGCTAGGTCTTTTTTGCTCGATCAAATATCCCATGGCAGAAATTATCCAGCGTGTTGGGAGGTTTCTGCAACAGATTTGAAACATTAAATGCTTCTAATCAATCGATGTCCAAGTCTTTTGCATCACTTGTGAAAATTACAATCAGCATTAGATGCCAAGCCACATTTTTTGGACACTGCTGCCTAACATATTGATGTACAAGGCCCAAATAATTAACTCTTAATTTGTTCTAAGAGTGCTTCACCACCCACAGTGGCCTTTGCAAAGAAACAGAAGATGTAATGATTAATAATTCCTAGCCCTAACAGTAACAGATCCCTGGCCACCCGCTTGAGGAGCGCTGACCCCAACCCCACTGGTGAAAATTCAAAGCCTCGCTGTGCAACTTTGAAGAGACGGTGACCTTTTCGCCTTCAGAAGCTGTGGACTGCAGTCTGGATGTACAGCCGGACCCACCCCGGGCTCTTTTCATTTTATTCCTGACCAGCTGACGGGGAATTAGTGAGTTCAATGGAACAGTGGGAGATGAGAGGAGGCGGAGGTTGGAAGGTCAAGGCAGTATCCATTCTCCAGAGTCCACTGATCACATCCTCTGTGGGGGTAACTAACCCTTCTTACTCCGGAGACATCTCCAATGCATTGTCCTGGCCTAGGGCTCAATTCACAAAGAGATGGATGGGTGGATGAGTTATTTTAACCCTGTTCATTATTTATTTAATGATAATTTTAATTTTCAGTTAACAAAAATGTTTGTGCTATGTACAATTGAGTCTTATGTCTATCAGTACCTTAAAGGGTCAGTACACCCAAAGAGAGTTAAACCACTGGATACTAGCTATAGCTCTTGGAATCTCTGCTAGTGAGATCTCTGGGTTGCACACCTGCTGTTGGTTCTCATTCTCCCTGCTGGATTTTCATTAGTTTTATAGCATAGTGGAACATACAAAGGTGGGCAGCAAATCCAGAAATTCCAGGAATTATGGGAGAGATATCTCACAGATGGAATGTCTAATACATATAAGAAGCTCGGGGCTGATTCAACTTACCAATCTGCACCTATAATAAAAATATCAGTTTTGAGGGGACTTGTCCAATAAGTAAGTATCTGCAGAAGACTCTACGAAGTCCACATGCACAGGCAGACTGAAAAAAAGGTTTGACATTAAAGACATTCATTCCTGAATGTGTAAAGGTTCACCATGAGAACTAATAGCTAGCTTAATGAGCAAAAAGTCAGGAGTTCAACTCTTTGTGGATGACTAACCCACGGAACAATGTGCCATAGCCCAGATCACCCAACATTTTGGAGCTACCAAAAGCAGTAGTCCCAAAATAATTGTGAATTTAAGGCCTTAGTCTACTAATAATATAGATAACTGCATAAAATTGTTGAGTTCCTGGAATTTACATTTTATTTTTATGTGGAGAGCACAATGGCTAGTTGAATCTGATCGTTGTGTTGGTGAACTCTGGAAAATTTGCCCGCCTGTGACCTTCCCTCATAGGTGTTTAGATGTTGACCAGCTTTCTTACAATTCAGCAGATCAGCTCTGTCACAATACTAGGCCTTAGCACCACCTCGGCCAGTCAAAGTGACTTTGATAGATTGTTACCCACCCAAGCATGCATGGATATTAAGGAGACATCAAATTTTGCACTACCATTGTAACCTGATATTCTATCGTTTTATAGTAGACTTCATCAAGCCCTACTCCATTATCCATTGGCACGGCTAAACTGGCATATCAGTATAACTCTACCTCATTCTTGGGGGTAAGAAGAACAAAATAGTCTTGACGGGTATTAATAATACAGCTGTGGACCTACGTTGAGGTACAAGCTGAAGGCTACTGTCTCTGAAATAATGTTAGTTATGTATTCAAACATTTCATAAACTGTAATTTCCTTGGCAGCCATCTTGGATCTAGCATGTTACTGGTAGGCAATGCTTATTTTGGTTCTTCCTAAGGTGTTAGGATAGTGTAATTGATGTTGCTTGGGGTTTGACAAATTCATTGTAATGTGCTTAATTTGATGAAGAACCATTTTTTTTCTAAGTTCATGTCACTTAAAATGGCTGTCGCACTAAAAAAAAAAATGTTGAGATTCAAAATGGCTGTTCTGCAAATTTAAAATGGTTAGATACTATGTCTTTAATGAAGAATAAGCAATCCACCATTTGTATAAAGTATACCAAAGAAGAATTTGCGTGTGACAATTGTTTTCTACGCCACAAAATTGCTTAATTGCTTTTGTGAATTTGTTCTGCTTTTTTTTTTTTTTTGTCCAAACACAAAAAACAACAGGGTTAAAGGGTAAGCAATGCCAAATAAATGTCCCTTATTGGGAATTTACAGTAAATATTGTCATGGACTCACCAAAACCCAACCCATTTAAAATAAGCTAAGAATTAATTGGGAACTTTTAAAGAATTAAGGTGTGAATGACAATGAAGGTAAACTAAAAATGGAACAATCAGGATTGCTGGATGACAATTCAATGTTCGAGGTGTTTTGTATATTACCAGTGTTAATTCACAATGTGGAATCCTTTTTAAACTTAGCTTCAAGCTAGATATGTAATCAAAATCATTTCCTACTACTACATCTTTATATGTTTTAAAATGATCCACTTCAGCCGCTTAACGATTTTCAAGGTAACTTATTGGGGTTGGTCGCATGTAAAAACATCATAGTTGACATGTAATTAAGCAGAATTCCATTTTATGGCTTCCTCCTGCTCTTGAGTTATAGTATAACCCACAATTGGATTAGTAAAATTTAACAAATTGCATTTCAGATCCAAATACAAGAATGGCCAACATACATGTTTTATGGTCAAAAAAGTCCTTAATTCCATTCTGAAAAAAATTAAGTAAAAAATCCAATTTATTTTCATATGTTGAGATAATTGACACTCTGTTATCAGCACAGCTAGCTGTTATATGTAATGGGCCATTTTAGGCTATAATATGTTTACAAAAAGCCTACGAAAAGTCCTTTTAAGTAAACTCTTCAAATCTTTTTTAAGTTTTGTAAAGTATGGGGAAGGGTTATAAATGTCGTCAAGTTTATATTGCAGTCTGTGCCCTACTGGGGAAATTTACCTTCCCATTCTGCCATGGTGTCCATTGGTACAAAGACAAAAATGTATAGTTGTTACCAGAACAAAAGTAGGGAGGCTATATCCCAATGGGATCACCTATTTCAGTAACAGCTGTAAAGGGTGGGATATTTTCCCAGTTTGGGGAGATTTCCTCTCACTTCCTCTTGCATCCTGGGAACCAGAAGTAAGAAAATCTCTCAAAAGTCATGAAGTCAGCAGACAAAAGCCTCTCCTGCTCTGATCACTATTGGAAAAAAGCTTTGACGGACAGAATGTCAGCTGCATGCGAGAAAAGGCTTCTTCTGCAGATTCCAATTGCTTTCAGTTCTTATAATATCTATGAAACCTTTACATAAATACTTGGAATTTAGGCTGCCCCAACTCATCCTAAGGTGAAAGAGAAGAGTAATATATTTCTTTGGGGGGGGGGGTATACATAGTTTGGTCTTTGCAATCTATGGGACATTAGCATTCTTAAATTATAAAGACTGGACTATGTAGGGCAGCCAATCTCAACTAGGGTTCCATGGAATCCTAGGGTTCCTCCAGGGGCAAATAGGGGTTCCTTGAGTTGTGGCTTTCAGAGCCAGTGACATGACACCAGAAACCATTTTAGTTGTCTTAAAGAATGTCAATCAGACTACCACTGTAAAGGGGTTAATTAGACCGGGCGTGCATTCTTCCAAATTATCGCTGATGTACGGGTATTTTTCCCACTCACTTGGTTTTAGCAGATACCTGAACATTTTTTAAGGGTTTCTCTGGGGTAAAAAGGTTGAGAAAGGCTTGTATAGAGCCCTAGGGGATAGAAATGAGCAGTTCTGTCCAGCAGAAGCACTAATTTTTGCATACTAATCTTTAACCATTTTTTTTTTACAAAATGTCAATGCAACATGGTGTTAATTGTTCCCCTCTCTATGAAGAAAAAAGGAATGCACTATACTTCTCTTTACCCATCACCTGTGTCCGAACAGAAGGCCGTAAAGGTTCTAGTGGCTTGGCCATATATTATGTTGAAGGATGAGAGGATGCCTGTCAATCTGTCAATCACTGAGAGACATTCATGACCGGGCTCATCCTACTTTTGGGGGTCACTGTTGCTACCTTCATCTTTAGAGGGGGTTACAGGCAAAATTAAAGAATAGAGTTCAATATATAATAAAAATGGTCAACAATTTGAAATGTGGCATATAACAATATTTGAATAAATTTAGTTTTATATACATAAACTCTACACAATATATTATTTTCCATGTCCCATTAAGGAAGCAACTTGAGCAATAGTAAAACCGATCTGAACTGCAATACACCTGCCTTACTTGTCCTTGGTACTGAAACGATACAACCCCTTGTTATTTATTAGTGGTATAGGGAATGTAACTAAGTAATTTCCTAAAACAGACAACTCAAAGAGCAGTAATGCAAAGTAACCTATAGCAGCCAATTAGGTTTAATTTCTTATTCCTTCAATGTGAAGAACAAGGAATAATAATTGCTGTTGGTTGCTATAAGTTATGATGTAATGGGGCTACTTTACTAATGGAAGTAAATAGGGTGAAGCTGTGATTACTCTGAATATACAGTTATGCACTAGAAAAAAATAAATTTTTATAAAAAGTTCCCTTGCATGATTGTGTGATTGAAGTATACGCAGCTTCGCGTTTTCCACTAACATTCACCTTGCATAGTGAACATATATGTTGCTAACTGCGCAGCTTGTCTTCCTTTAGTAAATCGACCCCATTATCCACCTATTGTTTCTAACTCAATTAATAGAGCCCATCATTGTGGTTAGTTGCCATAAAATGGTATAAAATTCTGTTACCCTGTAAAATCCTTCCCCTGCCTAATCTTATCAAGACCGCACTGCAAAATTACATCACTGGTAATGTCAGAAAATTGTGTAATAAAAATCAATGTATTTCAATTTTAATTTATTAATTTATTTTGTGTTCATACACACAGTGTTAAAACAAAAAAATCAGCCGTGCATTTTAATATATAAATATATATATATGACATATATAGAGAAAAAAAAAGAAACTTGAATGTTTAAACTTTGTTATTTGTGCTAATTAACCAAAGTCTTTTTGCCTGTACACATTTTAAAACACGTACATTTTATACCAAAGTTTTCTCTCTGATACCTCATCGTGTGATTTGTCCTTGGTGATGTTACGCAGAAATTAAATGTCCTTTGTTGAAAGATTAATTGTCAGTGTGCCGCTTATTTTGGTCTGAAATATATATTCAGATGTGTTGAATCTGAGATTGGGTGGACGAGGAAGGTCTGTGCCTCTGCCGATCAGGTACTGCAATGGGTGAATGGGTAGGCTCTGTGCCTGTGCAGAACAAGGACTGCAATTGGAGGATGGGTAGGGACCACTGATAGGTAATTTATGACCTATTACTGGACAACTAGAAGGCAGATTTATACCAGGGATTATAAGCATTTTAGGTTACATAAAGGATTGTGGTGGTAGATGCTAACCAAGTTCCCCAAATGCAATCAAAGAGCTGTGAACAATCTCTATTTTCACAAGTGATTATATACAAGAATTTGGTCATGTATTTATGTATTCATGGTTGAGGTTCCTCCAGGTTAGGAGAACAGCCTTCTTCACATAAAAGAGGAGCATTCACAATAGTTCATTAGTAAGCTTGTAAGCCCCAATAGGGATATATATATATATATATATATATGTGTATACGAAAAAGTCCAGGATTGCTGCACACAAATGTTTAATCAAGTATAAGAAATACAAACATAGTTCCAAAAGTATCCAAAATTACACCAAGAAGATCATAAAAAGTCCAAATTACCGATGGTTTCGGGCTATATCTTCCTCTCACGCCCTTTCTCAAGGTATGGAACAACCACCATTTTCAGATCTCATTTCAAAAGTACTATATACAGTATTCTTCATCCATGGGGAATCAATTAAGACAATTAGCTCAGGTTTCTCCACACATGATCTCTATTCCTTTTTCAAAGCGTCTATACACAGAGCGATCCTATCGGTCAAATTCCCCCTCACGATCAAATGATATCTGTTTCTGTCATCAAACAAATAAATAAACATTGGTATCACCAATGCAGATTTACTTATGTCACCAGCAGATATCTCCGGGGTAAAAAAAACACATTATACAAAAATTTGTAAAAATGGAATATTCAATCATGTGTGGAGAAACCTGAGCTAATTGTCTTAATTGATTCCCCATGGATTAGGAATATATAGTACTTGTGAAATGAGATCTGAAGATGGTGGTTGTTCCATACCTTGGGAAAGGGCGTGAGAGGAAGATATAGCCCGAAACCGTCGGTGATTTGGAACAATTTTGCTATGGACTTTTTATGATCTTCCTGGTGTCATTTTGGATACTTTTGGAACTATGTTTGTATTTCTTATACTTGATTAAAAATTTTTGTGCAGCAATCCTGGATTTTTTAGTTTCTATATACAGCCTTGGGTTAAAGCGTGATTGCTAGCACCGGTAAGACGGCCGAAGTGCTGCTCACGGCACTCTAATTGCTATATATATATATATATATATATATATATATATATATATATATATTTGGAAAGCTCAGAGCTAGTGTTGAG
>BLSH010036417.1:421455-450268 GCA_018402905.1 Glandirana rugosa
TTGGTGGTTTTGGAGTTTAAAATGTTTCAGTTTCTATTTACCGTTGATGACTATGAGGTTAATAGTCTCCTACCGTCCTAAGTTAAACTCCTTTTGATATACTCGAGGGATGAGAGGAGATTCTTCTTTTAATAAGTTCTCTTAAAAAATGTGAGGTAAATAATGTGTGGGCATCATGAGGTATTTGACCCCAAATCTGGAAGTGGTGAGTCGACATTCTTGACGACATACTTCCGACGAAAGAAGATGAGGAAGACCCGGACTTATACCCCTAAAGTCAGACTATATTGGTCTAAAAACCGAGACTCATCTCAACTCGCTTGTGGACCTTGTCCGTGCGATCGTTCGGGTTCCGTCCGGACCCGGACCCGGACTTTGTCCCGAAGTTCGGACGGACCAGCAGAACCCGAACTTCCAGGTGTTCGCTCAACTCTACTCAGAGCCAAAAATCTGGTTATATCAGACTGAAATCCCCATATTCAGGCCCAGAAGGAGTAGAAGAAAGCAGCCTTCATACAGCAGTTCTTACAGCTGAGTGGTGAAGGTCTAAACCCCAGTTTATGGAGTACTACGGGTGTGTAATAAATGGAGTGTAAAAAATTCTCTTGAATAATTTTCTTCTTAGAGGAGAGTAGGGAGCTCATATAGTTTTCCTCAAATTGAATCCTGCCATCCTCTGATAATTGGAGTATCAGTAGTTGCCATTTATCTTTGACTTTGTAAAATTTGAGGTTTTGGTGGTTATAAGAGTTGTATAATATGTGGAGATACATTTGGTCGAGCTCTCCTATTAGAAAAGCTCTTCTTGGGTTGGCTGAGTAGGGTTAATCTGGAGGACTCGGATTGAGCTTGTATTGGAAGTGATAATTGGAGATAACCAAAGTAAGCTGTATGGAGAATTCTAAACTTCTCTTGTAGTTGAGAAAAAGCAACCAGGTGGCCATCTTTAAAGTGGTTGTAAACCTCAGTCACGGATTCTGAGCAAAACACATAGTGTTTACTTACCTGTAGTGTTTACTTACCTCTCTCCAAAGTTCTAAGTGTTGTTTCTCTCTGGTGTTTTGTTCCTCTGTTATCAGCATGAGTCACTTATGAGAAGGTTTCCAGACACATGAGATAAATTTGTGTCGGGAGGGGTGGGGGGCTCAGGGACAGCTTGTGTATTCAGGACTCAGTCCTTCTGCTGTGTGGAGGGGGGTGTGTGCCTTTCCTCCAATCAGCTCTCACACACTGTAACTGCAGCCTCTCCACCCCCTCCTCTGTGCTGAAGTTGAAGATAGATTTTTACACTTTTTTTGCCCTTTTGAAGAGGTGAAAAGAAGACTGCAGATAAACAAGTTGAACTTATGTAGGAGGATTTGTTTAATCTCTGTGTATCAATTGAGGCTGTTCACTTCACTGGGTATATGTGAGGGTTTACAACCACTTTAAATACCATATTTGCCGGCGTATTAGGCCACTGGGTGTATAAGACGACCCTCTAATTTTCCAGTTACAACATAGGTTTTGGGCTATACTCGCTGTATAAGACTACCCCCTTCCAGGCTTCATATTTCCTTCTTCTTGCTGGAGCCATGATGGGGTAATCTGTCAGCCCGCTGGATATGTGGTAATACTGTATGTACTTTAGCTTTGGCTACTCACAGTATACAGTATACATACAGTATACCACACTGAGCCAATCACGGCGAGCAATGTATTCTATAATGAATACAAAGCCTGCAGAGGTTGTAACATCATAAGCCTGCCTCTCTGACTCAATCCGAGCAGGGTTTGTATTCATTAATAGAATACATTGCTCGCCATGATTGGCTCAGCGCGGTATATACTGTATGTAGCCGAAGCTACATACAGTATTACCGCACATGCAGCGGGCTGACAGATTAGGTACGTTCGTTTTGGGCCAGCTTGGCCCTAACGAACTAAAGGTTCACATTTTATACCCCACGTATAAGACAACCCCCGATTTTTGGGGGATGTTTTTAAGTATAAAAAGTAATCTTATACGCCAGAAAATACAGTATGTGAGATAACAGTTTAATGTCCTTGGAAGACCAATACTGCTTGGTATTTTAGCAGAGCACAGGACACAGGATTTCACCTATTGAACAGATAGAAAACAACATAGTCAATTGTATATTAAAGTGGTTGTCAAGTCATGACCACTTTAAACTACAGGTAAGCCAATATTCAGGCTTAACTGTAGGTCCCGGGAATATCTCCTAAACTTGCACCATTTAGGAGATATTCCCTGTATTTGCATGTGCTGACGTCATCGGCACATGCGCAGTGAAGAAACGCCTGACTGAGCCGTTTCTTCACGAAGTGTGCCGTAAATGATGGCTCCCGTGTGCATGCACAGGAGTGACGTCAGTGCGGCTCCTGCCAATCACAGCGCTGGAGTCCACACTGTGATTAGTCGGCACCCGGAATCCCGGAAGATGGCGGACTCAGCATATCTCCGGTCACAGCGGTGCTCGGGGATCGCTGCAACAGCATCGATCTAAGGTAAGCATTTCATAATGAGCTAGTATGTGATGCATACTAGCTCATTATGCCTTTCTCTTGCAGGTGTTTGTTTTTTTTTTTGTAAACTTGACAACCACTTTAAACAGTCTAGACGAGAGAAAATAGGAGAAATCATTGTAAGAGTTAGCAAACACTTTAGCAGCACAGTGGCTTAGGGGTTAACACAGCAGGGAAGTCAGTGGTGAGAGGAACACAACCTGCTCTGCTCATACAGCACCAGGTAAGCGAGGGATGAGATTGAGTTGCTGCATAGCTCACAGAAGTTCTGGCTCTGCACTGCTTACAGCAAAGAGAGAAGAAGTAAGCGGCACACAGCCGGCAGAGCACCTGGCTACACAAGCGATTGTATGAGTATCATGTCAATAAAAAACAATCAATGTCTCTATAATCAGATCATTGTTTAGAAGATCCAGAATAATTGGCAGTGTCATCCAAAAAAAACTGAAGATCCATTGAGGATGCCATTAGCAACTCCCACCACTCTTTCTGATCTTTTTGTCTACCTTATGGGAACAAACTGCAATGTGTAGATGGCTGAGATTTATTAATTATACCTGTAATAATCCAGCCAGACCATGCAACACTGCTCAACCCCACTGCCAACCAGAGATCAGCTTGCGGTTTGCAAGAATAATACACAGACACCGACCTTGACAGAGAAGAACTTTTACTACTGGATAAGAAGAGTATGACTTTTAGCACAGGACTATATGCAGCTCCAACAATTGATAGCTGATCTACTACAGTCATTGATGAGTCCTGTAGTGATGAAAGGGTCGGAGGATGAAAGCATCATTGTTGAGTGCTGTGGTGACACCTGAGGATGGAGGTCCAAATTGTTGAATCCTGCAGTTGCATCGGGGTCAGAGGATGGAAGCCTCATTGTTGAGTCCTGTAGTGATGTAGGGGTCTAAGGATGGAACTCTCATTGTTGAGTCCTGTAGTGACGTAGGGGTCAGAGGATGAAGATCTCATTGTTGCGTTCTCTAGTGATGTAGGGTTCTGAAGAAGAAAGCCTCATTGTTGAGTCCTGTAGTGACATAGGGATCAGAAGATGGAAAGCTCATTGTTGAGTCCTTTAATGAGGTAGTTGGTCTACTACAATCATTGATTAGTCATGTAGTGATGAAGGGGTCAGAGGATGGAAGCGTCATTGTTGAGTGCTGTGGTGATGTAGGCATCTGAGAATGGGAGTCCAATTCTTGAGTCCTGTAGTGATGTAGGGGTCAGAGGATGGAAAGCTCATTGCTGAGTTCAGTAATGAGGTAGGGGACAGAGGTTGGAAACCTAAACCTAAATGTTGAGTCCTGTAGTGACGTAGGGGTCAGAGAATGGAAGGTGTAGTGACATAGGGGTCAAAGACTGGAAGCGTCACTATTGAGTCCTGTAGTGATATGGTGGTTGGTGGATGGAAGCATCATTATCCAGTTCTATAGTGACATGGGCTCGGAGGATAGAAGCATTATTGTTGAGTCCTGTAGTGATGTAGGGTTCAGAAAATGGAAGTGTCATTGTTAAGTCCTGTAGTGACATAGGGGTCGGAGGAGGGGAGCATCATTGTTGAGTTCTGTAGTGACATAGGGGGTCAGAGGATGGATTTTGACTATGTAGTGGGGGACCCAGCCATCCAGCATTCTTGGAAATGTTAAATCGTGATAAGCCAAATGTGCTTGGGTTTGCTTTGGAGCAGGTTTGGTGAACATTACAAAAGTTCACTGCTGAAGCTGAATTCCATAGAAGTCAATAGCTAAATGGTAAAGCAAAATGGAAAAAAACAGCAGTGGCCATTTTCTAGGCTAATAGGCAAGGGATTATCAAACAAATTGCATAAGGGTGACTGGGCACTGCCCTGGGGGGAGATGTGCCAAATAAAATTATTTGGCAGGGAACAGCAATTCTACTTACTGAAAAAATAAAAGTGCAAAACTCAATCAAATATCATGCCTGGGGGTTTCCCTGAACCTGCCTGTGAAGTGGTGCATCGGTATGATATATATAAGTTACTACAGCAATACTGACATTTACATTTATTTATTTTTTTAATTAAAGGACTTATCAAATACTGTGTCTGTGTTCTTATTCATAGTTTACATTTTTTTTGTGAATGATTAGGGATATGATGTACCCCTTACTCATTCACATAGGGAGGTCCAGTATCTAATCTGGGTGCTTCCAGATTCGAATAAGTTCTCTGTCTGCAGACCCCCACAACAAGCGGCTCAGGTCTGCATCAAGCCATAAAGCGGAGTTCCACCCAAAAATGGAACTTCCGCTTTAAGCACTCCTCACCCCCTTACATGCCACATTTGGCATGTAATTTATTTTGGGGGGGAGTGTGTCCCCAGGTTTCAGAGGGACTTCCTGTCCCTCTTCCACCTTCCGGCTCTGGGCCGCCTAGGCGACTCCTCCTCTCCTCCTAGGCGGTCCCTCACTCCTGGCAATCTTCTGGGAAACGTCACAGGTCCCAGAAGATTGCCTGGCCACTAGGAATGCGCAGTGCGACTCGCGCATGCGCAGTGGGTGCCCGGCCGTGAAGCCGGGCCGGGTGCCCACACTAGGAATGGCGGGGCCGTAGGGAGGAGGGGGGAGACGAGCGAGGCTTTGGGCGCAGTCATCGCTGGACCGGGAGACAGGTAAGTTACAGTTTATTAAAAGTCAGCAGCTACACTTTTTGTAGCTGCTGACTTTTAATAAACAAAAAAACGAGTGGAACTCCGCTTTAAGCTCATCCCCAGTGTTAAATGCCGAAGAGTCTTATAGAGGCTGCAGCTCTGGGTAAAATGGAAGGTAAGAAACACAGGCCCCTGGAGAGATGTAGTTTAAGCTATGCCAATATTCAGCACAATGTAGTAATGCTCACTTTTCTCTGCAGCGTACAAAGCAAGCACACCATAAAATACCTCTACTTCAATATGTTTCTCTATCTCATATTTCAAACATTTATTACCAACATCACAGCACTCTCCCTAGCAACTCCTTCATCTGCTTTCTTTACAGACAGATTGCACCATCGTTATTCAGGCATCACGCATAGTCAATATACTTCCTGAAAGGAATAAGAACAAGATCCTGGACACAAACTTTCAGATGATCACAGTGGTCAGTGTTCAGGTCTGATTACTTGGGTTAGGCAACTCCATACCAAACTCAATACTAAACTGGTGGGTCTGAGAGTATGGAGGTGTAGCTAGGATGACCATGTGTCCCGGATTGCCCGGGACAGCCCCGCATTTTTCAGGTCGGTCCCGGGCACCTGGGCATACAGTATCCCGGAATACAGTGGGGATCTGAGCTGGCTCTGTAGATGAGGCTGAGCGGTCACCTGCTGTGTGTCAGCCGGCGGTGTTACTATTATTTCCCTATACAATACATGGCCTTAGCTCACACCTCTCTAGCCATAGCCACTGCTCTGCTGTATGACACCTCACAACCCCCGCTCTCATCCCTGACCCGCCAGGCTCCGGTGCTGTCCACCCTGCAGTGTGACGGTGCAGCACAGACAGCGGCGGGCATAAGGGGCACAGGGGTGCTGGACGCATAGATTTCTACTAGGTTTTCTTTTATTGAAGCACGTGATGAGAGCCTGAGGCTTGAATTGGCTTTAAAAAGGTTGGGCTTGGGGCGCAGAGCGCTGCGCCTCAAGCCCACCCACTTGTGATATTAGAGAATCAACATTCGCTATTGTCTTCCTGCTTCTCCTCCTGGCCACTCAGGATAGGAAGCGGGTCCTAAGATCGGATTGGCCGGGAGGAGAAGCGACTGGATTGGCCGGGAGGAGAAGCCGGGGAAGCCGCCTGAGACCTGGAAGGGGTAAGTGCGGGGCTGGTGGGCTGGCTAACAGGAAAGCAAGCGGGGGTTTGTTGGCCACCCCCCCAAAAAAATGGAGTACCAGCCACCACTGAGCACAGCCAAGCCCTCCATGGGGCTTCCTGAAACAGGCACAGACTCCGGGACAGCGGTCCCCGATTCGCTACTGGAAATGGAAGTAGAAAGGCGTGGCTAGACGGCCAGATGTTACTCCTGATGGCAACAGAATTTAGGCGGGAATAGAGAATCCTTTCAAATTCCAAAACCTCAATTTCAGGGAGAATAGTGACACTGAGACTTGCAGGTCCTTCACTTTTGGAGCATGTGACTACATGTCCCAGCATGAACCCCCCCAGAGCTGATGTGACACCGAATTTTCACAGGCACTCAGAGTCAGACAGTTTGTGACTTTGTTGTGTTTGTTTTATTGAGAGATATGAACTTGGATAGGGATTGGAAATTATGGGATTCCCATTTGACTTCAAACAAACTTCAGGGGCACTCCTATATACAGTCCTTTATACAGCTCCTCTGTTTCCTCCAACATTCACTTGCAGAAACCCAGCTGTGTCACCCTGTTGCAATTTAATAGCAAAGGCCCATTACAGGGAAGAGGGACTCGCAGCCCCTATACTTGAAGATAGGGTGACACAGCTCACACTTTCCCAGCACTACCTTTCTGTGGTCACTGATCCCAGCACCACCTCTTCAGGCACTGCCAACCCGCCTGGCTGCAGCTGCCCCTTTCACTAGCCCTCCTGGTTAACTTCTCCATAGTCCTCCCAGAATGAACACTCACCAGCCCACCTGGCTGACTTCTCAGGAGATCTCCCGGACGTGCTGACCTGCTCCTGCTGTACTCTTACTTGCTCCCGTGCCTCCAGGAAAGGTTTCCTCTGTGTGTTGTGGGGGATCCTACCAGCACCCGAGCCCCAGACCCAAGGCCACCGCCCCAGACTACGGGGTGCCCTGCAAGGGCCTCCGACAGCCTCCTTAGCACTCCATCTTCAACCAGACTGCTCCTGCTGGCATGACTCATGTCTACTTATGAGGGGAGTCTGCCCCCTGCCAGCCCATTTGCTGGGGATTGGCCAGGGTCTTTATAAATATGCATGACTGCCCCTCCTAGCTTCCACCCACTACATATGGAAGCTTCTCTAAGGCTCCAGAAACAAGGGGAGGCACCAGAAGAGCTGTCAGATGGGTCATCCAGCCTCCCTGAGTCCCTCATCCCTGACCCAGATTCAGCCCAGGCTGGCTCTTAGCCAAGCCAATTTACCTACACTAACAACTAAACTATGTACAACTAGAACAGTATCTAGAGAGTGCTACAGAGGCATCATTGCTGAGTCCTATAGTGACATAGGGGTCAGACGATGGAAGCGTCATTATTGAGTTATGTAGTGAAGCAGGGGTTGGAGGATGGAGGAGTCATTGTTGAGTCCTGTAGTGATGTAGGGCTCAGAGGATGGAATCACGGTGTGCTTCATGGGACCCAGGCATCCAACATTCTTGGAAGTATTAAAAAGTGATAAACCGAATGCACCCGGGTTTGGTTCGGGGCAGGTTCGGTGAACATTACTAAAGTTTGGTGCAGTATCTATACCCCAATGACGTTTTAGGAAGGTGGTTGGTTAAACCAAGGATCAGCTTCCCTTTTTACCACCCCATTTGGGTGTAAACCAATCCTGAGGGAGAAGAAACAGGGGCCATGCTTCCGCTTTCCTTCAGCAGACTGATGACATCATCTTGGTCTAGGCAAAATCACTAGACTACTGCTCATGGACTGTTTTATACTAATAAAAGGCACAGCTTGAAAAAATAATATTGTTGCTGTTGATTGTAACATGTCAGAAATGTATTTATGCAACCTTGCATGCCTGGATTTCCTCTACTGTCTACAGACAGCTTAATACACACAGACAATACTCATATCACTGGTGACTGAACACAAGGAGTGGTATTGAGGTGTCCTATACCTTCCAAAATAACAATACTGTTTATCTAGCTTAGGGCACCAATAGTAGAATAAACCAGACACAATTAGCTTTGGAGACCCAAGGCCAAAACATAACCATTTTCAATGGGCCCATGTGATTGCTGATTGAATACTTTAATAACTGTTGGGAATTGGTAATGACTCGCCAACAAGATATTAATCCCTGGGCATGATACAGGTTATGAGCCCTGTGAGCCAGAAGTGCAGCTAGAGGTGACAAGTGGTTTATACAAATTTGTTATAATGAAGCGACCTGCCACGATCATTCCCTGCAGCAGGCAGAAAATGCTAGTCCATCCAACTCCATATCTCTTTACATATTAAAATCACCTATTCTTAAATGAGAGCTCCGGTCAGAATAAAAATTGACAGTAGAGGGATCTAAAGCAGTGTAAGTATGAAAAATGTGTTGGACGAATGTGACACATTTTGATTAATTGCATATGAAACCAATACCACATTTTGGCCACTAGATGAAGCTGCTTGCGAGTTGCCAACCTCTGCTCATCTCTGATCTTGATCCTGTTTGTGATTTGGTGCCTTTTTGCTTGACTGTTCCCGAACTTGGCTAGTGGCTCAATTCTGCTACTAGTCTGTGTGAAGTTGGGGTGCCCTCATCACTCTGCTTCTGCTCACCTAACACCAGTGTTCCCAAGTTTACGTCTGTGGTTCCAGTTTCCTGGCACCTATGCTTAGAGGTCCTCAGATGGAAGTCGTAGAAGAGGCCACTCTCATCATCTCAAATTCCTCATACAAATACAATATAAAACCCTGAGATCTTGAGTTGCATCTTTGAGCTTACCCTAGGCAGAAGGCTTAGTTTACACCATATGTAACAGCACTGGGTGCAAGAGCAGCCAACTAAACAAGGAATAGGTCAACGAGATAGCAGGCGGAAGTAGTGTGGGAAAACTACGCATTAACTGAATATATTTTTCCCACACTTTACCATCCTGATCCACCAATACAATTCTGATCAACTGCTACCATTACTGTGTATGTTTCTGGATTCACTTTAAAGCAGAACTCTAGCTAAAAGTAACTAGATAAAAATAAATAGCTAGTGTAGCACCCCCATAGTATAGGTGTTTTATTTTTGTAGATTTTTGGTAGGAGAGGAAAAATCCAGTCAGTCCTGACAGTGAGTGCAGGCCTGAATGTTTTGATCTGAGCTGGGGAGTGGCTCAGGGAGGGGCTGAAGATGTAAGGAAGGAACACCCCTTTGAGAATCCTCCCCTTTGAGCTGGGAAAGTTCTGGAAAGGGGGATGGATGGGGAGGTGTTACTTTTTGATGTATGACAAGGAGCCCTGACCAATCCACAGTCTGGATTGGCAGGAGGCAGGCCCCCTTAAATGGAGCAATCTGCCAACAGGTGTAAGGAGAGTTCGGGTGGAAGAGATGAGGATGTAGCTGGAGCTATGGGTCAGGCCTTGCCTGGGAGGGGAGCCCCCAGTCTGGGGGGGTGACCTTGAGGCCTGGGGCTTGGGTACAGCCAGGAGCGGGATTTGGCTCCTGGGGTGGCACAAGGAAGCAAGAGAGCAGCTGAGTTCTACATGGAAAGAGATCCACCAAATAGTCGGTGAGTGGTGGCCCCTGGGA
Organism: Glandirana rugosa; assembly: GCA_018402905.1. Lineage (NCBI taxonomy): Eukaryota > Metazoa > Chordata > Amphibia > Anura > Ranidae > Glandirana > Glandirana rugosa. The sequence continues at coordinate 431,391 of BLSH010036417.1, forward strand.
GTTGGATGAGAAGGCTTAGACAGGCTGGGAAGGTATAGCGTGCAGTCTGTAGAGGTCAGAGAAGCCAATCAAGGGGAAGAAGAGCCATTAGACCGCAAGGCAGACCGGATGGGCCTGGAAGATGAATGGGCTGGGAGTTGTAGTTCATCCAGTGCGCAGCTAGCACCAACATACTTAGCTACACAACTGAGGGTCCATGGCTTCACAAATGGGAGCCTGCGACCCTTACCCACAACGGGTGGTCCGGAGGCCCTGCTAACAGTCAGAGCAGGCCTTACCATGTGCTAGCTGCGATGGAAGAGGAAGTGTCATGGAGGTCTGATAAATTTCCTTTCAGGCCAGTGAAGCAAGCAGTGTAACAGTCCGCAAGTAGTGTGCTGGAGAGAGAAAGGAGAAGAGTAACGGTCAGCAAGTAGTGTGCTGGAGGAGAAGTGTATATACCGGAGGTGTATATAGAGAAGTTCCCATGTTCAATTTCTGGGCATCCCACAGTCATCCCTATCCAAGTTCAACCCCTAAATAAAACAACAAAACAAAGTACTGTTCAGTGACTCCGGATGTGTGGAAATCGTGTGATTGAGGGCAGCGGGCAGGTGGACCACAACTACCAGCCAACCTGGCTACACTCATTTAAATATTAACCACTTGCCTATGGGGCTCTTTTACTCCCTTCCCGCCCAGGCCAATTTTCAGTTTTCAGCGCTCTCACACTTTGAATGGCAATTGCGTGGTCATGCTACACTGTACCCGTTTAAAATTTCTATAATTTTTTTTACACAAATAGAGCCTTCTTTGGTGGTATTTAATTGACACTGGATTTTTTATTTTTTGCTAAACAAACGTAAAAAGACTGGACATTTTTGAAAAAAACAAAAAAGTTTTTCATAGTTTGTTATAAAATTCTGCAAACAGGTAATTTTTCTCCTTCACTGATGTGCGCTGATGATGCTGCACTGATGGCAGCACTGATGAGGCAGCATTGATGAGGTGGCAGTGATGGCCACTGATAGGCTGCACTGATGGGCACTGATGAGGCGGCACTGGTGGGCACTGATGAGGAGACACTGATGAGGCTGCACTGATAGGTGGCACTGAAGGGCAATGATAGGCGGCATGGATAGGCAGCACTGATGGGCACTGGTAGGCGGCACTGGTAGGCAGCACTGATAGGTGACACTGATGAGGAGGTACTGATTGGCAGCACTGATGGGCACCAATTGGCAGCACTGATGAGCACTGATTGGCAGCACTGGTGGGCACTGATTGGCAGCACTGGTGGGCACTGTTGGGATTGCACTAATAATCAGGACAGTGACAATAAGTGTCCTGATTATCAGTGTAACAGCTATCAGTGGCTCTCTTTTCCCCTCCTTGCACTATCAGCGTGAGGAAAGGAATGACAATAACCGACGGGCTTACATCATGATCAGATGTCATTGGACATGGCTGGTCATGTGGTAAAGGGCCACTGTGATTAGCCCTTTACCCCGATCTGTGATGAGCTGTATCCTAGGACACAGGAATCACCGAGAGTGATGGGAGAACATCCATGGATGCCCGTCCTGGAATGTACGCCTGCGATGTAGCCATCTTTCGGCTATAGCACGGATGGGAAGAGGTTCAATAACAAAGCCAGCTTTTGCTTCAATATTCAATTTCAATGCAGAGATTTCCCCACAGTACATTGTTTCTGTCACTAGATGTCCTAAGTCTGAGTGCCAGCATCATTCAAGCCAGGTTATTCTGGATCCAACCCAAAAAATCAAAGGTGAAGCAGCACAGTGATAAGCTCACCTCCCTGTCACTCTTCTCTCTCCTTCTATCAGCATGCTTCTCATCAGTGCATTAGCTGATTGGCTCCTAGTGCTGCTTCTTCTGCTGTACAGGGACTGCAAGAGGCTGATACCATGGCACATTCTGGATCTTACAGTGCTTGCATTTGAAAGTACATTTAACAATGTATTAATGATTACAGAACGGCATTCGTTTTAAGCCTTTTATATTTGCCTGGAATTCAGCTTTGAGCAAAGTCAGGAAGACTATTGACAGAACTTATTCAGATGCTTACAAATGCTTTCTGTACGCCCGCTGAAGCCTGCCAAATGCCTGGTCAGCACGGTGCTTTTCAGACTGAACAATTCCTATGAGTGAGCTTGGGTTGTAAAGGATCAGTCACTAAAAGGAATGGCTCCTGTTTTCATTAACCTCTTGCCAGCTGCCCCATGCATATGTTCAGCAGTAGGGTGGACACCCATGGCTACCTGAATACCCAAACAGTGACTGCATCTGGCAATACACAGTCACTGTTCGTCAGACAATTTTCCACCTGGCACCTGGAGCCAGGAGGGCCAAACATGGCTTGCATTTGAGCCAATTTAGCAGGACCCAGTCAAAATCTGTGCATGGCAAACTTTGCGACCGCCCCATGCACATATATTGTGGCAGGGCGGCTGCTCTGTGCCAGATCACGTACCTAGTACGGGCGGCTGCTCTGTGCCAGATCACGTACCTAGTACTCTTCAGTCTTGCATGAACCTCTGGACGACATCTCACCACCATCTGTGTCCCATCCAGCCCTCGTGCCCCCTGCGCTCTAGAACTCCCTGTCTGCTCTACCAGGGGTTCTGGAACCAGGGCCGTAAGAGAGGTTGCCCACTGCATAAGTCAGACTCTACCACCAGGTACGTGACGCATGTTATTGACCCGCCCTGTCTCACTACTCTTCAGTCTTGCATGAACCTCTGGACGACATCTCACCACCATCTGTGTCCCATCCAGCCCTCGTGCCCCCCTGCGCTCTAGAACTCCCTGTCTGCTCTACCAGGGGTTCTGGAACCAGGGCCGTAAGAGAGGTTGCCCACTGCATAAGTCAGACTCTACCACCAGGTACGTGACAGCTGATCTTGTGTTCCTGCAAAGCAGGAACACGGATCATTAGATTCCCAGTCAAAGCACATCCCCCACAGTTAGTAATCACTCCCGGGGAACACAGTTAATCCTTTTGATCACCCCTGATGTTAACCCCTTCCCAGCCAGTGTCATTACTACAGTGCAGATATTTTTAGCACTGATCACTGTATTAGAGTCACTGGTCCCCAAAAAGTGTCAAAAGTGTCAGTTAGGTGTCTGATTTGTCCACCGCAATATTGCAGTCCCGCTATAAGTCACTGATCGCCGTCATTACTAGTAATAATAAAAATAATTTTAAAAAATGGGAATAAAAAAAAAAATCTGACACTCCCGGGTCTGTGGGGCGCGCGTGCGCTCCCGGCGACCCACTCCAATGTCCAATCACAGCGGGAGCCAATCTCAGGGTCCGGTTAATGCGATGTCCACCAGGACCCACCAATTGTTCGGGAGAAAGGCAGAACGGCAGTCTGCCTATGTGAACAAGGCAGACTGCTGTTCTGTGAGAGGGGAATGTGCTGATGTCAGGAAGCAACTGTTACTTCTGGTACTAGGGTCCGGAAGCCTGTGTGCGGGCGCACGTAGCGTGTCTGTGTGCCTGTGCGTGTGTGTGCGCGCATGCGCTGGCATTGGCGCCGAATGGCCCATTTAAGCGGACAGCACCCTGCAACCAGTGCTGTCCGTTCTACAGCGTTCCAGTGTCCCGCAGTGATCTGTTCTGAAGACTTCCTGTTTACCTGTGACCCAGCTTGACTTGTACCTGCTTGAACTCTGCCTGCACTGACCCCCGGCTTGCCTATGACCATCCGTGTGCCTGACCCCTTTGTACTTCAGTTGCCTGCCAGTTGCCGAACTCTGCCTGCACCCAACTGCCTGCTCTCTCTGTATTGCTTTGTCCGCATGTTATTGACCCGGCCTGTCTCACTACTCTTCAGTCTTGCATGAACCTCTGGACGACATCTCACCACCATCTGTGTCCCATCCAGCCCTCGTGCCCCCCTGCGCTCTAGAACTCCCTGTCTGCTCTACCAGGGGTTCTGGAACCAGGGCCGTAAGAGAGGTTGCCCACTGCATAAGTCAGACTCTACCACCAGGTACGTGACAGCTGATCTTGTGTTCCTGCAAAGCAGGAACACGGATCATTAGATTCCCAGTCAAAGCACATCCCCCACAGTTAGTAATCACTCCCAGGGAACACAGTTAATCCTTTTGATCACCCCTGATGTTAACCCCTTCCCAGCCAGTGTCATTACTACAGTGCAGATATTTTTAGCACTGATCACTGTAATAGAGTCACTGGTCCCCAAAAAGTGTCAAAAGTGTCAGTTAGGTGTCTGATTTGTCCGCCGCAATATCGCAGTCCCGCTATAAGTCACTGATCTCCGTCATTACTGGTAATAATAAAAATAATTTTAAAAAATGGGAATAAAAAAAAAATGAATAAAAATATACCATAGTTTGTAGACGCTGTAACTTTTGTGCAAGCCAATCAATATACATGTTATGAGAATTTTTTTACCAAAAATATGTAGCAGAATATATATTGGCCTAAATTGATGAAGAAATTCAAATTTTTTTATTAGGAATGTTTTTTTAGCAGAAAGTAAAAAATGTTTTTTTTTTTAAATTGTCGGTCTTTCTTTGTTTATAGCGCAAAAAATAAAACCCACAGATGTGGTCAAATATCACTAAATTTATGGGGAAAAAAGGACATCAATTTTATTTGTGTACAGCGTCCCACGACCCTGCGATTGTCAGTTAAAGTAACACAGTGCCGTATCATAAAAAATGGCCTGGTCGTGAAAGGGGGGTAAAACTTCTAGAGCTGAAGTGGTTAAAGGTGAACTCCAGAAGCTGATCTGTCCCTCAGTGCCCCTGTGTCTAATGTAGAGCTATGGGTTCTGCATCTATCTTGATGACATTGGAGGACCTTGGACCACTGGAGTGGAGGCTGTAGGGAGTGAAGGATTAGGTAAAACTGCTGCAGTGGGTCCCCCTAGACATAAACAAGCAGTTAAAGTGGTTGTAAAGCAGCTTTGTGTACTTTATAGATGTTATGTGTCCTCGTGTATGTTCTATATAAAATAAAAGTTGCTGTATACCTTATTTCAGAGTGCCTCTCGGCACTCACGTGACTGCCCGCCTCTCTCCTCTCCCAATCTGAGAAGTACAGCGGCAGGGACTGAGAATTCCTCACTGACGTCAGCCGGGAGGAGGGGAGGAGAGGAGAGGAGAAGAGCAGCGGGTGGTCATGTGAGCGATGAGCGGCGCTCTGAAATAAGGTATACAGCAACATATTTTTAATATAGAACATACACTGGGGCACATAACATCATTGAACAGAGGGGAATCTAAAGTACACAAAGTTATTTTAGCAGCAGGAGGGGAGGGGAGGGTACTGACACAGAGCTGACAGGCAGGGAGGGGGAGAGAGGAGGGACAGCGGATGACGGAGGCACATAAACTGACCACGTTATCAGGGGCTCAGCAGCCTTGATAAACCGTGGTCAGGTTACAAATGGGGGCAGCACCAGGCAGGATCAGCCAGGTGTTTTAGATGGTAGAAAGGGCCAAATTACACAGCACAAGCACTGTGCTGTTATTCATGCTTTAGCCACTTCCAGCCCGTAGGACATCACACGACGTTCTGGACTTTAAGTGGAGATATCTGAAAGATGCCTGCAGCTGCAAGGCATCATTCAGATATCGTTTTTTTCAGCAGGCGATTCCCTGCAAGATAAAAGCCCTTATAGCAGCTCTTTTGCCACTTGATTGCTTTTACAGGCACCCTCCTCCCTTCTCCGGGCTCACCCATGTGATTGGTTAACCAAATGGTCACCGGCTATTTCTATGACCCTCAGAGGCCGCAAGTGACATCATGACATCACTTCTGGCGTCTGCAAAACACTGCCATTTTTTATTTTTTATTTTTGCTGACAAGCCTGAGATTGTTTTTTTTACTTATTTATTTATTTTTTAATCTCAGGCTTCCCAGCCTAGAGGAGAAATATGGAACTTATAGACCCCAGATCTCTCTGTAAAGAGGACCTGTCATGCCCTATTACTAATACAAGGGATGTTTACATTCCTTGTAATTGGAATAAATAAAAAAAAAATAATAAGGAAAAGTGTAAAACTAAAAATAAAATCAACAATAAAAGAAAAAAATAAATAAAGCGCCCCGTCCCTGTGTGCTCGCACACAGAAGCAAACTCATACGTAGTTCGCATCCACATATGTAAACGGCGTTCAAACCACACATGTGAGTTATAGCCGCGAATGTTAGAGCGAGAGAAATACTTCTAGTACAACTCTAAACTGCTAAACTGTAAAAAAATGTAAATCGTCGTCTATGGAGATTTTTAAGTACCAAAGTTTGTTGCCATTCCACGAGTGTGCGTAATTTTAAAGCATGACATGTAAGGTATCTATTTACTCGGCGTAACATCATTTTTTACATTATACAAAAAATTTGGCTAGCTTTAGTGTTTTGTTTTTTTTTAATTCATATAAGTGTTTTTTTTTCCAATAAAATCTTGCTTGAAAAATTCCTGCACAAATACCGTGTGACATAAATAATTGCAACAACCACCATTTTATTCCCTAGGGTTTCTGCTAAAATATATATATATATATATATATATATATATATATATAATGTTTGATTGTTCTGAGTCATTTTTAATAATAATGATTTTTTACATAGGAGGAGAGGAATGCTAGAATTGGCTAGGTAATGAAGTGGTTAAAGGAACAGGATCCATTTTTTTTCTAGGGTTACAACTACTTTGACCCTTGCAGTGCAAGCAGGGAGGACTTATAGTTCAAAAAATGCAGCTGTCTGGGGCCCAGACTCCAAAGGGGCCCTTCAGGATGCTCTTCATACTCTTCATAGTAAGTCAACTCTAGCTTTGGACCTTTTTCGGAGAAGAGGGGGGGGGGCAGCAACAGCAGACTCTGCCTTTAAACCTTCCTACCTGTACCTGCATATGATGTGCATTGATCATATAGCTTCATGATGTCATTTGTTGCCTTGTGTGCACAGCCTATAGTAGAGAATCTAGCGTATCTAGAGAATCTATATAGAGAATCTAGATGACATTCTTGTCATCAGTTTCTCTTTGTGTTCAAACCTGAGGCATGTGGCATGTTACTGCATGGGTCAATGCATAACCGCTGTCTGTAGTGTAAGACCTGACACTTCCTGTGAAGAAACTACATGTTTCACAGTCCCTGGGTCTCACAGTCTAGTGCTCTCCAGGAAAGAGTTAACCAGTAGTTAGATATGACACAAACACAAACAGGTATATCAATTCATTGAGAGATCACCATGCAGTCTTCTATCACATTAGCACTCCCACTTTTGTGATTCAACAAAGGAAATGGCAAGGCATGCATTGGATGATATGTGGCCTGGAACAAGAAGTTGTCTTGTCCTTTTGGTGAACAAGCTGGGTGAATGAATACATGGACACAGGGAATCAGTGGCACTACAATCTTAACCCACAACATGTGGGCCCATCATTACAAGGTAAGACAAACAAACAACACAAGGAAAATAACTACACTAATACCTAGTTAAAACAGCAAAAGCATTTTGAAAGTGTACAATGCCTTTAGGAATAGCAAAGGATCATACACAACACGTATGTACTCTCCCTGTACCTGGAAGCATATTTTCCATATTATCAATCGCCAATATATGAGTCATTTGTAATGCGTACTCTACTTCATAAGATCTGATTCATAATTCAGTACTATGCTCCAAATCCTTAACGCATGTTTCATACACCATGTCAGAGGCATACTAAAATGTATAGAAAGTGCTCCACTAAATCTCCAGGAAGGGATTGTGAATCTGACAGATGGATTGGAAGCTTATAGCATACCCCTGAAGGTAGAAGAAGGGTCCATACAGGAAGAACCTTCATGCGTTGTAGAGAAGTCCGACATGGAGGAGAAGGAAGCTGAAACTGCCCTTAAAGCGATGCCACCTGCCTCTTTTTACCTGGATATGGGTCAATTGGTGGAAAGCTTGATAAAGAGTAATTACCTTACAGCTAATCAGGGTTATCGAAAGCTGCAATCTTTTTCTGGCCATACACCTACTCCTGCAGGAGAAGAAGATTTTGATAGCTGGATGGATCTGGCTATCTAAGCAGTAGAAGCCTGGAATGTGCCGGAACCGATGAAAAGGCAACGTATAAATGAAAGCCCGAGGAGCACTGCTGCGGATGTGATCCGAAGTTTAAAGAGAGGGAAACCGGATTGTGTGGCCATGGATTATATCAAAGCCTTGTGTGCAATGTATGGAAGGGTGGAGAAGATCCCAGATCTAATGCACAAGTTTGAACATACTCACCAACAAAGAGGGGAGAAGTTATCTGCTTATGTTGTCCGAGTGGATCAGGTCTTATATCAAATCATATTGAAGAAAGGAATTGACCCAAGAGAAGCTGACCAGTCAAGATGGGAGATAATTTTACAATTACAAGGCCAAATCATCCTATTGTACTGCGGTTGCTATTAAAAGGAATACAGATTGCACCCACGTATCCTGAATTAATGAAGATGGTTACAGAAGAGGAGGCCCTGCTTGATGAGAAAAATCAGGGATCCTTTTGTAGGGGTGAATGTTACCCCGAAAGCCAAAAAGGCATCTGCTCAACAGGTTCAAGTCGAGTCAGAACTATTTGAGGCTGACAATGAAGAGGATTCTGAATGGGGAGAAAGCACTAGGCTTGTTACCTCTTCACCCATTCCCAAAGAGTCTTCAGTCAAACTTTTAGCACAGGTGGCACAAGCTCAGGGCTAGTTACAACAAACCCTGATGAGAGTCATGGAGGTCCAGGGATCTGTTCAGACAGATGGGAATGATCCCAGGAAGTGCTTCAAGTGTGGGGAGTTGGGTCATTTCAAGCAACAGTGCCCGAAGAGAGAAGAAGAATTTAATTTCATGACTGAGTTATTGAAGGCATTACAACAGCTATTGGCTACTCAGCAGGCGGGAAACTTCAGAGGTTCTCAGTGAAGGAGCCAACTAGGAACCCAAAGAATCTGAGCTCCAAGAAGTTGAGCAGAAATAGGACAAGTCCTAAGAAGACAAGTCCAAAGAAGAAAAGTCCAAGGAAAGAGAAGGCCTTTAACCCACCACCGGGGTCTGAGGATCAGGCGCAAGGAGTCAATACTGGGTCAGTTACTAGGGCCAGAGTTAGATCCTCACAGAGTGGCCAGGTTAGGAATCCTGGTGAGACAAAGAAAGCTACTCTACCAAAGAAGTTAGTGGGGCCATTCCCAATTGTATCGGTGCAAGTGGAAGGCATCTACACTCGAGCTCTGCTAGACACTGGGGCTGAAGTCACCCTTCTTTATAGAGACTTTTATGATCAGTACCTGGAACATATCCCCTTGAACAAGCTGGAAGAATTGGAGATTTGGGGCCTAGGGACCAACTGCTTTCCTTATGATGGTTACATTCCTATCAGAATCTCCTTTGGGCCAGCTGCCACTGGAAGGGTAGAGACCTTTGATACCCTAGCTGTGGTGTGTCCCAGGCCAGTTAGGGCAGACCGCAATTCCATGATAATCAGGACTAATACTGACTTAGTACAAAGATTGCTGGAGAAAGTGATAGGAGAAGATGGGACTATACCTGAGAAAATTCATTCCACTTTGTATGAAGCCTGTCAGCAAATAAGAGGGCTACGGCTCATGGAGTGGGCCGTTTGTGGAAATTAGACACAAGAGAGGCTGTGCTTCAGCCTGGGGAAGTCACTTGAATGAAGGCTCCTGTGAAACTTACGTGGGATCATCCTGGGCCTTTTGTAGTGTTGGAGACAGATGCACAGACTGAAGCTGAAGGATTAGTCATGGTCCCTGAGATTGTACCCACTAAAGCTTTACTGAGAAATAAGAAGAGAGTGTCTATTAGCTTGCAGAATGCTTCCAATCACCCTGTGACTTTGAAGGCAAGGATGTCTGTGGGCCAATTGAGTGCCGCCACTCCAGTGACACCTGCAGAAGAGCAGAAAGGAAAGAGCCTGCAAGGTTTGAAGAAGGAGATGGAAGAGTGTGCTGCTAGTTTACCTCCTGCATGGAAAGAAAGAATGAAGTCTCAACTGCATCGGTGGAAGAAAATCTTCGCTAATGACGACTTTGATGTGGGATGTGCTAAGAGTGCTCATCATCCAATACATCTACAAGAAGAGAAACCATTAAGAGAAATTCCTCTCAATGATCTGGAAGATTTGAGGGAACATTTGGCCGAACTGAAAAGGTCTGGAGTAATTCAGGAGTCCAGAAGTCCCTATGCTTTTCCAATAGTAGTGGTGCAAAAGAAGAACGGAACTTTAAGAATGTGTATCGACTACAGAACTCTCAACTGAAGCACCATTCCTGACTAATACACCACCCCAAGGATTGAGGATGCTTTGCAGTACCTGGCAGGAGCCAAATGGTTTAGTGTGCTGGACATGAAGAGTGGGTACTATCAGATACCCATGTGTGTGGAGGACAAGGAGAAGAGCCTTCATATATCCACTGGGGTTCTATGAGTTTAATAGAATGCCACAAGGATTGACAGGAGCTCCAGCTACTTTTTAAAGATTGATGGAAAGTACCTTGGGAGACATGAATCTAGTGGAAGTCCTGGTGTATCTGGATGAATCATTGTGATTTGGAAGAAATCTGGTAGAGCATGAAGTGAGGCTGGAAAAGGTGTTTGAGAGGCTCCATGAAGAAGGGTTAAAGTTGCCCTTAGAGAAGTGCCAGTTCTACTGTACTTTGATTACTTACCTGGACCATATGGTGTCGGCTAATGGAGTAGCCACTGATCCGAAGAAACTGGAAGCGGTAACTGCATGACCACGGCCGGAGACTGTAACAGAGCTGCGATCCTTTTTAGGGTTCTATTCATACTATCGAAGATTTGTGGCTAATTCTGCCAAAATACCTAAGCCGCTTAATGAATTGTTACAAGTGGCCTCGGGGAAAGATGATAACAAACTGAAAGAGAAGATAGGTCGAAGAGGAAAGAAGGAATCCATATGTGAGCAGTGGACTCTCTTGTGTGAAGAAGCATACCAACGATTGAAGATCAGTTTAACTGAGGCTCCGATTCTAGCTTATGTTGACCTTTCTAAACCCTATGAGCTTCATGTAGATGCCAGTCGAGATGAATTGGGAGGAATACTCTATCAAGAGCATGGTGGTCATCTATGGCCTGTGGCTTATGAGAGTCGAAGCCTCATACCCTCTGAGAGAAGCTATCCGGCTAATAAGTTGGAGTTCTTGGCTTTGAAGTGGGCAGTTGTAGACAAAGTAAAAGACTATCTGTATGGAGCTCAGTTTGTCGTCAAAACCGACAACAATCCATTGACTTACTTACTAACAACTGCGAAGCTGGATGCCACAGGGCATCGATGGTTGGCTACCCTGGCTGGGTTTCAATTTAGCCTCCAGTATCATCCTGGTGCTAGAAATAGAGATGCAGGTGTTTTGTCCCGTCTGCCTTATCGACAGACTCGAGAAACTCAAGAGTGGACCTTTGTGCCAGAAGATGGAGTATAGGCCTTATGCAAAGGATTGGTTCATCGCTTGAGAGAAGGGGTTGCTGCTGAATATATAGGGGTATCACCAGCAGGAGTGCCATTATCCTATTGTAGAGTGATGCAGGTGAGAAGTGATGGGCTTCCTAGGCTGACGAAGAAAGAGATAAAGACTGATCAGGAACAAGATCCCCTTGGACGAGTGACTTTGCAGGCTTTGGCACAACAAAACCCTAAATTGCTTCTGGAGAGTACTCTTAATCAGGCCAGAATATTACATTGTGAATGGAACCGATTACAACTGAAAGATGGAGTACTTTATAGGCGAGGCCCTAGTGAAGGGCCAGAGGAAACCTGGCAGTTGTATTTACCTGAGAAACATCGCAGTTCAGTTTTATGAACATGGCCACCTGGGTATAGAAAGAACCTTCCAATTGATCAAAACTAGATTCTATTGGCCCAATATGAGAAGGGAAGTAGAAGATTATTGCCGATCCTGTATGTCTTGTATACAGAGAAAGACTCTTCCAACTCGTGCTACTACTATGGAGCACTTGCGTAGTCAGGGCCCATTAGACCTGGTATGTATTGACTTCTTGTGCCTGAAACCAGATACAGGTGGAAGAAGCAACATAATGGTTGTAACTGACCATTTCACCAGATATGCACAAGCTTACCCCACCAAAGATCAGCAAGCCATTACTGTAGCCAAAGTATTGGTGGAGAAATTCTTTGTTCATTATGGACTGCTGGTCCAAATCCATTCGGATCAGGGGAGAGACTAAACTCATCCTCCAACTGTGCAAGTTATTGTGCATTAACCACCTAAGCCCCAGAGCCCTTTTTTACACTTGTTGTTTACAAGTTAAAATCTTTTTTTTTTGCTAGAAAATTACCAACCCCAACATATCATTTTTTTCAAACACCCTAAAGAATAAAATGGCAATCGTTGTAATACTTTTTGTCGCACCGTATTTGCGCATCTGTCTTTCAAGTGTGATTTTTTGGACAAAATTCACTTTTTTGAGTTAAAAAATAAGACAGCAGTAAAGTTAGCCCAATTTTTTTGTATATTGTGAAAGAGGATGTTACGCTGAGTAAATATATACCATATTTTGCAGAATGGCGACAAACTCTGGTATTTAAAAAATCTCCATAAGCGACGCTTTAAAAATTGTTAATGGTTACCAGGTAACAAAGGAGGTCTTTTGCTAGAATTATTGCTCACACTCTGGCGAGTGCAGCGATACCTCACATGTTTTCATATGCGGGCGCGACTTACATATGCGTTTTCTTTGCTGCGTGAGCACGAGGGGACGGTGGCGCTTTAAAAAATGTTTTATTTATTTTTTTATTTATTTTATTTTTTTAACATTGTTCCTTTAAAAAAATATCCGATCACTTTTATTGCTATCACAAGGAATGTAAACATCCCTTATGATAGTAATAGGCGGTGACAGGTACTCTTTATGGAGGGAACGAGAATCTAAAAGACCCCCCATCCCTCCTTTGCACGTCACAGTGTTCAGATTGCCAAAAACAGTGATTCTGAATACTGTCATTTTTTTTAAAACTGGCGCCGTTGGGCACCAAGTAAACTGGAAGTGACGTCGCTTCTGGAAATGTACAAAGGAGTCCCGATCAAAGCCGATTCCAGCTTCCACAGGGACTTCACACAGCAGCTGGACATGTCCGATTGGAGCTCTGGTCTCCCGGTGGGACGGGAGGCCAGAGAAGAGCGGCGGATGGTGGCGGGGGGATGTCCCCTCCTGCTCCCTGGGATAACAACCGAGCGGCTCCTGAGCCGGATTGGCCATTATCACTGGATAGCCGGCCGCCTGCTCTAAAAAAAGGTACCGGCTGCAGGCTATACCCCGATACTTCCACTTAAAGCTGCTGCCGTTTATGAAACGGCCATTCGCGTTAAGTGGTTAAGAAATCACACACTACGCCTTATCATCCTCAAGGAGATCCTCAGCCTGAATGATTCAATAGAACCTTATTGAATATGTTAGGTACACTGCCTTCTGACAAGAAACCGACCTGGGGAAATCATCCGGCCACTCTCGTACATGCATACAACAGCACCGTGAGTGATGTCACTGGATATTCACCCTATCATCTCATATTTGGGCAGGAGGTCAGGCTATCAATTGACTTGGTCTTTGGGACATCTACTGATGACACCTTAGTGGCGTCACATAAAGGTTATGTAGATCGATTGAGGAAGAATCTAAAGCAGTCCTGTGAGAGTGCTCGACAACACGCCACCACCAGAGAAAACAGGAATAAGAGGAATTTTGATCTTTGTGTGAGAGTTCAGGAGCTTCAACCAGGAGACAGGATGTTGTTAAAGAATTTGGGAGTGTCTGGAAAACATAAAATATCTGATCGGTGGAGGCCTCACCCTTATGTTATCTGCAAGCAACTTCCTGGATTGCCTGTCTATCAAATTAGGCCGGAAGGTCAAGCTGGTCCCTTGAAGATGTGGCATAGAGATCATTTGCTTCCCCTCTCTGATGCTGTGAGGATGCCTCTAGTTTTAGATACTCCTTTGGAAGATCCAAGTCCTCCCAAGACCAGATCTCAGAGAAAACCATCTGCAAAGATTATTAATCCAGTTCCTGAAGAAAGTGAGGATGAGGACTGGATACCATTTTGGGAGTGGGATCCTGTAAGCATTCCGGATAAAGAAGTTCAGTCGGGGTGTCTTCCATCCAAGTCGTGTATTGAGGTTGATAGACCTACTCGCTCTTTCAAACCACAACAAAATGCTCCTTTGTTGCCCGCTGGGAGCAAGATTTCTTCAGGTCAGCAAGTAAAACCAATTGATAAAGTTCTAACTTCTGTTGTGAAACCCCAAGTTTCATTACCTGAAAGAAGCCAAGCAATATCAGAAAGTCCGATGCCTAGCCAAGAAATAAAAGCTGAACATCAGTCAGAAGACTTACATTCTCCTACTTCAGGGCAAGGGGATCTCATCAGTTTCCAGAATGACTGTATTCCTCAATTTGCTGGTACTGAAGAGCCTGGTGAGACTTTAGCTTCCAGTGTGCTAAATAATCTTGAAATAGATCTACACCTCAAAGCTGTTTCTATGGATGGTTCCCCTTTAAAAACTCAACCGGAAGGAGAAAATACTCAGTCAATTGTTCCATTGTGTGGATCAGAGAAGGACTGTATCTTTACCTCTGAAGCTGACATTATTCCTAATCTTGAACCAGAAGTTGAAAGATCCCCTGCCCTTTGGATAACATTCCAGATGATGTTGCCTCGCCTCGGGACTCTAGTTCTCCTCCTCGTCTTTGAAGAACTATTCAGCCACCTCGAAGATTGACTTATGACATCCTGGGAGAAAGTTCTGATAGACTGTTTCTTTCCATTCAAAGAACGGGCTCTACCCCAGCCTTTGCTATGCCAAATCAAGCTAGAGGCACCCTCTATGTAACCCCTGACACTATTGAGAGGGACACAGCTATTGCCCTGACCTTTCAGAAAACTGATTATGAACTCACTGAAAGTGTATATGAATGGCTTCAGCAGAACCCAGATGTTTGTCAATAATTGTTGAATTTAGCTAAGAGCTAGGATGTTTTAACCATATATTTTAGGTTATTAAGCCCTGAGTATTTGGAGGCCAAATGTTTAAGTGGGGGGAGAGTGTAGCCAGGAGTCCAGAAATATGGCACACAGACAATTGTGCCCATTGCCTAAACTGGAGGATTCCCTCTAGTGTTCGTTTGTGGAATAAGACTGAATTGTAAGGAGAATGAAGCATTTTGGGATTTGTAGTGCGGTAAGAAGAAACGGTCAGCAGACTCTGGTATGAAGGACTCCATTTCCCATCAGGTTGTGCTGCGCTGGAGGCTTCTGGGAGGTGCAAGGCTTTGTGGGAGAACTTATTTAAATGGGAGGAGGAGCTGGCTCCAGTCTCTTGGGAAGGCATGATCGATCAGTGGAGAACCCTGTCTGCCTCTATAACCAGAGCCAGGCCTGCGGCCTACTTTCAGCGTTCCAGCCAACTGAATTCTCTGCAAGTGACCCGGTTAGCTGCAGCACCCCAGCAATACAGTGAGTGACCAGCGAAACCAGCCTATCCTCATGTGGAATGAAGCAGCAGCAGCCACCGCAGCAGTCGCATCTGTCGATCCAGGAGAACTGTAAGGAGTGCAGTGGAAGCTGTTTACCTCCCAGGAGCAAAAAGCCAGTGTGAACTAACGGTCCCAGCATTACCATCATCCTCATCTGAGTGGCCGCATTCTTTGTCTACATTCAGTCCTTTGGTTTTGGTGAGCGGGCTCAAGCCCACCTATAAGAGTACTTATACTGTGTATTCAGCAGCCTTTTAATACATCCTGGATTACAGTTAATATACACTGGATTGCTGTTTGTGACCAGTTTATTCATTGAGTCAGTGATAACTGAAAGGCTATCTAGCTTAATGGAATTTAACCTCTTCTGTGCCTCATCTCAAGGATTAGAAGGACACAGTGTTCTCAGGTACCTAACTTTAATAGCCGGCAGAAGATTGATTGAACTCTACAAGACAGGATTGCTGCAAATACATCTACTCATCCTCTCCCCAGTCATATACTCAGGGCTATTTACTTGGTATTACTTCATCTCCTAAGAACTCTCTAAGTTAGAACAGGAGAATTGAAATAGAAATTCATAGTTATCTAGTGTGATTATACAACAACTAATTTAACTGCTATCTGGTTATATTTCATATGTCTATTTTGTAGAACATTATCACTTGAGTTACAATCCATTTAGTGGTACCAATTTACCCTTCAGACCATCTATTTTTGAATAAGGTTTACCGTATTATTTTTTCTCCCAATTTTCAGTAAATATTACTAAATCACTTTTTTCTCAGAGAGCCCTTGCGTATTGTTTAAACTCAATTGGAGGAATTCTATTTTGCAACTATTATTGTTATTGGAAAATACAGGGAGTGGCAGAAGTTACCAAATTAACTTCTCCTTTTGTTCGCTAGAACTATAAGGTTAACTTGTGCATGTGAAGGATTGATGTCAACAATTTCTGTTAACCAATAATTCTTAGAGGCGTGGCCTATATTTTGTTACTCAAAGGTTATCATTTCTTGCAGAAATAAGAGTTAAGTAAACATTTCAAACTCTAACTGTGGTGTGGTTTCCATTACTTAACCACTTCAGCCCCGGAAGGATTTGCCCCCTTCCTGACCAGAGACGTTTTTGCGATTCGGCGCTGCGACGCTTTAACTGACAATTGCGCGGTCGTGCGACGTTGTACCCAAACGGAATTTGCGTCCTTTTTTCCCCACAAATAGAGCTTTCTTTTGGTGGTATTTGATCACAGCTGCGTCATTTCTGATCACCGCTATAAACAAAAGAAGAGCGACAATTTTGCAAAAAAAAAACTAATTTCTTTATGCTAAAATACAAATTTAAAAAAATATATAAAAAAACTTTTTTTCATCGGTTTTGGCCGATTTATATTCTTCCTCATATTTGTGATAAAAAAAATCGCAATCAGCGTTCATTTATTGCTTTGCGCAAAAGTTGCCGCGTTTACGGATGATGAGAATTCATTTCTGGGGTTTTTATTTTTTTTTATTTTTTACTAGTAATGGCGGCGATCTGCGATTTTTAGCGGTACTGCGATATTTCAGCGGACATGTCGGAACATTTTGACACTTTTTTGGGACCATTGGCATTTATACAGCGATCAGTGCTATAAAAATGCACTGATTACTGTGTAAATGCCATTGGCAGTGAAGGGGTTAACCTGCAGGGGGCGCTGTAAGGGTTAACTATGTTCCCTGGGCGTGTTCTAACTGTCTTAGTGTTTGACTGGCAGGGGGAGGGGAGTGATCACAGCTTCCATGTAGAGGAAGGCTGTGATCACTCCCTTCCCCCTCTAACAGAATGGAGGTCCGTGTTTACTTACACGGACCTCTGTTCTTTCACTCCGGGGGGGCATCGCGGGTAGCCGGCGGAGATCTAGTCCGCCGCACCCACTCCCTGGCCCTCCCCGGACACAGTGAGCGCGCGGGCGCGATCTGGCAGCCGCCGTCAGATGACGGCGGTTTGCGCAGGAGAGCCACCTTGTCGCCGTCGGCAAGTGGTTAAAGCGTGTACTCCTCAATGGAACATTGCAATATGAGTGAACCCAGAGTGTCAGGGGTAGTGGAGGACTCTCAGAATGGGAAGATCCAAGGGGGAATTGATTCTTTAAGCAACCCTCAAGAGGACAGCGCTACATTAGTATGTGTGGGATTTCAGTGGAGTTACAAATCACCATAGTAAGCCCCGTTACTACAGTGATCATCACTAGCTTCCGGTCCCGTGCCAAATACATATATACATTGGTCCAAGCTGGAACAATGTAACTATATAACAATATCCATACCTGGAATTTAGCTTTAAATATCAAAGCCTTTTATAGGCAGACATGGTCTATTTTCTCCACTGCAGATGGCGCTCAACTACAGCGGCATTGCAGAGGGAGAGGAAGTCAAGAGGAACCTAGTTCCTCTATGGTTTCCTTTCACAAGGGGACAACTAACAGATTGGATACTGGTGCCCCATGTGACTTTGGGGGCCATCTTGGTTCAGGCAGAGTCTATTTAAAATCCTGGCTCCCAGGCTTGGCACGCATGTGGCTAGAGTAGGGAAAGGTCACCCATCTGTCAGGGACAGTGCTTAGTGTCAGGGAGAGGTTCCTGAGGAGTAAGGAAAGTGCAGGGTCACACCATTCATCTGGAAGCTACCTTACTTGGGTACAGACCAGCCATGCCGCGTTCCGCCCCTCAAGACAGATGCTGTCAGCACACCTGGGACCTTCTACTGTTACTCATTGCTGTTACATCCTGTGAGTGCTCTCAGTCTGGCTGCTTTGCCACCAGGCCTGTTGTATCTTGCGAACTGCAATTACAATACATATCTCTGTTCTAGGGTTGCCACCTCATCCATTTAAACCCAAACACATATTAATTACATAGGTTCTGAGGCTGATTTAATGCATATAAGGCACTAAGTGAGTTTGATTACCACTAGAATCAGCCACAGAACCTGTTTAAACATTATGCGTTTTGGGTTTAAAGGGATGACCATACTCTGTTCTCTGCACCTGGACTCTGAGTGTCTACTGCCACCACACCACGCTGCACCCACCCACACCCCCACCCTTCACAGCTGATGCAAAATATAATGCTGGTTTTATTAGAGAATGATATAATAGAGAGGAATATTTACTGTAATCCAGGATCCTGCGGCAGCTGGTGGTCCATTGGATATACAATGATTGTGACAGATGATATATTCCCTCATATTACATGGTTTTGGTAGATCTAAGGCTGGTTATAGAGAGATTGTAAGTCAGATCCAGTGGCAGTCTGTCCATTAGGGGTGCATGGGCTCTGGGCCCCCCCCCCCCCCC